>CM046333.1:38841126-39324108 GCA_025403435.1 Artocarpus heterophyllus | reverse complement strand
TTTTGCCCTTTTTTTAGCATGTTTGAACAATTTCAAAGGTATTTAAAAAAGATAGTAAAAATTATTAATTAAAATTATTTTTATTATAGTATATAAAAGTTTTATATTGCAGTAATTTTTTTTATTATTATTGTATCATATAAAAGTTTTATATTATTTATAACTGAATTTGTGATGAGAACTACGCAACTAAATAGTCACTTTGTGAGGAGAGAGTCCAGTGAAAGAAGCTTTACATTTGTGCATTGCTATACCAAATTATAAGCATATGGAATTTTAATGTCATAATCGATAAAGTTTTCTTTTTCCTCCTCACCAACATAAGAAAATATTATTCTTTTTTATTGTTTGTGAAACAAAAAATCCTATTTCCTTCGATGAAAAAAAAAATCCCTAAAAAAAAAATCTGCTCATAAGACACTGAAGCACTCCTAGACCACTAGATTATTATGAGATGAGGAAAAATATGACGCTTTAACTAAATTTAATTTGCATAGTTTAGAGTTCTATATGCAAATCATTAAAATATTTGTTTTTTTATACTTTGCTATAAGTACTTTTTTGATATCCATTAGAAAAGTTCGTTTTTTTTTTTTTTTCATGATGACAAATTTAAAAGACGGTAGGGAACGAAGAGAGAGAGAGAAAAAAAAAATACCCTCCTAGTAAGGGGTTTTGATCGTTCAAATTTCTATCATGATTATGTCAATTTTTTTTTTTATGATTTTGACAAGATCAATAAAAAAATATTTGCACTATGTGTACTGATAAGAATATCCTACCATAAAAACCTATTGAAAATATCTTTTAATATCGTCCAAATCTTGTCACGTAATCATAATATTTGTTGCACTTTACAGAAATACGTAGACAACTTAAGAATGTTATCTACTTTCAAAGATATGTTAATATATATATATATATATATATATATAACTTGAGTTCATTACATGGAATATCTCGATATATGTATAGCCAGAGTTTATTTTATGGAATATCTCGGTATATGTATAACCTAAAAGAATACAATCTTATTATTTGGATCACATATTATATATCATGACTCATTCTGATTCCTTTAATCCCATATTTGTATATGTAAATAGATTATCATGGTATGTAGGGCATGGAAAATGTTTGGAAATATTTAAAAAGGTTGATATAACATATATTTGCATGATGAAAGGAAAAAAGAGAACTGTACAAAAAGTAGCATGGAATAATATGAGACTGGACTTTCTGTTTCTTGTGAGGAGTGAGTTGCCTGAACATTGTTTTGCACCTAAATGGGCATTTCTTTTTTTTTTTTTTTTTTTAATAATATAAGAAAGTTTGCAGACAAAAATATTCTGCCTGAGAAGGAAGCTAATATTTGAGTGCTTGGCGCTTTCATTAGGTAATTATGCTCTCTCTCTCTCTCTCTCTCTCTCTCTCTCTCTCTCGAAATTAAATTAAATATGTGAATAGCAACTAAGGAAGAAAGACACATGTTCTTTTTTGAAAGATGGAATTTTGTTGCGTAGTTTGGGCTGTGGCATTAGTTAATTTGTGTTTGAGTATGACTACTCTTAAGTCCAAATTTGGTGAATCATAAGTTTTGATAGAGCTAGACCCAGCCCATATAATAATGTCCCATACTTCTCTCTAGAATGTAAAAGTTACACTACATGGCATGTTTTATAAGAGTAGATTAATTAAAATTATTATAATTTGATATTAGCATAGATAACTAAGTTTTTATAAATATTTTCACTTGTCACACTACAACATTACTTGTAATAATTTAAAATTTTGCTATTTATAAAATATTCTTACTTTTTGGTGTATTTCAATATGAATACTAAGATTATGATCTATTTCTAAAAAATTTCCTTTCCATACATGAAGGATTAGTCTGCATAAAAAAATCATCAAGCAAAGGCCGTGTTTGTTTCATTGGTTCAGTCCATTTCAGCTTAGTTTGAATGGCTATCATAATTTATATTAGTGTTTGATAGAGCATTTACTTCGAATTAAACTGATAGTTGAAACTTAGCTTTACTGCCCAACTTCTAATTCAAACCTTTCTTCCACTTAAACATTTCAAGTTAATATTGAATAGTGATTTCACTCTCATATATTTATATTTATAATTTAATACTATTATCGCATGTTTAGCATATTGTATTGTATTGTATTGTATTATATACAAAAAATATAATGTAATACAATACAATACGATATGTCAAACAAGCCCTTATGTCATCTTTTTTAATTAAATAACTTCTTTTTATAGATATCATGTTTATTCTTTAATTAAATAATTTTTAGGCTTTAATCTAGAGTTATCAATAGTTACCCAAACACAAATTAAGATTGGATATCCTATACAAGTTAACGTTTTAACCACATATCCCAAACGTCAGTTCAAATTACTGTTTAAACTACACAATTGACTTGGATTTTTCTATTAAAACCAAAAAAGCTCAAATTAACACAATTTAAACCAATGAACCAAACAAGAAAAAGTTATACATATTAGACATCATTATGTATATGATGACTCAAAGAAGCATATTCAGATTTTTTGAAGGTTTCAATATAGTGAAACGAATGTACTGTCATATTAGCCTCTGAGCAAAAGAAAGAAAGAAAGAAAATAATTTATTGTGCATATAATTAATTAATTATGTGATGGCATTTTGGCACGTAATGTAGGAGATCTATGTTATGACAAAAAGAAAATAAGGTTAATACTCTTGTTTCTTACGTGGCAGTTCTAATCTGCTGAATTTGCACTTTTTCTTTTTTGTAAATTAACACAACGAAATACCGTGAATGATGATATTATACTGTGTTATATATATATATATATATATTACTTCATATAACATAAAGCAGCATATACGAACATTTTCTTAGAACCACTTCATTGTAATACGTGTGACACATAAATAAATATGTTTATTAGCATAAATAAATAAAATGTAAGTGGACACGTGTGCAATATTATATATAATCATTCTGATTATTCTTGTACAATGCATACACAACTAGACAAGGAATATATTTAGGTTATTTCATGGACAACAAAGTCCTTTGAATCTCAAAATGTGATTTTTAAAACCAAGAGAAATGAGAGACAGAAACCTGGGAAAAAGGGACTATATAACGGTCAAACTTGTCCTACGTTACATTTCATTAATCCATTCTATTCTCTCCATTTACTTGGATTAGAGTATTTGCGGAGTTCTTAAGCAGACCAATAAAATCAGATTAACATGTCTATAAAAGAAATAACAATTTATTTGGGAATATTTTACATTATATATCATTGGCATTATCTTTATCCATAATTGTTAATCATTAGCTTTAATACCAAACGTGTCATCCAAACCATTAAATGTCAAATTCCACCATCGTTTTAATTTAATTAAGCATTTGCTAGCCTCTAATAATCATCAAAAGATAATATGTTGAATATTGAATATAACATTTCCCAGATTACATACATGGAAATTGTAAAAAAAGTTGGAATATTTCAAGGTTAATATAGTATTATATTGAGATTTCTTCAGGAAAGAAAATAGTATATCGATAGAGAAAGGAGATACGAGTCACATTTATCTTCTGTCAGGTTAAATATTGCACTGCATAAGTGGTTGTTTGGCTGAGTGGTAGAAACTATAGTTCCCACCACAAATGCAGTTATAAACAGTGTAAAACTTTCACATACTACAGTAACAAAAAAAAAAAAAAGCTACAGTGTAAAGCTCTCACATGCTACAGTAAGTGGTTATAATCAACGGTTTCCACCATCCTTCCAAACACTACAAGATTTAAATTTTGTTAGTTTTCCACCATTAATTTTGATATAACCGAATACATCTATTATGCTTTTTTTATTTTACTGAATTTCTGAAGTTTAATTTGCCGGCCGGCCTAACACAATCATAACCACAACAAACGTGTTTTCAAGTAAAAAGTCTAAAAGTTCTCATTAAAACTTGGTATCTAAAAGTATGTTTAGCTTGTTCACTTAAAACACTACCAACCATGACAAAGCACGTCGTTATAGAAAGAACGTAGTTCTTCAATTGTCGTGTCACCGGAGGACGACAAGAAAGGTGTTCACAGATTAGATTCTATAAATTAAAGGTCAGTCTACAATAAAAAAAAAAACTACCTGATTAAAAAACTTTTAATCGGTTATTATTAATCCAAAAAGTCTTACAACCCAATCCATAAGTATTTGAGTCCTGCATGGGTCATGCCTAAAATTTAGCCGTTTCCATCTATAACTATTAAAGTTCCATTTTTTCACTGCTACAAACTAAAATAAACATATTATGATATAAAATAGTTCTATAAATTCTAATAAAATGTTACACCCAATCAATTATAGTGAATTAGATTCAATAAAACAAATAAATATTTATATATATATATGTATATTTGTATGACAGACTAGAATCTTATAAATACATGTATTTTTTTTAGATTTACGAATCTCACGATTCAAAACCTTTAGATTGCGATTTTCTTAATCCACTATCAATTCAAAATGTCTCCCAACCTAATTCAATCTGATAGATTGATTTAGATTATAAGGGTCGAGCGGATTCATGAATTCTATGAACACCCCATCAAGAAGCAAGCTAATGAGGTATCGAGCAGATTTACAAATTCGTGAATACACCGTCACGAGGCAAACTTGTATTCTAATGTTATTCTACCCCATTGCTAATCTGAGTGATACTTTTTGTAGTATGTATAGTCTTTCTCTACTATATGAACACCAGAAATTTATTCGTCTGCTCAAAATCTGACCTCAGAACCCAGAACATGAGGCAGGACAAGACATAGACAATATGTATTTTCTGAAAAATGAAATGAAAAAGGTGGTCCAAAAAGGAATATATTATCCGTCCTTCACAAATATATCGTGAAAGCAACAGTTATTTAATCAGCATTTTTTCTGATCCACTTTCGTCTTCTCCCAACTTGTGTATATTGGACTGTTTAGAAATGCAATATTTACTATTAGATATACGTATACATATTTGTGTATATATGTATGCATGTATATGTATATATAATGCCTCGCAATCTTGATAGCTCCCTCACGGTTCAATAGAGGCCAACTGCAGTTTTGTTTGTGGGCTCTCAAGTTCTTCTTCCTTTACGTAACTATCTATATATATATATATATATATATATATATATATATATATATATATATTACTTGCATGCTATGTGCCTTGGTAAAAGTGATATCATCCAAACTGTTGAAACTGTAACATGAAAATCTACTTATACATAGCGGACAAAAAAATTTTGATGATTGAGTGTCATGAAAAAATGGATATTCTCTTTCAAAAGAAAAGGTCGATATTCGTTGGCATGAACTCATGAATTACTATACAACTCAATCAGTCACCTTAAATGTTTCTTTAATTTGAATTCCAAAGAATATGTATGCATATGCAATGTATATATAATTCCTTAAAAAGATAAACACTTAATTTAAAAAATAAGTTAAAACTTGAAATTAAAACTTAAATACTATAGTATGTAGGAGCTTTATAATGTAGTAAACTACTGTAGCATATGAGAGATTGATACTGTAACAAGTTGAACTTAAAGTTCCAACATATTTCTCAAACAAAGTCAAAATACATATATATGTGTAAAAATGCATGAAAGGATAAATTGAGGTCCACGTAGCAAATTCATTAAATGATATTTATTATTTTATTTTTCTTTAAAATAAAAGAGATATGAAGAAAAAGTCAATATTGATAAAGTATTATGTATTATTTGATGATAAGGAAAACTCAGAAAACGCTTTAGAGCTTTCCCTAAAAAAAAAAAAAAAAAAGGCTTGAGAGTTGAAACAAAAAAAAATAATTTTTAGAATTTGAAAAAATTTCACTGATTGTGTTATCCATTGGATTGTTAATTATTATGCGTGCATTCCGGTTGTGAAGAAACATGTTCAAAAAGCCACCACTTTTTATTTTCTTCTTCTTTTCTAGAATCTAACTATTTATTTGTCTCCTTCATTTAAAAAAATAAAAATAAAAGAAGCCCTTTGTTTGTCAATAACTTCTGAGAAAATGCTTCCTTCCAAAAGAAAAGAAAAGAAAAATTCAAATAGATACATCAATGTTTGGTCCAAAGAATTTTTTTGGGTGCTGTAAAAAAAGAATTTCCATGTAACCTGTTTACCACTTACCTAACTCTAGATTTTCTTTTTGTTGTTTTACTTTATATTGGCCTAAAACATCTGGCCAATACAATATATGCCAAATTGCCTAATATGCCTCTCATGAAAAACTTACATGGATCATCGGTTTAAACTATCAATTCAAAATGAAAACACTGCAACAATTTAAATAAAAAAACGTAGCAAAACCAGTTATAAATCAAACATAACATTAGATTTTTTGTTTTTGTTCAAGCTCTATTGCTCAAGATGAAAAATCTTTCTTTCCTAGTAATTAACAGAACACCACCTATTAATTCTAAAAATTCCTCATCTCCCCTCAAATCTCAATCGCTTTCACCTTCATTGTGCACACTCCCCACCCATTAATTGGCTTCTGGTTCTGTTGGAAACTGAGAGCAACAAATGCAAATTGGTCACCTTCCTCAGTCCTCTCTCTTTTATGCCTCTTCCATCTCCAATTGGCCTTGCGGGACCTAATTTTCCCACTATTGACATTATTGCTATATACTCGGTTGGAGAGGTTTTTAATTCTTCTTTGTTGAAATATTCATTTATATAATCTATGAAGGAGACTGAATGATTAATTGATAGTGAAAAACATTATTGTTTTTACCAACTACCTTAAGTCCTATCTCGGATTTATGTTGGTTAACGAAAAAATAGTTAATTAGATTTAGGGTTTTGAGTGTTTTCACAAGATAAAATTTTGTGCCTTCAAAAAGGAAGGAAAAAAAAAAAGATAATTATGTGTGTGGTGTACATATTTACCTATAAAAACACACATACACACATGTATATATATATATTGATGAGATGAATATGATTAAGTGGGTATGTTTGATGGAAGCCATTAAAGCACAATAGCATATAATAATACAAATACAATATCTGGTATGATCATTACATTGTATAAATTAATACAGATGGTAAATTAATAAAATTTATATCATATCATAAAACACATTTTATTTTCGATATATTGTATTGTATTATTTTATATCTTTTCCATCATATATGTCGGAGTTAGGTTTGATACAAGATCAAGAGTTCTTAATATGGGATTGGGCTATAACTTGTAATTTTGTAAACATTGAGGGCAAATTTATACTTTGCTTAAATTATGTTTTGGCCCCGCAATTTAAAATATATATATCCTGGGTCTTGGCCCATTTTTAAAATTTCATTTTAACCCATAATTTTAAAAAATTTATATGTTTATATTTTGACCCTATAATTTTCCATAAAAATACATTTTAATTCCTTAAAATTTAGAAAATTTACATTTTAGCCCTTATATAATATGTCATGCTCTAAACACATATTATATTATGATAACACCACAACATAATACACCTTACTCAATACAAACTACCAAGCATTACCTAGCAGTAGATGTATTTTATATAATATATGACTAAAATTGTTTTAGAAATCCCTTTACAATTATTTGATGAAAAAAATGACATTTTCTACAGGTTCAAAAAAAAAAAAAACAAATACATTTTCTACCGTGTTTCTTATCTCCGATTCCACTTTTTCCACAAAAAAAACAAAGTTGTCAAATTTTCTTTCCTAAATACAAAGATGCAACATTTTCCAATCATACATCCAATTATTTCATTCGTTAAAGATCTTGTCTTCAAATACCACTTCGTTTTTTAATATTTCTATGTATAAATAAATTAGTGTTGAGGGGATTTATTTTGATCATTATCATTATCTTCTTTTTTTTATTTCATAAATCCAAAAAAAGACAGTGAGGAGACATTTATCCATAAGCGTGATTGGAGAGTGTAGGGAGGACAAGTCTCGGACTCAAAAAAAGACATTTGTAGGTGCTTACGTGGCAGACAGAGTAAGACGGTGAGATGGTGGGCGGCGGGGGAGACACGTGGACGAGCTTGGGTAACGCGATGTCCGTTGCACTTTGGAAAAAAAAAAAAAAAAAGAGAGAGAAGTTGGGCAGGCAGCAAAGGGAAGTGGGCGTGACAAAGGGCAGTGCCTGAAACAAGATCGAAAACGACGTCATTTCAGTGGCCCCTATTGCAGCTTGTTTCCCCCAACAGCCCATGCATCATCACCAGGTCACTCATTGGGCCCCACCACC
Organism: Artocarpus heterophyllus; assembly: GCA_025403435.1. Lineage (NCBI taxonomy): Eukaryota > Viridiplantae > Streptophyta > Magnoliopsida > Rosales > Moraceae > Artocarpus > Artocarpus heterophyllus. Next base: position 39,315,790 of record CM046333.1, on the reverse strand, counting down.
ATGCAAATCCCAACTGTGAAAAGCGACTATTTGGCTTCACCACCACCACCCCACCCGGTTATTTAGGAATAAATATTAATAAATTTAAATCTCATCCATAATTAATTAATAATTGACCAAAAAAAAGTAAGAAAATTGCGTAACAAAATAAGTAAGAGTTTGAAAAAAAAAATAATTGTGAAAAATAGGAGAACTATGTGTTGTAATAAATAGGGTTTGAAAAAAAACAAACTATATTACCAAAGACCAATTTTAAGGTGTCAAATTACAAAATTTGATTAGTTTGTAATTGTTGTTCTGCCATTCTCTATCGAAGAAATAATTAGTGGGTTAATTCTAGTTTTGGCCGTCTAAGTGGTTATTTGTGCATTATAACTTAAAATGGCAAAATAAGTTGCAAGCTTTGAGGCATTAAAATTTCAATGATTGATCAACTTATACGTGGGTTGTACGATTACTTGTAAAAGGTAATATAGTAAATTTAAAGATAAAAAAATAACAAATTCTTTGGTTCTATCTAAAGTATCACCTCCTCTTTTACTCGTAATTATCACATCATTATTCTCCTCATGTATTGTCCTTTACCGACTAATCACTTGGCATATACTTAATTAAAACTGTTAAAGAAATCCAGATTTCGTGTTTGCAAATATCAAAGTTGTAGTCGATAATGAACTGAGTGGAAAATTTGTATCAAATGTTCTTCCGATAACTTTTGAAGAAATTAAAATTAACCTATTTTTTATTCATATTATATTATAGGACTGTCCTAAAATAAAAAACTTATAGGTCGTTTGGTACTTAGATTCAAAACTGTTTAAGGCGGTTTAAATTGGTGTTTGATAGAGTAATAATTAAGACCAGTTCAAACTATAAATGTGGTTTTAAAATGGCCAATGCCTCCAAAATTTAAATTTTGAATTCCCTCAAGTTTATACAGTTTAAACCATTTTCTACAGTAAAAACTATTCTCATTCTCGTATTTCTTTCACAAACCATAGTTTTAAACTTGATGTGATGTTTTATTCTCGTTTTATAGAGTGTTTGGGAGAGTAGCTCAAACCATCAGTTTGAGTTTGAGAACTGTAGCATATGAAAGCTTTTCATTATAGCTTTTTTACTGTAGCATGTGAGAGTTTTACAATATTTACAGTTTAAACCAATAGTTTGAACTATTCTCTAAAATACCCTTTTAAACTTTTACATTCCAAACACCAGTTAAAAATCACCGTTTAAAACATATAGTTTAGAACCTATAATTTAAATTATAAAGTTTTAAACCACACCATTATGAACCTGGGCACCAAGCAAACCATAAGAACTTTATAGCCTCTCCTTTTTTTTTTTAATTTCTCTTTTTCTTTCTTTTTTGCTAGCTAAGACGAAATAAAATTGATGGAAGAGGAAAACGATATATGACTAATTAGTTGACTAGCTAAAAATGTTGTCCTAATTAATTTTCTAATAGTTTTGATTGGAACAGAATTTAATTAATTGGCATGCTTAATGATATATGTAATTAAACATTTTGATGGCCAATCAAATTCTTCAAAGTGTCTTCGTTTTGCATTCCGAACTTAATTTACTTGGTATTACATACTTATACATGTCAATGGACAAATATTAAACAAAATTAATCTCCTTTTAAAATGCATAACATATAAATAACTTTGAGATGAGAGATCGTCATGGTATAACGATAATGTTGTTAATTAATAGGATTCATGCTAGGATTATGTTAATATTTCATATGCATGCTTAGTTTGGTTCAAATAAATATATTGTTAACTAAGAACCATAGAAAAGGACTTTTTAATTATTTTTTTAAGGAGCAGCTCCATGGTATTTGTATTTTTTTTATGAGTTCAAACAACCTTTTGTTTACTTCAAAGAATCAAAGCAGTTAGTAAGTAATTAGCCTTTGTTTATCAATAATGGCATAACTATTGGAGGACACACGAGGATGAGGTCATTAAATTTGGAAACTCTTAAAACCTATTATCATTCTCTTAAATGAAATGGCTTTCCTTCTTCCACCTTATTTGTCGTCGTTTTTCTCGAAGTTGTTTTTGCCTTTCTGGACCTAAAAAATGTTTCTTTAATGTTTGGATAACTTTTGAGTCTACAATTTTAATTATACGGAAGAACTTTTAAACAAAACCATAAATACCGACAAGATAGATTTTGGATTAAAAAATTTGAAGCTTACACGATGCTTATTATCATTTTTGTTAATAAAAACCATAATATAAGATGCAACATCCACGACATTTTTTTTTTTTATAAACAGTCGTGGAATCCTCTTAAAATAAAAAAATGAAATATTGAAAACCTTCATCTTATGTTGACGTACAACGACATTTTTAAAACCATCATGGAAACTCTTAGATTTCACTACGGGTTTTTATGTTTTTCGTTCGTGCCGTATTTTTGTACCCTCTTAACATGATGGTTTCCAAGAAGCGTTGTTAAATAGGCGTCGTGTACCCACAATTTCTAGTAGTGTTTCAAAACAATTTTATAAAATTTTACCACAGTTTAAATACAAATTTGTAAATTGTATTATTACTTATTAGAAGATTTAAATATTATTTTTGTTTCGTCAAGCTCTTTTGAAGGGAAGAAAATTAAACACGTCATCATATTGTCTTTCAATTTTCGTTCATATTATGACTCAAATATAGAACCCTACCCGATATTAAAATATTCTTTTATTTTTTAAACTCCAATTATATTGTCTGTATATGTAATTTTCAAGCTAAAGGGTTTCCAAAAGTTGAACCGTTGAAGTGGTATGGCATGAACTAAATGCGATTGGACCAAAACAATCTGAAAAAAAAAAAAATGAAAATAACGTTACACTTTTGTGTAGCAACTAGCAACAAGTATATAACTTGCTAATAATGGCCTATATTTCTCTTTCATCGACCAAATGAACGATACATCGACATATATACATGTATCTATACGTGTAATATTCGGACCGCTCATATATCCAATAATTGAGTATATTTTAGCAAATTTAATTGTGACAGAAGATGAAGAAAATCAATGGTGAGCTGGAATATCTTGAAAATGAACGATTAAAAGAGTAGTTGATATCATATATACACAAATATTGTAGAGCAATATATATATATATATAGGAATGTATAACTTCATTGTCCGTGTTGTGTAAAGTCGTCAAGTCGAGGAGTTAATTAATTTGATGGGTCACTATAAAGGCAGAAATGGAAGCATATGTGGTGTTGTGATTAATAAATATTTTGAAGACTTGAGACTTTTTCATTCATAAATTAATATATGATTTATCAAATGTATAATATTGCGTATGGTGTAAAAAAAAAAAAGGTCATAACAAGCATGCTTGATTATTTAAAACGGTTGGTGACTGAAGTAAATTATTCCCTTATTCAATTTTATTACTGCATGTTTTTTTTTTAATTTTTTTTGGTCCGGACTGATATATTGACCTTCATTAATTTATCACTAATGATAATTTCTTCCATGTGGATAGACAAATGTAAAACTTTCAAGCTTTTTTAGGGCCAGTTTGGTTCGAGTATTTGAATAAAGATTTAAATTTTTGTGAGAGAAAATACTGTAGCAAAATAATTCGAACCGTGATTTAAGTATTGAAACAAACGGGCCCTTAGTCTTAGTTGGCTTCTCTCATCCACAAGAATCATAATTTGGAAGCCCAACAAAATTGACAATGTGTTGTTTGCTAATTGCTTTTGTTCAAAGACTATGTTACTGTCTCTCCAATGTGAATGTTATATTAATTGTGATGTTTACGTTTTTCTTTTTTATAAGTTACCTTTAAAGAATCTCCCGTCAAAAAGGTCACGCTATATGTATGTGTGTGTGTTTGTGCAAGCATTTTTTATAAACTTTTTTTTTTAATAGGTGCGTATTGATTAAAGAGGATACAAGGAACTAGATAGGATTAGGTTTAATCCTTTGTTTGATGAAAAATTTTAAAAGACTAAACTAGATTGATTCTTATTCTGTCCATCTATCCCCCTACCGGAGCACAAGACAACACATTGTCAAATGGGGCACATTGAAAAATTTTAAGGACCTATTTGCAATGATTTATAAAATTTAGAAGTAAGTTGCAATATTAAACAATTGAGGGACCAAACTATATAGATTTAAATATTGTAGTTTGAACCCAATTTCTCAAAAAAAATTTTGCTAAAAAGCTCTTATTCTAATAACACAACACTAAACCAAGAACTAGATTAACCAAAATTTAATTGTAGCCTTGTCTATATCTACAATTCAATCCCTTAATATTATCCTATTCAATGTTGTCCTATCTTCTATATCAGACTAACACACAGTATTTGAAGATAAAAGCTCGTTTCTTAGTTACCTAGTTTAATTTCCAATTTTCCCTTAAAAAATGAGAGTTTAATTTTATCTTTTTAGCTAGTTATTGTATTATGTTATGTATATTACCTCCTATACATTCATTAATATCTCACTTAATAAGGTTGATTGGTTTAGAAAGATTCTTTTTAAAAAGGATAAATCACTCATTTGATCCCCAATCTTTCATGGAAGTGAGATTTTGGTTCTCAACCTTTTTTTTATTTTTCGGTCCTCAACTTTTCATTTTAGTTGCTAAGGGACCAATTTAACAAACCTCTGTTAAAAAGAGGATCATGTGAGGTGCACATGACTTCTTCAATAAGAGTATTATAGTAAAATACTTAATATTCTTTTTAATAAATTAAAAATTAAATTATATTTCTTTAGAAAAATAAAATTAAAATGTAAAAAAATCCATAAAAACAATAAAACAAAAAAAAAACTTTTCAAAGAGGAAAAAAAACCAAAACAAATGAATGACACCCTATAATGGAGGCTCTAGAGTTAAAAAAAGGTTTAGGGACAAAACTCCCTCAAAGACCGTCGTTGAGGTAGGAGGGATGTCGGAAGATAGAGAGAGATTGGGGAAAGGGGTTGTGAATGTTGCCACTATTGAGGACTAGTGGCCAAGCCATCACTGCCCAAATGACCACTACCTAAGCTAGTCGAGATTAACAATTGCCTTAGACCTCCATCCCCTTAGATCTCTATCGCTTCATATCTCCGTTGCGAGCCAAGTTTCGAAGCCCTTGCAAAGGTCGGAGAGATTAGGGAGAGAAAGTGGAGCCGACAGAGCTCGGCTTTCATTGACCAGTGGGCTTGCATTGAGGATGCCACGACGATGATGCGGCAACCAACTTGGGCTGATGCAGGTGAGATGCCCCTCCTTCTCAGATCTAAGACAAATCTTTTTTTTTTCTTTCTTGTCAATAGACAACAACAAGAAAAAGGAGAAGATTTAACGAAAAAAGAATTGAATGATTTTTAATTTTTTATGAAATTAGGATATGACCAAATGTTCAATGATTTATGTTTTGCTTAGTGATTAAATGTTGTTGAATATGGATTTGAGGCAAGATTGATTTAGGTCTTTGTTTAGGTTTTTCTTTTTCTTAGCCTTTTTTTTTCCATTTTTTTCGTTTCATTTTTTGAGAAGTTAAAGATCTAGTTTGTTTTGTTGAAGATTAGGGTTTCTAGTTCTTTTTTTTGTTTGTTTTATTTGTTTGGATTTTTTCTAATGTTTTTATTCTAATTTTTATTAATTTGAAGGGTAATTTAGTAATTTCAATCAAATAAGAGGTCCAACAAATCTTCTGTTATCTGACTAAGCCATTATATTTAAAAATAGGATTTAAAAACATTATATATTTTATACAATATTGCAAAATGGAAAATTGTTTAAATTTAATTTGAATAGTCTGAAGTTTCCCCTTATTTTGACATTTTTTAATAGGTGGAGAAAACCAATTTATGATCTATGAGCCTATTACATTTTTTTTCCTCACTTAGTTTTTAACTTCTTTTAAAGTATTTGAATTTTATTCCTTATAATGTGTCATCGTGCTCATCTCCTTTGACATCTGTTGTTGAATCTTTTCCCCATAGTTTAATTATCGTCTTTCGCATTAGTCACTTTAACTCCATGATTATTGTAATGAATATGTAATTATAAGAAATATTGATATAACAATGTGATAATTGTAGGGCGCTTCTATGGTGGAGAAAACTAAAATTCTTTACTCATGGATTCACAACTAATAACCACTTAATTGATATTGAATGGTGGGAATACAAAAATTTAGATAGACCCTCTTTAGTAATGCCTAAGATTGGCATAACACTGTGTATGGGAGCGCATGGTGGTTGGGTTCACGCTTTTTCCTGACTCCACCTGGTCTGGTCAGATTTGTAAGAGAAGATAAGGCCTTGGAGCATAGGTGCATCGGTGTGATATCTACCAAGGGCATTTCGATGCTTAAGTCAACACACTAATCGGGAAGAGTAAAAGGAGATGTAGAGTAGATAGGGGAAGAATGCTTGTAATTTTGTGGTAGAGTTGATGCTCTTATTTATAGAGTGGCTTAGAAACAAGTGTGGATCAGGTTTAACCCATGATCCTATGTATAATCCTGCAAAGCCGTTGGGATAAGTGACAAGTGTCAAGATCTCAGCAATAAGATGTTTTTCAAAGGGCGAGTGTTGACCCGAGCAGGGTAGTATCATGGTCGGGCACTTACTACTTGACCTAGGGTTAACCACTTAGTTATTGGCCTAGGGTCGGCCATTTAGTTTTTGGCCTAGGGTCGGTTTCTTAGTTCAGCTTGAGGTCGGCCATTTAGTTCTTGACCTAGGGTCAACTTTTTTGTACTTGGCCTCTTCGGCCACTTATTTCTTTGCCTAGGGTCGGCTATTTAGTACTCGGCCTAAGGTCGGCCTCTTCATACTTGGCCTCTTCGACCACTTAGTTCTTGGCCTAAAGTCGACCATTTAGTACTCGACCTAGGGTCGACCATTTAGTACTTTGCCTCTTCTACCATGTAGTTCTTGGTCTAAGGTCGGTCGTTTAGTACTCGCCCTAAAGTTGGCCGTTTAGTACTTGGCTTCTTTGGCCACTTCGTACTTGGCCTTTTTAGCCATTTAGTTCTCAACTTAGGATTAGCTATTTAGTTAGACACTTGGTCCTAAGGTGGTTTGGACTTTTTGATGGCCTTCTAATCATGAAAAACTACCCTATAATAGTAGTACCTAAAGATTTTGGTGATGGAGGTCTTCGACATTGGTCTTGTTGTGGTCGAGAGGTACTTTACATGTCCTTATCTGGATAGTTGGTCTTCATTGGTCAACTAAAGCCTTCTTGGACTCTTTAAGTCTCTTGGTAGGTTGTAGCCTTTCTTGGACTCTAAGGATTCTTGGTTTGCAGTAGTCTTTTTTCACGTTTGATCCTACACCTAGTTGGCCATAATTGGGAACCTAGTCTTCTCCTGGCTAGAGTTGGTGGGATACGTGGTCGAACCTAGTCTGACTCTTTGTTAAACCTGGTCGAATGACTTGCTAGACTCGTAGTCAGACCTGGTGGACTTGGTCGGACTCTTCATTGGACTTGGTGGACCTGGTTGGATGCCTGATTAGGCTCGCGAGAAAACTTGGTTAAACTCTTCATTAAAACATGTGGTCAATCTCCTGGTCGAATCTGGTAGTGTAGGTCAAACTTTTCATCAGACATGGTGAACCTGGTCAGACTCTTGGTCTTTTACTTGAGTTCTCAACACTTAATCAGATGACCTTCTAGTCTTCTAATCTTTTGACTTTCCCCAGGAATGCTTGAGGGAAGAGGCAAGGCTGTTAGAAAAGCACGGTGCCCTCCTTCAACGTCAAAGTGTTGATACTTGAGATTGGCACAACATCGCATGCGAGAATGCATGGTGGTCAAGCCCCTGTTCTTGATGACTCCATCTTAGAGATGTCAATCATGTCGTGTCGTCCCGTGTTATGCCAGCCCAACCTAGAGTCGGTTGGGACAAAGCCTGTTTCATGTCGTGCTCGGCTTGGCCCACTGAAACTTCATGCCAGCCCAAGATTAAATAATATAGGCCCGACCCTGCCCAACAGCCCAAGCACAATAGACTATTGAATCAGGCCCCTAAGTCATCTAGCTATTTAATTTTTTTTTTTTTTGCATTGTAAATTATTTTTAACACTTTTCAAGTAAAAATAATATACAAATAAAAATAAATTCATTAAAAAATAAAAATAACTTCATATTTTATTACCAAACAAAAGAACTTGATTGCACTTAAAATTCAATACTTAAACCCTAACTCAACATTTTATTAAAATTGAAAAGAAATCAACTAACATAATAGCTCAAATTTTAGCTAAATATAACGATATCATCCAAGCTTGTGAAATCTACAACCATGTCATCTTAAAGTTTTTTTTTTTTTCCTTCTTTTTGCATCCTCCCAATCCTTCATGCACATCAAGGCCTCTAAAATGTCTAGCACTAATCGGGCTCTTTGCTCATCCAACACTTGACCGCTTGCACTATTAATTTGTTCACTTGCAACCGTAGACACTGGACTTGTTAGTATATCACGTGCCATAGTGGAAGGTACAAGATAAGTCATGGCATATTTTTTCACCATGCAAGAATATCAAATTTATTGAAATCTGGACACTCATTATAGATATAACTAAAATCAAAATTTAAATATTGATTAAGTGTTTGTATGCGACGCAGTGGACGATGGGCAAGCACTAGAACCAATACAACCCAATAATTCTTTTCAAGAATCCGCTCCTAAATTTAAATTAGCAGTTAACGCAGTTGGAGAAGGTTGTGTCTTTCCATTTTTAGAACTATATGTGTTAAATATAGACTTGTTGTTTCTTCTGCTTCTTCAGTGGTAATCGCAACATCAATTCTTAATTTTGTAGCAATCAAAGAACTCGACAACCTGCTAATTTAATCCTTGAATTCAATACAACACCTAAAGCATACAACATGGCACAACCGGCCTAAAATTTTTTGAACTTGTCCTCCATGACGTCATAGATATTTTGTAATATATAATTACCTCGATACCTAGCATATGTTGTGGCAATGTTATATAAATGGTGCAATGCATGTGGAACAGTAAGATAATACACACCTGAAAGAACAACAATTGCATCATAAAAAACTTTCAGAAATTGATAAAAGTACTTACAGATCTGCCAATCTATAGTGAAAATTTTAGGTAGTTTTCATACTATGTTATTTTTCGTTGATCATATTGAGATTTTAAAAATTAAAAAAAACATTAATATTAAATCAATTAATTGTATTTATGGAGATTGTAATTTATTTTAAATAGAGAAATGTGTAACATAACTATTACAACTACATAATAAAAAATAAAAACATTATATTCATCGTGCCAACCTGTCGTGCTCAATGCATTGTGTCGTATTATGCCATGCTCGTGTTTTTTGTCGTGTTGTGTCGTGCCTAACCCACATGCCTAAAACTATGAGGCTGGCACATCCCACCATTTCATATCGTGCTTAGCCCGATCGAATATAACCTCGTGCCATGCCTAAAATTTTTCGTGTTGTGCCCTCGTGTTTGTTGGGCGGCCTGACTCAATTGATATCTCTACTTCGTCTGGTCTAGTTAGATCTGCAATAGAAGAGAAGGTCTTGGAGTTGGGGACATCGATGTGGTGTATGCCAAGGATACTTCGATGCTCAAGTTAGCAGACTAACTAGAAGAACAAGAGGAGAAGTAGAGTAGGTAAGGGAAAAATGTTCGTACCTTTGTGGTAAGAGCTGACGCTTCTATTTATAGAGTGTGGTTTATATATGGGTATACGCCAGGTTTGACCCATGTCCTATATATACAATCGTACAAAGCCCTTGGGCTAAGTAACAAGTGTCAAGATCCCAATAGTGGAATGTCCCCAGAAGGCGAGTGTTGACCCGAGAAGGGTAGTATCTTGGTCTGGCACTTAGTACCTAACATAAGGTCGGCCACTTAGTTCCGACTTAGGGTTGGTCTCTTAATTCTCAGCCGAGGATCAGTTGTTTAGTCCTTGTCCTAAGGTCGACTATTTGGTACTTGGCCTCTTCGGCCACTTAGTTCTCGACCTAGGGTTGACTGTTTAGTACTCGGCCTAGGATCGATCTCTTTAGGCACTTAGTTCTTGGCCCAAGGTTGACCTCTTAGTACTCGGCCTAGAGTCGACCATTTAGTGCTTGGCCTCTTTGGCCATTTAGTTCTCAGCCTAAGTTCAGTCATTTTGTTGTCAGCCTACGGTCTGCCATTTAATACTTATCCTCTCCGGCCACTTAGTTCTTGGCTTAGGGTTAGTTGTTTAGTACTCGGCCTAGGGTCAGTCCCTTTATACTTGGTCTCTTTGGTCATTTAGTCCTTGGCCTAGGGTTGGTTGTTTAGTACTCGACCTAAGGTTAATGGTTTGGTATTCGGCTTCTTCGGCTATTTATTAGTTCTTGGCCTTTGGTCGGTCGTTTAGTACTTGACCTAGGGTTGGCCTCTTCGTAGTTGGCTTCTTTGTTCAATTAGTTCTCAACCCAGGTTGGCCATTTAGTTCTCGGCCTAGGTTGGCCATAATTAGGGTGTTTGGAAGGGTGGTGGGAACCGTTTATTAGAACCACTTTTACTATAGCATGTGAGAGTTTTATACTGTAGCAAATGTTTTTATTGTTACTGTAGTATGTAGAGCTTTACACTGTTTATAACTGAAAAAGTGCTGAGAATCACGATTCCCACTACCCTTCCAAATACTCGGTTAGTATACGGCCTACGGTTGGCCGTTTGGTACTTGGCCTCTTTGACCTTTTAGTTCTTAGCCTAGAGTCGGTCCTTTAGTGCTCCGCTTATAGTCGACAGTTTAGTATTTGGCGTCTTCGGTCATTTAGTTCTCGGTTGGGTCGACCATTTAATACTTGGCCTTTTTTGCTACTTTTCACTTGCCCTTTTTAACCACTTAATTCTCGGCCTAGCATCGACTGTTTAGTTGGACACTTGGTCCCAAGGTAGTCCAAATTTTTGGATGGCTTTTTAATGATAAAAAATTACCCCATAACATTTTTATACTAGATCGATCAAATTTCAAATAGCTAAAATAATAAACATATTATTTAAGAAACTTTTAATCACTGTCATTGATTCCTAAAAATGTCCAATCCATACTTTAAGGATCATATATAGCGTCGCTTAGCCTCTTTTGATGTCGCTAGCATGATATCCACGAAGATCATTGAAATCTTCATCGGCAACGAGGTTCTCACCTTCTCCGATAACCTCCTTTAGCAATATAGAACGATGGAGGTGTAAAAGAGCCCTTTTCGAGGAGACTAACTACGATTGTGATGGAAGTTCACAGTGGAGATCTAAGGTTTGATCATAAAAGGAACTTGTTAACCGAGAGCTGTATTCATGCTTTATGGCTCTAGATCCATCCTTGACTTCCCGTTGGAAATCGGGAAGTTGGCGGTGAACAACACCGTTGAGCAAAACTAGCAGCGATGAAAGCAAAATTGTTAAGAGAAATGACTTTATCATTTAGGGAGTGAGATCCATAGAAGGGGGTGTGAAGTTTGTTGTTGGTGAGAAAGGAGGTGTGGTGGAGTTCTAATTGGAACGGAAGCTCTGGCGTCGGAGCATTTGACATGCGATGGGAAAATTTGAAAAAAAGGGCGAAAAGAAAAATTGAATTGAGAAAATGGTCTCCTTTTTTTAGCACTTAAAAATTAGTTTTTGGACACAAAAATTGCTTCAATTTTTTTCAAAAAGACAAGGAAAAAAACTATAGCAAGAAAAAGGACCTCAATAGGAGAAAAAAAAAAAAAAAACTAGAGCAGCCCAAAATGCCTCTTTTTTTGCACAAAAAAACAAGCTTTTTGGACATAAAAACTGTTCTAATTTTTTTCAGAAGGATAAAGGAAAAAAATATAGCAATGATAGAAACCTCAATAGGATGAAAAAAAAAATCTGGAGCAATTTTCCTACCCAAAATGCTTTTTTTTTTTGCTACAAAAAATAAAAATAAAAAAAAGAGGTCATTTGTCTAAAAAAGTTTTTTCTCAAAGCCATTTTTAAAAATCCCCCTGCTGCAATGGTCTTCTTTCGGGAAGAAAAAATCAAATCTTGAGTTTTTTTTTTTTATATAATGAATGTACAAAAATTATGTGTGGAAGGCTCTGTGTTTGTTTGATGGTTCTTTATTTTTTTTATACCGTTTTTTAGTCCAATGGTGTTTAGCTACCCTTCACTGTGAAGAATATTTGTGCCCGCTTGATGACTTTTCCCGCAATTATAATAAAATTATCCAAGGATTTTATGTTCATCAGAAACAATGAACATGCAATAATGATAAATATTCATATAACAATGTGATAATTATAATAATAGTGATGTAATTATAATAAGAGTGTGAAAATTATAAGGAGCATAATTGGTGATAAAATGTATTAAAAGACCAAACCTAAGGACAAACATGTCATTATAAATATTTCTTTCAATTCTTACAATACTACTCTTTTTTGCCCATTTTCAAACCGAGAGGTAGTAATATGCTTTGTCCCATTACCTTCGTATTCCGCAAAATATTATATACGGTAAGAGCCGCGAAAATCAAAAGACCAGTGACAACTATTTAGTGACAAAACATCATTTGTAATATAAATACCAATGTTAATATTATATTTGTTATTAAAAAGTATAAATATGACATATTAGATATGTTGTTTTATGTTATACTTTAATGCATAGTGCTATTTGCAATGACATATTTGTCTTTTGTTATATTATTAATTCTTGAAACTTATAAAAGTAAACTTTTAATATTAAAATAATTAAAAAGTAAGAATATTATAATAATTAAAGCAAAAAAAACAATTTATTAACCAATAAATATCAAATACTAAATTTGGTATATAATAAATTTAGTGACAAGTTTAGCATTAAAAACATTACATTGAAAAGTATGTTTTTACGCTTAAGTACTAAATTTTTCATTGACATATCGATTTTAATAGCATTAGAGATGCTCTATGTTATTTTCGATCTTATCATATATATATAAATATATATTCACAACTGGGATTTTATTGTCAATATAAGTTTTTCCAGTATAAGATTATATTCCAACGAAAATATATACTTCTCATGTAAATTTTAAGAGTTTTGTGTATTTATTTATTTATTTTTTTACTTTGAATTGTTGATGTGAAAGCGAATTTAATGGAGTTGGTCTACTAGACTAAACATCTACGTTTTCTCGTTCTTTATATACCGAAGTATAAATTAAGTGGAAAAAAAAAAAAAGTGAATGATACGTAACAATCAAAGTTTTTAAGCGTAAGTCAAAGTGAATATTATGGGCTCAGCTTTAACGGGCACCAGATAATTGGGAAACATCCAACTGTCGTTCAGCAGTGTTAATTAAGCATGAAAATGATGTTTACGCCCTTTGCACCCTCTTATACCGAGCCCCAAATTGGGTCATGATCTCAGAATTTGCCCCTGCTTGGACAACCCACTTCATTGGGGCTGGGCCACACGCTTCCTAATTGCAGGTCCACTCCTTTTATGACTTTGCTGCACCACTTTCTAGTTTCTCACATACAGTGTTTAAAAAAATGCCCCTCTAACTCTGATGGGGTTGTTTTGGTTTCATTTGACAACCTTTTTTTAACTATATAGTTCTAACTATTATAGTATAAAATACATATATGTTATAATATAAAATAAAAATAGACTAAGTTCTCACAATTTACAATAATTTATTTTAATTATATTGCCAAACGTGCTCAATTATCATTCTCAAATTATTTGTAGCTTGCTTTGTAAACACAAATTTAATTCAATTAAGTTCAAACTGGTTTTCTTAGAGTTTTGTTTATAGAATTTGAATTGTTGCAGTATTTTAACTCGAACTGACAATTCAATTTGACGATCCAAAGGTTTTTTTTTTTTCCTCCTTTGGTAATTGCCTCAAATTGTTTTTTCTTATCCAATCAAATTTTACTCATGTGAATTTTATGTTTTTTTTTTTAAATTCAGAAATGGTTTTTATTTGATCTGACAATTAAGAACTATTAGTTTAAAGAAAGCTTCACAAGTGAAATAAAATCAAGCCCTCTTTCATTACTTCATCTTAGTGGGCAATCAAATGTAATAAGTATTTTATGTAGTGAACTATTTTGTGCATGTATTTTACGTCAAAAATCTTTTGACGGATATCTTGAATATGACAATTCTTACTAAGTGTTTGATAGGATGGTTAGAACTATTTTTATTATAACATATGATAATTTTTAATAAGTATTTGACAAGATGGTAAGAACTATTTTTATTATAGCATGTGAAATTTTTACCTTATAGTAATTTTTTTATTATTATTATAATATATGAGAATTTTATACTGTTTATAACTGAAAAAATGATCCAAATCATGTTTATCAAAACCAAAACTAGTGAAATATCTGTTGAGGAATTTGTGGAGAGATAGTGGGTGACGTTAAATGTGCATGCCTCTCAGCATCACCGTGGATGTCAGATTTGGTTTATATTACTTTCTTTGCTTATTTTATTTATAATAGAAACCTCAAACTATTATTGTGGAATGTAACATTATACATACCAAACAAGAAAGAATTCCGATTACAGTACAAATTAAATATTCTTGTGAGGTTGCCACCAAACATAACCTCTAATTTTTGCTAATAAAGAAAGCAGATCCAAATATTAAATGAAAAAAACTTACTCCATGGTTTTGTTTTTGTACCCGTGGAAATAACTAAGAAAATAAATCTACAATCATGTTTTCCTTTTTTTAGTTGAACAAATAGGGAGATAAATCTATATAAGCTTTTAAAATTCCAATTAATAAACAAAAAAAAAAGTTTCAAAAAAAAGGTGTGGGCCACAAGGAAAATCCTAAGAATAGGGTGTTTTTTTAGCTGATTAATAGTGAAAAACTTTTACATATCACATTAAAAATCAAAAATTACTATAATATAAAATTTTAACATAAAACAGTATTTTTTAATCAAAATCAGCCCTAATTATTAGTTTTTATCACCCTTTTAAATACACTGTAATATGTTGCCTTTCTAAATAACAAAAAGAAATTAAAAAAGGAGAAAAAGGTAAATTTATATTTAAAATGAGAAGCAGGGGCAATGAAAACCCTTTGAAAAATAAGTACTAACTTCCGCCAGGAAAGAGATACTACTGTTGGGACCAACGAAATAATCGACATTAAAAAAAAAGTGAAAATCTTATATATAAATAAAATAAAAAATAATTAATAGGTAGAAAAAGACGAGGGTATATTCGTCTTAAAGTATAAAAAATTATCTAGAAACAAAGGTAAAAATTCTTTCGCTGAGCTGTTGGAGGCATTGTTTTCTTGTAAGATAGCATAGTTAGCAACGTTCCCAAGGCAAAAGCTAAAAATAAAAAATAAAAATAAAAATAGAGAGAGAGAGAAAAGCCGGCTCATCACTCTCCCTCTCAATCAAAAAAAGAAAAAGAAAAAGAAATTATATATTTTATTTTGTTTTATTATTTTTATTTATAAGATATTTGAGAATTTTCTCTCTGTGTATCTTCCTTCCTTCTTTCTTTCTTTAGTCTCTCTGTGTGCAGTCTTAAACCATACCCTTTTTTTGGGGCTCTCTCTTCTGCTCTTTTGTGTGTTGTGCCTTGTGATTTGTTTGGAGGATTCCCAAAACACAAAGCACTAAAAAGAAAAGAGAAGAAAAAAAAAAAAAAAAGAAGAAGAGAGAGACAGAGAAGAAACAGAAACAAAAAGAAAAGAAAGACAAAAAAAAAAAAAAAACACACAAACAAACGCAGTGTTGAAGGAGAAGAAGAAGAAGAGAATTCCGGAGAGAGAAAAGGCGAACGCCGGTGATGCTCAAAACGACACCGTGTCGCCCGGCGAGTTCGCTGGAAATGCGATAAGGAAGGCGAAATTAGGCTTCGTCGTTTTTGTATCTGTGTTTATCTTTTTGTTCATGAATCGAAAATGCGTGAAGCACTACTCTGCGATTCGCCAAGCGACGTCGTTTCGAGCACGAACACCAACCACAGCCATAGCCACAGCCAGAAGAAGCTTCTAGAGAAAGATTCCGCTCTTCTCCTCCCTCCTCCTCCTCCCCCTCCCGCGTTCCTCGTCGGCCGGAGCCGCTCCCAAGGCGGAAGCACCCGGAGGGTCACTCCGACCACCACCGCTGTCGCCGCGTCAGCAGCTTTCTCTGTCTCGGCCGACGCGATAATTGGAATCGGCGCGACGACGATAGAGAAAGCCCTCCCGAACGGCGATCTCTACATCGGGAGCTTCTCGGGAACGGTGCCTCACGGATCGGGGAAGTACCTGTGGACGGACGGGTGCATGTACGAAGGGGAGTGGCGACGAGGGAAGGCCTCCGGGAAAGGGAAGTTCTCGTGGCCGAGCGGCGCGACCTACGAGGGAGAGTTCAAATCGGGGAGAATGGAAGGGTTCGGGACATTCATCGGATCCGACGGAGACACCTACCGCGGGTTATGGAGCTCCGATCGGAAGCACGGATACGGTCAGAAGAGGTACGCGAATGGCGATTTCTACGAGGGATCATGGAAGAGGAATCTCCAGGACGGACAAGGGAGGTACGTGTGGAAGAACGGGAACGAGTACGTCGGAGAGTGGAAGAACGGCGTGATCAACGGCCGAGGGGTTCTGATTTGGGCGAACGGGAACCGGTACGATGGCCAGTGGGAGAACGGCGTTCCGAAGGGGAACGGAGTGTTCACCTGGCCGGACGGGAGCTGCTACGTCGGGAGCTGGAACAAGGACATGAAGATTCACCAGCTCAACGGGACGTTTTACCCTGGGAGTAGTGGTAAGGAATTGAAGAAGAGCAATGGAGGAGAGATATTGGGGGAGAATTTGACGATCACGATGAGGAAGAGGTCGTCCGTGGACGGCGCCGCGAGAGGGAGCGTGGCGGAGAGGAGCTTCCCGAGGATTTGCATTTGGGAGAGCGACGGAGAAGCTGGGGACATCACCTGCGATATCATTGACAATGTGGAGGCTTCGATGTTCTATCGGAACGGGATTTCGGCGGCGGCGACCGGCTTCGATTGTGATTTCAGGCAGTTTCGGAGGAACCCGTGCTGCTTCAGCGGCGAGACGAAGAAGCCTGGGCAGACTATAGCTAAAGGGCACAAAAATTACGATTTGATGCTTAATCTTCAGCTTGGGATTAGGTAAATTTGGGGTCGAAATAAGTTCGATTATGTGACAATGAAGTTCTATCAAATTGTGGGGTTTTGATAGCGTTCTGTTTTTTTGAATAATTTTGTAGGCATTCTGTGGGAAAACATTCTTCCTTATTGAGGAAGCTTAAGCCAAGTGATTTCGATCCAAAGGAGAAGTTCTGGACACGGTTTCCTCCGGAAGGATCGACCAAAACCCCTCCTCATCAGTCCGTCGATTTCCGGTGGAAAGATTATTGTCCAATGGTGTTTAGGTATTGCTTATCACGTTTTTAATCTTATTATTTCTCTTTCTTGATATTCACAGTTAATCTTATCATCCGGAAACAAAATGATTTCACCATTGGCATACTAACTTTATTTTGACACAAATTTATTAATTTTGCTTCTGGGTGTTTTTCAGACATTTGAGGCAATTGTTCCAAGTGGATCCAGCGGATTACATGCTGGCAATTTGCGGAAATGACGCTCTTAGGGAGCTTTCATCGCCAGGAAAGAGTGGAAGCTTCTTTTACCTGACGCAGGATGATAGGTTTATGATAAAGACGGTGAAGAAATCGGAAGTCAAGGTTCGCTGCCCACTTCGTTGACTTGTTTCTTTCCTTTTTTTTTATTTTTTTTTTTTTTATTTTTTCATATGAGCTATGAAATGAAAATCTGTGTTGACGTAGAACACCGTGGTGAATAGTCTACTTTACTGATCATCTTCCAAGTCTGGGGAGTTTGCTTTCAGGTCCTAATCAGGATGCTTCCCAGTTATTACCAACATGTTTGCCGGTATGAGAATTCGCTTGTGACGAAATTTTATGGCGTGCATTGTGTCAAACCAGTCGGCGGTCAGAAGGTATGCAATTGAGGAGGCCAATTTTGCGCTATAGTAGAATCAGTTGCCTTATTCGTTGGTGGGATTTTATCTTCATAATATCTAATTGCTTCTGCTGTGGTTTGAATTGCAGACGCGGTTTATTGTGATGGGAAATTTGTTCTGCTCGGAGTATCGGATCCATAGGCGTTTCGACCTTAAAGGTTCCTCCCATGGCCGGACAACTGATAAGCCGGAGGGTGAGATTGATGAAACCACAACCCTCAAAGATTTGGATCTCAATTTTGTGTTTCGCCTACAACAAAATTGGTTCCAAGAGCTTATGAAGTAAGTTTCAGAGAATAATAATTGTTTTTCTTTTGAAGGAGGTCCAATTTAAGTTGCTTTTTGGTAGTTATTTCTTTCAATTTGGGTATTGATGTTCATGGGGTTTTTTGTCAGACAAATTGATCGAGATTGTGAGTTCTTGGAAGCAGAGAGAATCATGGATTACAGTCTGTTGGTTGGTCTTCACTTTCGTGATGATAATAGATATGACAAAATAGGGTTGTCACCTTTTGTTCTGAGAACTGGTAATTGATTGTCATTCTCCTGATTTAGAGGTAATTTAGTACGTTTTCAAGTATCTGATCATTAGAACGTTGACCCGAATTTTGATCCCTTTCAGGCAAAAAGGATTCCTATCAAAATGAAAAGTTTATGCGTGGCTATCGCTTCCTTGAGGCGGAATTGCAAGACATGGATCGGATTTTAGCTGGCCAGTACGTATTCTCTACTTAAAATCTTTTTCCCCCCCAACGTAATTTTAAGTAAGCCAATATTGCCTTGCTAAATAAATGTCTGCATGTTTTGAAAATAAATTGAAAATTATTTTTAGAAACTTAGATTTGGACAAGTGTTGCACGCACTTTGTTGTTAATATAGACAGATTTTCATCACGAAGCAATAAAGGTATTAGTTGGCTAATAATTCCTGCCTTTGAAATTCGATTGAACTACAAACGATTGAAAGTAGCTCGGTTTGTCTCAGCAGTTTGTTGAGGGCGGTTAGAATTGCTTAAAAGTTGTTTGTGGGAGCACGTGCAGCGTCTCGTTTATGTGCTTGTGGCCCAATAATAATTTAATCTTTCTAAGTCGCAAGAGGAATAGCTGTCAGTTGCTGAACTTCTTGATATACCGTTATTGCAATCAAGTAATGCCATTATGCTTCTTATCTGTCACTAATAAAAACTCCATTTATTTCATGGTACTGGGTACCCTTCTTACTATTATCTGAAAACAGTTTTCTCAACTAGAAAAATTAACGTTAAATGCCATCTGTGGATAAGTATGATTCCTTTGTAATGATGTAATTTGGCTGGTGAATTTGACTGAATTGACATCAAAATACTTTTTATCTTATCAGGAAGCCATTGATCCGGTTAGGAGCCAACATGCCTGCAAGAGCGGAGCCTATGGCCAGGCGGAGCGACTTCGACCAATACACCTCTGGTGGGATTAGCCATTTGACTCCTTCACGCAGTGGTGAAATTTATGAGGTGGTCCTGTATTTTGGGATCATTGACATCTTGCAAGACTACGACATCAGCAAGAAATTGGAGCATGCATACAAGTCCTTACAAGCTGACCCCACATCAATCTCAGCTGTTGATCCCAAGCTTTACTCGAGGAGGTTTCGGGATTTCATAGGGAGAATATTTATAGAGGACAGGTAGCAATGGCAATGAGGGAAAGGGAACCTCGCATCAACCTTTTATAATGTTGGATTGATCTGGAATCCGGTAGCCATTTTTGTATCCCTTCTCGGGAGGCGTCTCCGATACAAATGGCGTCTCCGGCGGGCATATGGAGTATAAAATGAAAAGCCTACCCAAGTCAGTAAATTGGTCTATCGAAATTGTGGTAGCAATGTGGAAGGAAAGGTTAGCTCTGTTGGTTGCTTGGAACGTTCTGCTTATAATGGCTGAATTTTGAAGATACAGCCATGGTTATTATGTTTGGAAGCAGGCAGGTGTTTGTACATTCAAGGGGTCAAGGAAAGTACGATTCTGATTTTTTTTTTTTTACTTCTTTTTCTTGAGGGTAAAATTTTTGTGGTAATCAAGGATTGTGATAATGTGGAAAATAGAGGTACAGGGAAACGGAGAGACAAATGTTTCCGCTCAGAGAAGATTCAAGTGGGAGGAGGTGACTACGGAATAAGTGTACAGCCTTATAGAAAAAAAAAAATGTTGGATATGGATAGTTTTTATCAAATTCCATGAATTTTTTTTTTGGCGAGATAATTTTTCAAAATTTGTTTGAATCACATTGCCCAAGAGGGCAGAGAGGGCCATGGAATCTCTCTCTCTCTCTCTCTCTCTCTCTTACCCTTTTATCTTCTGTTGTATAAAAATGAGCTCACAATTATATGGAAATGGGATAATTGAGTTGCTTTTGCAGTGAAAGAGAGGCATTGGACATGAGGAGTTAAGAAGAGAGAACATGAAAAGCAGAGAAAGGCAGAAAGCAAAGAGAAAAGTTGCGCTTGCGTTTCTTGTTTTTGCCCACTTTGTTTACTCTTTTTTTTTTTTTTTTTTCACAGTTCTCCTATGATTATCAATATTA
The DNA here is from genome assembly GCA_025403435.1 of Artocarpus heterophyllus. Taxonomy (NCBI): domain Eukaryota; kingdom Viridiplantae; phylum Streptophyta; class Magnoliopsida; order Rosales; family Moraceae; genus Artocarpus; species Artocarpus heterophyllus. The sequence continues at coordinate 39,295,212 of CM046333.1, read as the reverse complement.
AATATTTTTATTTTTTTCGTATTCTTAAAAAATCCCCAAGTACAACTTTGACAAGAAGTTATTTACTTGTCTGGAAACCATTTAAGAAATGCCCTCCAAAGAAAAATGGGAGGGCATAATGAATTGACCATTGACCACAGAGAGTAAAGAATCTAACCCTCCACGTGGCGGGATCTGATTTGCCAGTAACTCGAACTGGGTATTCCGAAAACCCTAATACAAAATAGTTTGCACCTTTTTTTTTTTAAATTTTCTTTGACCTTTTTCTCTTTTTCGGGAGCTTCTTGTGTCTTCTTGCTCAGACTCAAAGCACGGGTCTGCTCTCACTATGACTCTTTTTTCTTGGTCCATGGCCTACAATTTGTCCCCTTCATTATATTCCAATTCCAATTTCAACCTCCTTCCTTGTATATTATTTTTAGAAATTGGCTGCTCCATGTTACGTTCATCTAGTGATTGCTAAAAAGCCCACTCATAAGGCGTATTTAAAAAGTAAGGCTAAAACTGAAATTTTTGAACTAAAAAATATAGCATGTAAAAATCTTACAATATAATTTATTTTGCTGATAACCGTAGATGTGAAAGGTTTAAACTATATCAACTAAAAGCTTTGATTAAAATTGATTTTGTGAAATTTTTTTTAGTCTTTACTCAGATTATTATAATATTCTATTGTAGGTAAAGGTTTATAATTGTCACGTAATGTGCTGCTTCGTTTATGTGCCGTGACCCTCTTATATAAACCCATATAGGGTGCATGAACGACTTGTTAATTCAATCACTTCTTATTCACCAACTAGAATGTTTTGCGATTACAAAACTTATACATGTCATACAATGAACAAAAACACAGATTGCATGGAAACAATGCCTCAGAATTTGAATTGCACTTATAAGGTAAATAAATTTTCGCAAGGGGCTTAAAGTTTTGCCCATTTTTCCGGTAAGTATTAAAAAATAACATACCAATAGGTATTTGCCTTTTCAGCAGTAAAAGTGAATTTAATAAGGCCCAACAGTTTTAAAGTATACATCACCGGCATGAATGGGTCCTACCGGAGAATTTTTTGTATATAAGTAGGGGGACTTCTTCATTGAGAATTTCTACCAATGACGTACATTTTAAAACTATTAGATCTGATTAAAATTAATTTTTTATGCAGATTTGACAGTTAAAAACATACCCACCAATAGGTATCTTTTTCTGTTCCTAAAAAAAATTGCCTTATAATTAGTCTTTAGAGAATAATATATTTAGCAGGGATATGGTTGGGAAGGAAGCGGTCAAATCATGCAAAGGTTATTCTGTAATGTCAAGTGTAGTTGATTCCAAATTTCAATGGATTATAATTAGCTCCAAACTAACTTGTTTCATTAGTATTTGGTAAAAGGTTTCTTTCACGAAGGAAACTTCTTAGTACTGGTACTTGTGGAAAATTTCAGCTGGTGAAGGACAGGCAGGAGCCTTTAGCCAGAGTTTTTAACGTTTTGCATCTTCCTCAATATGCAATATCACAAGTACTCGTATCTATTATATGTCAAATTCTAAGTTGTTAAAAATGTAAGAGTTGATTTCTACCATGAGCAATGTTATAGGGCATCTGAGTGATTATCATCAAACTTTTGAATTAATTACAAATTTGCAAGTAAACTTTGGAACTCAATAATTATGATATATGATCTCATTTAGTCTCTGCCAATCTGACTCTTTAAATGATTGTAACTAGAATTTTTTTCTTTTAATCATCATTTGTAGTAATTAGTAGTTTTCAGTTTTACCACCTATCTTTGTCTATGGCATGGAAGACAGTATTTTTACTTTTGTAGTTAATTAACTGAATTTGTTTTTAAAACACATTGTTAAAACAAAGAAGAATTCCTCAATTTTTTTTTTTTGGAAATATATACAACACTTTACGAATATTTTTAATTATATTTATGATAGATAAACGATAATTCATTTTATTCATGAGGCAGAATTAAAATATGGAGATAAAAGAATTGGGACGTTATTATATTAATTAATAAGCATAATTTTATTGCGGACTATTAAAAAAAATACTCTACTAGTAAGACACATATTTCAATCAGTCAAATTAGATTAAAAAATAAAAGTAAGACAATTTAATCGAACGTGATGAAAATACAACGATTAAAAAAATTATATTCTATTAATAAGGCATTTTTTGTTCTAAAAAATAGGGTAATTTTTTTATACCATACTAGAAGATTTTCCAAACAAATATCATTACTCAAATAAATTCCAAAACAACTTAAGTCACTTTTCCAAACAAATATCATTACTCAAATAAATTCCAAAACAACTTAAGTCACTTTCCTTTTTTGGGGCTGGTCTTGCTATCACAAGCTCTTAATATGAAGTCAGCCGTCTCTCCTCTAATTATACAATGACCTTTTTTTTCTACAATTTGAATTAACATTTTTTTAAGTAGATGGGTTGACCTGACTGGTCCGTATTTACAATTGGCAATCTCAGGTCTGATCTTTGCCATAAGAATAAAAATATCAATATTTCTAAACTATAACCCCTAAACTTTTTGCATTTCGACAAATTGACCCCTAAATGTTTTAATTTTAGCAACCCAGAACTTGAAAACCAATGCAATTTGGTCCAAGACTAATAACATTGTTAACATTGGTGACGAAAATATTCGTATCTTATATTTTGAGCACTTTACCCACAACCCTTCCTTGGTTTGGTAAATTTCCTCTTGCACTTTTAATTTTGACAATTAACCCTCAACTTTTTATTGCCACTTCAATTGCAGTATCAATATAGTCTTCATTGTAACAGCCTGACAAGGTTAGTAGATTTAAGTGCTAGAGTTAAAAGTTTAAAGGCCAATTTGTCAATACACAAAAAGTTTAAAGGGAGAAATTGCAAATCGTCCTAAAAATATTTATCCTAATAATCTCGATCTTTTAGGACTCTTAAATAGTAAGTTGTTTCTTCCTGTTGCATATTTCTGAGCGTCAAATTTTTTCAAGATTTTCATAATGAATATGATCATGAATACAAAAATTTACAAAATATGATGAAAGGTGGGTTTTTTTTTTTTTTTTTAATAACTTACCACTCCAATTTTTTAGGCTTTATTTTCTTGCAGCCTTTAGGAATCCATACAGAGGACCAGAATCTGACTGTGTTATAGCTCGAACTCCTTGATCATTGGCTGTTTCTTTAATTATTTAGTTAGTCCACAAACTACAGCATTGTAATTTTTCCTAGTTAAAAATATTATCGAATATAAATTATAGGTTGCAGTGTTTCAAGTAAAACAATTTAAGCAAAAAAAAAGAATATGTTTTGGCATTTTTGGCATTAATGTAGTGTTATCCAGGTGTTGTCGTTTATAAAAGAAATGCGTTGACTGATATTATAGTACCGCATTAGAGCTTTGTTTGACAAACCTAGTTAAAAATAATAAATTTCAGTAGAGACAAAGTAAAGTTGTGTAAAGCAAAAATTTATTACAGTATAAAGCTTTCAAATGCTATACTGTTTTTGTTCTGACTATTACCAAACACTAAATTTGTGTTGTGCCGACTGCATGCCAAAATATAATAATAATAATAATAATAATAATAAAAGTATCAATAAATTTTTACAAGTTTTCTAGGAAAAAAAAGACAAAATTAAATTAGTAGTGACTGTTACTAAATCATTAGATTTTATATATTTTTTTTGATAGGGTACAAACAAGAGGGATTTTTAAAAGTGGCCTTATGGGAAAATTTTTTTGGACAAATGATCCAAATTTTTTTGGACAATTTTTGGCATAAAAAAAGGCTTTTTGGACATCAAAACGGTTCCAGTTTTTTTTTTTCATCATGTTGAGGTTTTTTATCCTGCTACAGTCATTTTTTTTATTTTTTTGAAAAAAACTGGGACAATTTACCTACATAGAAAAACGTGTTTTTTGGTTCTAAAAAAAAAAGGCCATTTATCCAATTAGGATTTTTTTTGGCCCTTTCATGAAAATCTTCCTACAAGAATACTCTATTAATAAAACATTGATACGGTTAATACTATGATCTAACATTCAAAATTATATATAGTCTAGTATATATTTCTTTTCATGATATAGCCCACATGTATGCACGTTGTTAGATCATCAAACATGTATCCTTATCAACTTGAAATAATTCTAATGTGATCTAATATTTGAAAAAATAATTATGACATTTCTAACAAACTTAAAAGCAATATTGACATGGAAAGTGACATTTGATAATTCTTATCAAGAACTTAGAGCTCCTCAACAATGTGTTACTATTCATTAAAAAGAAAAAAAAAAAATAAAAAGGAAAAATAAAGAATAAAAGCGTCCTATCATTATGGAGCTATGTTGTGTACACACACATGTATGTGTCATGCTCCAACCAAGAAAAAACAACCAGAATGCCGTGTTTGACTACACAAATTTTCCATCTTTTGCAAGTCCAAGACATGCTTAGCTATATAATTGGGTCTTGTCTCATATCTCTCCTCCACAAAAACAACACAACAAGAACATGGAGCCTAAGTAGGGATATCTAGTACTAGTAAATGTCTCTAAATGTTATATAATTTAAACAAAATTTCATCAACATAATAAAAATTTTATATAAAATAAAAAAAAAAATTGGATGATTTTGACGAAAGGGCAAAAAAAATTTCAAATTGAGTAAAAGTCCCTTTTTTTTTGGAATAAAAAAAACACGTTTTTTTGTGCAGGTAAACTGTCCCAGTTTTTTTCAAAAAAAAAAGACTGTAGAAGGATAAGGAACCTCAACAGGATGAAAAAAAAAATAGAACCGTTTTGATGTCTAAAAAGCCTTTTTTTTGTGTTAAAAACTGTAAAAAAAAAAAGAGGTCATTGACCAAAAAATTTTTTTTTCAAAAGATTATTTTTAAAAATCCCTCAAAAAAATTATATAAATTTAACGATTTAAAACAAAGTAATTTCAGTAAGGTATTTTCCTTATACACTTATAGTAGAATCCTACCAATTAAATTCCAGTGGTGTAGTTTTTCCTTCAAATAGTTTTCTTCTAGTCCAAATAGTAGTAAATATGGGTGGTGGAGAACTAGATTTGTAGAAGTAGGCCAGGCCTGCAATTCCTCAGTGCTCACCATGGGACTACAATGTGGTAGATATATACACGGAGGGGCTTTTGCATGCCTGAAAAGCAACAGAAATTAAAAAAAAAAAAAAAAAAAGAAAGAAAAAAGCTTTTTCCTCTAATATATATGATAGATATAGAGAGAAAGAAGGTTCTGACTAGGTAGATTTTTGTGTGACGGAGGTCTATGGTTTGGACCGTCATTTTGGGCACATATATATATATATTATATATGTTATATATATATATATATTATATAATATATATATATATATTATAATATATAATATAGATATATATATATATATTATATCTATATATGTTGGGACCATTCAAAAGGTACAAAGGGGGAAGTGCTTAGTGAATTTGTTGTGTAATTGTACTGTGTGTTGTGTCTTATTCAGACATACTCACAACCACCATGGCAGGCGTGTAAAATTACTACTCTCTCTCTCTCTGTCTCTCTCTCTCTCTCTACTTGTTATTTGTTGCTTCTCTTTACAGTTCCACATATTTAAGATTGAAAATTTTAATGTTTAACATGTGAGAAGTTGGTGGTGACAGATAATTTAATTTGCTGTTGCGGACATAACATAACGGATAATTTTATACTCAATTTTGTTACAAGTTTAGTGGTAACAGGTAATTTAATTTGTGATTGTAGACATAATTCAACAATAATTTCACACGCAGTTTTGCTACAAATTCAATAGTAACAAGTAATTTATTTTTGGTTACAAGCATAATTTAGTAGGTAATTACAAACTCGACTCTACCACAAGTGAAGAGTTTAAATCTCTAATTCTCAAAATCCAAAAAAAAAAAATTATCAAAAAATCCAGAAAAAGACAGGTAATTAAGTATAATATGACTGAGTGAAAAATGATGTTCTGTTGTGCATACTACATGCACGTAATTAAGTAATGTTGGAATTTACTGTCAATATTCTTGCTCAACTAGTTTTTAGTAGGGGTGTGAAGTTGTTTTTAATGTATTAAGTCCTTTGTTTAAACCCCTGGAAATAGTAAACTTTGTTTTCAAGTAATATTAGAATTTCAAGCTTCAGACCGTTAAGAGCGAAAATGATGTAATCGTCTTAAAAGTTTGAGAAATTGGATATTTGCAAACATAACATGTGCGCAATATGATTAAAATATGGTTAATGTAATAACTGCTAAATAGCGTCTATCTTCAGAGTAATTTCACCATATAAGCAATATGTAACTAACATATTGGATGTTAGGCAATAATTTATGTAATAGGGAGTTTTTTCCCCTTAATTTTTATAGTTCAGACAGACCGGATGTTACATTTTAAAAGTTGAAGAACGCTTTGTTATAAAAGCCAATAATTAAGGGGACATTTTTATATTCCACATGACATTTTCCGTCAATAAATTAACAAACAAAAAAATCTGCAAGATTTCTAAAGTTCGAGGAGAAAATATATATATCTATATAGACAAAGACTACGGTTTGTATCTCTAAATCGTTCAGATAACGTAATACTTTTTGATAAGATGATAATAATGTATTATATTAATTAAACGTAACATAAAGTTTTGATCATCTAATGATGTATATTTTATTCTAAAAAAGGAGGCTTATATTGTTAAAAAAAAATTGATTTTTTTTTTAAAGTAAAAAATCCAACACTATGGCCATTTATGACATTTACAACCGACTTTAATAATCCAGCTCCACACAAGGCTCAAGTGTTCTGTTTTTGACAGGATGTTGATGGGACTAATTATGTTACACGAAGATTGAGCGAGATAAAATTTCATATGTTTTGCACGTCGTTGATTCGAGCTGCATATTGTGTAATGTTCGAAGATCATTTTTGAAATATTTTGGCATTCAAGGAATACCACTTATTTTATTTTTACTCTTAAACTTTTAACTGATGTATTAATAGTTTCTAATTTTTTCAAATGTAACCATACTGGCACCTTTACAATGGAAAGGTTTTAAAATGGATGAATTTTATCAGATAAGGTGCACGTAATTCGGTTTAAACATTAATTTGAATCAAACTATCAAGAAGTAATTTTATTAGAATACTGTCACGAACCTAAACCCGAGTAGAGATGTGGCGGTTAATTAAAATAATTAAATGAATTTAACTCAACTCAGTAATTAATTATTTTGGTAATTAAAAAAAAATACTTTGGGTTATTTATAAAAATGTGATAAATTTAAAACTTTTTAGAATATTACCATCGATTAAGACTTAACAAATAATTTCATGAAATACCTCTAAATTAAATTAAATCAAGATATAAATTCATCGAGAGCGAATCAGGGCCGTATAGGACCCCACACAGTGCACACACAGTACCAATATAACCAAAATACAAACCATAGTCCAACAAAAAATTTAAGTAATGTCCTTAATATTACATGCCTTAATCAAATAAATAGATAAACTAAATAAGGCTTCTACAGTCCACATGCGCAAACTAACAGGTCCTAGTCGGCAGTATACTGCAAACCATCTGAATGGGGGATTTTAAAATAAGTAAACTATGAGCGAAATGCTCAATAGGACTTATGTTTTAAAAACATTAATTTAAAATTTAATATATAAATATAAAGGCGATAAGAAAACAATAAATAGATACTAAGCATTCCATACTTACCATTCCAGTCCAGTGATCATCTGAACTCATAGTTTACCTTTCATTTTGTGCAAGTCATCTAATTCACCACTATAGTGGTTCAGCTAGGTTTCGGGACTTGTCCTCTCTGCACGACCCGATTCTGTGTGTGGCATCATGTACTAATATCTTATTCTGAACGGGGGTTCTTAACCCATTCGGTACTCAGTGTCATAGCACTCATATCATTATTCGGATCTTGTATTACCAGGTTATCATATTTACATTCATTGTTTTGTTTGTTATGACCATGTTCATTATTCAATATCCACTCGAAACAAATAAATTAAAATAGATAATTATTCCTTAAAAACATTTTCACGAAAATACTATATGGTCAAAAGCTCTTTTAAAATCGTGGCTATCAAATGAGGAGTGTCTAAAGTCTTACCTCGTGATCTAGCACGATTGCACCAACACTGCAGTCCCATCCTGCTACACGTTATCTCCTCAAAACGACTTGTAACCTTAAGTGTAGGCTAGATACATTAATATCTAAACTTGAATTCTCTACATTAGTATGCTATTTCATGGTACCTTAGTGTGCCTTTAGATTTCAAGTAATCATGTTTTTAGTGTTTTGAACTCAAAACTATAATCTTTTTAAAACATTTCTAAATCATTTAACAATGACAAACTAAGGGCAAATTTGTAATTTTAACTTGCCTGGTTGGCCTGCAAACTTATATAGTGCGGTGGACAGCACTATGCTACACGCGGTCGACCGTGAGTTCGCGGCCAAGATGCTCTCTTTTGAGCATCTGAGCTTCAATCCATTTTCAATTCACTTCAAACAATTTCTAATTAAATCTAAACACTTCCAAATGATTATAATTATCGTATGAGACTTATAAATATAATTTCATACACATGCAACACATTTTTACCATTTTTCACATATTTATTCACGTAATTCCCAAATATACAAAAAAAAAAAAAAGTAAAACTCATCTTGATTCAATTCTAACAAAATATAACATGCAATCATGTTTCTAATCTTCATACCACCTTGCATTATGTGTTGTTTATGATTAACAAGACTTGGAACAAAACATGCATGGATGATTTTAGACAAATTTGAAGTGAAAATAGAAACTGTTTTTATCAAAAAACTGCAAGCAGACTTGAACACGAATTTGCAAGGAAAAATCAGAGTTTAAGACCTCAAAGCATGTGTATAATCTGCTTGAAAGAAAGCTAACCTCGAGTGAAATACTTTTTTTTAAAGAAACTTGGTGAATGCAGCTCAGTTTCTTGGCCTCTGATCAGCTGGAAATGAGGCTGAGCTGGTTGTGTTCTTGAGTTTGAGTTCTTGAAATATGATGGAGTGTCTCTGCGTTTGAGTTCCTGAAATAATAAGTGTATGTGTGAATGTGTTTGTTGGTTTTGCAGAGGGAGAGAGAGGAGAGAAGAGGAGGAAAAGAGAGAGAATGATGCTGTGTTTTTATCTCAAAGAAGCAGGAGTGATTCCACAAGGAAACTGTGGTCAGCAAATAGTTTTTGGCAATAGTTGTTTCAAGGTGGTTTGAGTTTCAAGATGATTTTCAGACTTAGCTGAGATGTCTCAAGTGGAAAGTGTAACGTGAACGCAGATTTCTGAGTTCCCAAGGTTGCCTAACACATGATATGGTCTGAAAGAGAGTTTGGGGATCTGTTAGGAATTTCGCAATTTGTTTTTCACAAAAATCTGATTTTGGGGAATAAAAATAAAAATAAAATACCAAAATTGTTTTAAAAAAAGTTAACAAATGCTAATATTTGGATAAATCAATGAAATTGTTAAAGATGCAATTTAATTAATAAAATGTCACAAAAATGATTGAATTAAACTTAAATTGTAATTAGGCATACTAATTTACCAAATTGCATACTAAAGATGTTTAATAATTATTGGACATTACAAATACTGAATCATGTGTGCCTCATATGATGAAATCCTTCATATTTTTAACATTTATATTACAAAAGTATCATAATTAGCATCACATTTGGAAAGTTTAAGGACCATTAGTATGTCAATTGAAGGTTTAGTGATCAAATTGAGACAACTGTTATTTCTCAATAAAAAAAGTGAAATTAATCTTCTTTTTTTTTGTAAGTGCAAAAACATTATTGGATGATAGGGGTGAACAACGGGCGGTTTGACGGTTTTTGGGCAGGTGTGGGTCATTTTTTTTAAATGGCGGGTTGGCGATTAACCAACCCACAGACCGCCCGTGGAATGACGGGTAGTTTCGGTTTAGGTACGGGCGGGTACAGGCCGGTGCGGTGGGTTGGGTCTATACTAATGTACAATGTAATTTTTTGAGCTTTTTTTTTATTAAAAAAAAGTGAAGAAAATTTATAAAAAATATAAGATAATAATGTATGAAGCATTCCTAACAACAACCAAGTTTGACGCCTAAAGACAATGACCATATTCACAACAAATTAAGAAACATAATCATTCATTGCAACAAAAAACATCAACTACAGATGAAGTGATAAACAAAGTCAAGAACTCTTATTCTTCCATAAAACCTGTTCATTGGGTTCGAAAATAACAGGATACTACAGATGAAATGATGAACAAAGTCAAGTGTTCTTTTTCTTTTTAAGGAGTGGGGAGAGGTTTAGATTATGATTTTTTTTAAAAAAAAATTAGGCGGGCGGGTTCGGGTTGAACCCACCCCCTAAAATTTTAAACCGTACCCCCCCGCCAACATATATAGACGGACGGGTTGAATCCGCCAATGGGTGGGTTATTAACATAGACTCCTTTTTTTTGAGGGGTCGAATGCGGACGCGAGCGGCCTATGGTTGCGGGACGATTTTTGTGCAGCTCTATTGGATAATAAGAGAAATTAATTTATGAGCCATCTCATTGTTTGCTAAATGTAAAGCATGCCTAAGAACTATTTTCCTAGCTGTGAAACGGTGAAAGTAAAAACGACAATACTGCCGCTGCTCCTATGAATATACTGTAGAGCTACTCAAATAGAATGCTGAAATTAGGCATAAGGTCGGCAGTCTGCGATAAAGCTTGCATGGCCCAAAAGTCGCAAGTTATTGCAGGAATTCATTATACAAAGTATGAAGAAAATTCAGAAGGCTACAAAAGTAATTCATTGTTTTCTGTCCCTTTACCGTTTGTTTTTGCTTTGAATAACCAGACAGGCACGCAACAAAGTTTTTTTAGCCCTGTTAATTTATTTGAGTTAATCGCATAACTATACATTTTAGTTTTTGTTATTTTTTAATTTATTCTTCTGGTTTTAGAAACTATAAAGCTATTATTTGAAGAAAAACTTGTTTAATTTTATCATTTGCAGACTTTTTAACTTACAACATAAAGATAAGATAAAAATACCATTGATTGAACCTAATTTGTTTATGAAATATATGTTTCTTTTTGAGAAAAATTAAAAAATATATATTATAAATTTTAAAAAATCATAAAACTTAAGATTCTTTTTTTTAAAAAATTTGATGCTTTATTTTAGGATTTCTTATGTTTTTAATATATATAAAAAATATCATAACTATTTAAAGGTGGTGATGTTGTTTTATCTTATTTTTCTATTTATAGGGATGAAATTGAAATAAAATTTAAAATTTCAAGTATATTTTTGTAGTTTTTAAAAAGAGAGACAAATTGAAAAATAGTTAAAACTAGAAGGATAATTATACAATTAACCCTAATTTATTTTCTATTTTAATCCATTACTTTTAATACTTCATCTATTTTAGAGAGAGTTGGAGAAAATAATTAAAAAAAAATACTAATAAGAAGAAGAAGAAGAAAAAGAACAAGAAGCTTATAAAGCTATTTTGGTGCTTTCTTTCAAGCAATCAATCAACGGCAGGCTTCTTCTCTTGTAGTACACGAAGAAAACCGGTTCATTATGATTACCTGCCCGGTGGTGATGATGATGATCAGAAGATCCCAAGAATTATTCTCTAAACTGAATTTATTTTCTTCCCAACAAGTAAGACTGATTGTAACAGACAAAGAAACTGAACCCATTTTAAAAACACTTTTTTGTATTTAAATTGTTTACTAAGATGTTTGAAAAGTGGTAAAAACTATTGGTTTAAACCATTCTTATTGTAACATGTGAAAACTTTATATTATAGTGATTTTTTTATTGTTATTATACATGTGAAAGTTTTACACTATTTATAACTAAGTTTGTGGTGGGAACCAACCAAACAGCTTGTACATGTTGTACTAACAGTTTATTTTTAGGGTATATGCTAATTAATATCATGCAATGTTTTTTTCTTTTCTTTTTTTTTTTTGGAGAATACATTATGTAATATTTCTTAATGGAATGATACATTCGTATTATTATCAAAATCAAACAGTGCAAAAGGACCTGGTGAACTTTTATAAAATTCTCACAATTAACTATACATTTGTCTAGTAAGATATAAATCTTTTTAACCCTAGCAAAAAAAAAAAAAAAAACTTCATAGGTAAAAAAGAATTTACAAGTAAATGCAGTCTTAGACACATTTTTGTTGATCACTTTGTTCCTGTATTGGCTGTCTTCAAAATCACTAATCATGTGGCATATAACTAACATACATTTTTGAAGTTTAGATTCTATTAGAGTTATATAAAAACTTAATTTTTTTTAAATTTTTTTTAATTTCTTTTGCTGCAAAACTCTCCCTATATTCTGAGGAACATTAGTACTATAACTTCTACTAACTGATATATAATGCCGCCTCTAAGAAAAAAGTCAAATAATGCCCATGTAAATAGCCTAAGAAGGGTTAATATCAGTAATATTATCTCATATTAGAAGAGAAAAAAACAAAGTCAGGGATAACATTGTGCTTAGATAAATGACGTGATAATTAATCTATCAAGTTCTGAAAGGGTGGTCTTCTAGAAAAGAAAATTCTGAAAGGCAAAATACAAATATGTACTAAGCTGTCATCGATGGTTTCGTAGACCAATTTATAAAAAAAATTTGGAGAAGCTTGGTATGGATCAAATTGCATATTTTAAAAATTTTTCTTGAAAAAACTTTTCCGGCAATCAATATTTATATTAATTTAATGAAATCGCATAAGAAGGTGACTTAAAAATTTACCATCGTACGATTAGAATGTTAATCTTAAACTCCATCAAAAAATTTTAAACTCCATATCTTCTAGAACACCATGGATAGTCCTCAACGTTCTTTAAATTATGATGAACATGAATGAGTGGGCGTTTTGATTTAGGTTTAAATCACACACTTTAACTTCGGATCACTTTGTATTCTCAACACATATGACAAAGTGATAAAAGTAAAAGGAAAACTCTTTGGGAATTTGTTCTTTTTCTCTAGAAAAGTAGGTTATATTTTCTATGTCTATTTTACTCTTTTTAAATTAATTAATTAATTAAAACCACTTTCATATGATGTGGAAAAATTTACCCACTATTTGAGTAAGTGGGCATTTTTGTTGATAGGGAAGAGACAAAATCTCTCATCATTATCCCACTAATCAATTAAATTTTATCCAAAATAAAAATAAATATTTTATTTTGAATCGGTCAAAATAAATCAAATTGATTATTTCCTTTTCTCACATGTGTTAAAATTGAAATTTCACAAGGACTCACCTTGTGAAAATAATGTGTAGCTTCCTGTGGCACACATGCACAGTGTGGTCCTTATTATACTATATAATTTTCAATTTAAAACTATTTTAAATTTATTTTAAAAAATCATATTATTTAAAATATAAATTAATCCAAGTAACAATTGGGTGAAATTAATTTAGAATTCTCAATCCCAAATTAAAAATTTAACCTAACATAAAATATAGTTCACATAATTTAATGGGCCGTTGAGAGGAGCCATGGACATTATAATTTTAAGCTCCAATAATTTGAACAATTAATTAACACCTTAATTGAAATATCAAAATTATTAATTCCAAAATTACTCCACTAAAAACATAGAATTGCACTCTTAAAATTATAAAGTTAATTATATTCAAAGGATTTGAATTGTCCAATGATATAGCCACTGCATATAAATCAATCCTTTATAAACGGTTCATAATTAAAGCTAGGCATTTCCGTTAGCCTGTTTAATTATATTTTTGACCGTAATTGTAATTGAGTCTCTAATGAATAATATATTTGTGATCTAGTCATAAATTGAGTAGTCTTATTATTTAAGCCCCAAATCAATATTTAAGTGAACCATCCATCTTACTTTTTTACGAAAGAATGGATTTTATTTTGCATATTAATATTTCTGACTATTTATTTTATTATATTCCAATATTCTCATAATTCGACACTATGCATTTGTGTTATTACATTGTATATTAAAAATACAATACAATAAGTAGGAGTCTATTAATTACACAGAATTAAGATCGATTCATATATGACCATCATTGACTAATATTGAATGCTTTATATAGTAACAAGAATTATTAGAGATTCATAATTAATTGAGTTCTCGTCCTATATAATTAAATTATATTAAGCGTTTTCATTAATCCCATTATTAACAATCTAGATAAGATTGTTTCATTTAGAATGTAATGAATTGCGCTAGTAATTTTAAATTAAAGATCTCAACTTCAATTTTAACAGGTTTAGATTATTTTACTTTAAATATTATCATCATATATATATATATACAATATTTAAACTCATTATTTAAATAATCTAGGGTTTCGATATTTATAAAGCATCTGAAACATGCATGCCAAAATAATAATGAAAAATTCCTCAAATTATATTAACAATCAACAAAAAAATAATACATCTCATTTGTTTATGGGCACATATCCCAATAATCTCTCACTTGCCTTAAAACAATCTCCATTTCGAGTTTCATGGCTTCTAACCATTTTTCTCAATCAACATGATCCACTGCAATATTTTATATCAATGCATCATCATCATTACCATTGGTGACTATTACTTGTGCTTCTCATTCTTCACGATAATGAATAGGTAATCTTATTTCCCTCCCACTGCATCATGGTGGCAGTGATGCTTGATCTCAGGTAATGGTCTCCACTCTTTGCCGTTCAACAATTGTTATTGGCATAGGGCTAATCTCATCAGCCAATAACTCTTCTAGGACTACTTTACTTCTGGGTTTAAAATCTGCCATATTGTCATGTTCAAGAAACACAGCATTTGTTGACATAAACATTTTGTTATTCTGAGCGCTATAAAACAAACCTCCTCTTATTCCTTTAGGATAGCCTATAAACATGCAAACCTCCGAACAAGGTTCTAGCTTCCTAGTCTTTCCCTTCAGCACATATGTTGGGTACCCCCATACGCGTAACTCTAAGGGGGTCTTAGAGATTGACTTAGATAGAACTAAGTACAAAATACATACTGTTATATGTAATGCATATCCCCAATATGACGTAGGCAGGGAAAAATAACTTAACATTGATCTCATCATGTCAAGCAAAGTGCGATTCCTTCCTTTGGCTACACCATTTTACTGCGGTGTCCCAAGTGTCGTGATCTGTGATAATATTCCATTTTCAATGAAGGAATCCTTGAATTCATAATCCAAGTACTCTCTTTCTTGATCCGATCGAAGAGTTTTGATTGATTTGCCAAATTGGTTTTTTGCTTCAACACAGAATTCTTTGAACTTTTGAAAGGCCTGGGATTTTTTTTTTTTTTTTTGAATCAGGTCTACATATCCGTATCTTGAATAATCATCAATAAATTTGACAAAATATTCACGGTCCCCTCTCGCTTTGACATTCAAAGGTCCACATATATCAATATGTATGATCTCTAGAGGTGCTTTTGCTCTTTCATCTTTAGCTGAAAAAAGACTTTTTGGTCATTTTCCTTCTAGGCAGGATTCATAGACTGGTAGAATGCCAACTTTTAGCGCTCTCAAAAGACCATACTTTGTTAGTCTTTGTATCTTATCTACGTTAATGTGACCAAGCCTTAAATGCCACAAATATGTGTTATCGTTATCATTAGAAATCTTTCTTCTTTTAGGGGTTGGTTCAGTGACTTTAAACATTTCGGTTTGAAGTAAGTTACTAGAAATTGGTTTAACAAAATGTAGACCGTCATTAGCATAACCACAACAAATATTCATAGCATTCTTATAAATTGAAATAGGGAATATCAAGAGAAACAGAAATAAATTGTTCATGTAACTTTGAAACCAAAATCAAATTTTGTTTGAAACTTGGAATAAAATAAACATTGTCTAAAAGAAAATATTTATTTTTAGCAAATGACAGTCGTATTGTCCCAACCTCTTTCCCTATTGCCAACTCTCATCGAGAAAGCTTTCCCTCTTCAAGATCCTTAGATGTCTCAATCATCTTCAAAGAAATGCAAACATGGTCAAATGCTTCTAAATCAACAATCCAGCTTGAGAAATTATTCTCAACTAAACATGTTTCTAGGACTAGTAAATCTGCCTTGTTTCTTCTTCTGTTTTAGCTCATCAAGGTACTTCTTATGGTTCCTTTTGCAATGACCATCTTGATTGCAATAAAAACATTTTCCTTTAGGTTTAGGCTCAGGTTTTTCCCTTCTTCTTTTGGATCTTCTTTGGCCCTTTAGCTTTCCCACTTTTTTCTTCTTCGTCTTCTCATTTTTTTAAGAAGAAGCCTTCCCCTTTGTTGCATTGGCCTTAACAACATTTGCCTTGTCATCCTTATCATCTATAAAGGTCTCATAGGTCAGCAGCTTGTTTAGGAATTGTGTTAGATTTTACTTCTTATGATTCATGACGTAGTTTTTCTTGAATTGTAGAGAGGTAGGAAAAAGTGTCTCCAAGATCATGCCAACTTAGGTCTTTTCATCAATTTTTGTACCATTGATTTCAGCCTCATTAAAATGATGAATCATTTTAAGGACATGTTCACAAACTAAAGAACCATTCTTCATTTTGTTGTTCACAACAACTTTGCGGCGGGCCTACTCAGAGAGGTGTCCAAAGATCTGCCGTAGAAATTCCGTAATCTTGTTAGCAGTTTTAAGGGTCTTGTGCTTAGTTATAAGCACCTCATCCATTGCCACTGACAAGTAGCAGTAGGCTTTATTGTTTTCAAGAACCCAACGATTGTACTCCTCTAAAACAGCTTTAGAGGCATTGGTTAGAGGCACTAGAGGACAATCTTCCTTGAGGAAAAAGCGGTAGTTCTCATTAATGAGGGAATGTTCATGTTGCTTTTCTATTTTATAAAGTTTTCTCCAGTTAAAACTTTAGAGAAGAGAATTTAGGAAATCGAATTTGACATATTTGCTGAGAAATATAAGGAATATAATTCAATAAACAATGGCATAAATATCATAATAAAAATAAAGACAAAGTAAATATGATGCATAAATGCACATCTTAAAATATAAGAAAACATATTTACTTTAAAAGCCTAAGGAATTTTAATCGCCACAACTTAGTGCCGCTATAAGGTACGTAGGTCAATAATTGCTAATTAAATTGAGTCTTTCTCAATTATTAAATGTTATCCAAAATATCTCATATTTTTAGTACTTATTAATTTCCTCTAATTTTAGTCAAGAAAATAATTAACCAATTTAATTATTTGTTTATGAGCATAACTTACCATTTCAAATTTTTAAGACTAAACTTAGAAATTGTCGCTATAGGGTAGGTTAATTCTAAAGTATCTTAAAATCCTATCTCATAAAAGACAACCTTGTTATCGAAATTAGTAGACATTTTCTGTAAGGAGGACGAAATCAAAGCTCTCTCGGCATTACTAAAACTCACGGTGTTAGACAAACGGTGGAGACCTAGGATTTATACTGTCATTTTACCTACTTCCACTCATTATTTTGTAAAAAGTGCATTAAATTTTATAAAACAACTCTTATTTTATAAGCCTTAGTCAATTTAAACATTTTAAATTACTAAGCCTTTATAATTTTAAACAATTTAAAATTATAAATTTAATCAATTGTGATATTATAAAATTTAACATTTAAATCTTTAAATCACATTTTAAACATTAAATTTGCAAATCCATTTGCTTAATTGTTTTCAAATTTGATCTCATTAAATTTGTTACAAAACACATTTAATTAATTTACTAAACAATTTTAGAAAATAGAAGTAAATGCATATGAATGCATGACATATAAAATAGGTTGGCACTTTTTTTTTAATCTAAGATGGCATGTTATATGCATGGTAATGTAATTTTCATCAACATAATAAAAAAAAATTCAAACGATAGCGAAATAAAAAAAACTTGGTGGGGTCCAATGGACCTATGTATTACAAACCAAAATAAATAAATATACAAATAAAACTTTGGGTCTTCTTCAATTCTCCAACTTCTCCTTATGAGTGGTGGTGGTCCTTGTTGAATTTCTAAAATCCAATAAAAAGTCAAATTTTCAAAATTTGAATTTTTCTTTATTTTCTAGGCAGTACTCAAGTGCAATTCAACAAGAGCAAAAGGAGTGAGATAAGTCTAGGCTTGCCTTTACCATAACCACTGAGTTGTGAGCCCATCATATGGGATGGGCCAACTGACCAGCTAGGGTTTGGAACCCCAGTTGAGGTTGTGACAGTCCTAGGTTAGCACAGCCAACCACGGCCAGCCTTTTCCATTGGTCGGCGACCACGACCAAATAGCAGCCACCCCTTAGAAAAACATTTAATATAAAAATAATAATAATGAAAATTTTCTAAAGGAAGAAATACACACACACACACGTATGAAGAACTTTTCTTAATCAAAATTACATGAAAACTTACAACATGAATCCTATTTACAATTAATCTAAACAAAAAGAAATCGTAAACTATTTCCATGGAACCGAAAAAATTTATGACCAGTCCATTCGCACATTCATTCATCATAATGAAAAATAACATCCATGAAAATAAATAGAAACATACATCATAATACATAAGTGCCTACCCAAAATCATACATTGATTATCATATAATTATTCGTTAAATTAATATAAGTTATTGTCAGCTTTGATACTAATTTTTGATTTTGTAAACCCATTTATAAAAAAATTTTGCAGAACCTTGGTATGGATCGAATAGCATATTTTAAAATTTTCAAAAAACTAATCCGACGATTAATACTTATATTAATTTTATGAAATAGCATAAGAAGGTGACTTGGAAATTTACATTCGTATAATTAGGACGATAATCTTGAACTCCACCAAAAACACCTTAAGCTCCAAATACTCTCGAACACCACGAATCTTTCTCCATGTTCTTCAAATTATGATGAACAAGAACGAGTGGGCATTTTGATTTAGGTTTAGATCATACACCTTAACTTCAGATCACTTTGTATTCTCAACACATGAGACAAACTCTTTAGGAATATGTTCTTTTTATCCTGAAAAGTATGTTATATTTTCTGTGTTTATTTTCTCTTTCTAAAACCCTTTTTATACTTGTAGAGAAAATAACTAACACTTATTGAATTAATTAATTAATTAATTAAAATTACTTCCACAGGAAGTGGAAAAATTCGCCCACTATCTAAGTAAATGGGTGTTTTTGCTGATAAAGGAGCAAGAAAATGTCTCTTCATCATCCTACTTATCAAGTAAATTTTATCTACAATAAAAATAGATATTTTATTTTGAATAAAAATAAATCACATTGATTATTTCCTTTTGCTATGCTACAAGTGCTAAAATTGAAATTTCACAAGGACTCCCCTTGTGAAATTATCGTGTTGTTCCTATGGCACATGTGCATAGTATGGTCCTGACCACACTTTATAATTTCAATATAAAGCTATTTTAATTTATTTTAAATAATCATATTATTTAAAATATAAATTAATCCAATTGATAATTGTGTGAAATTAATTTAGAATTCTCAATTCTAAATTAATAAATTTAACCCAATATAAAATATAGTTCACATAATTTAATGGAGCTGCTGAAAGGAATTATAGACATTATAATTTTAAGCTCCAGTATTTTTGACAATTAATTAACACCTTAATTAAAATATTTAAATTATTAATTCTTAAATTACTCCACTAAAAATTTAGAATTACACTCTTAAAATTATTAATATAATTATATTCAAAGGATGAATTATCCATTGATATAGTCACTACATATGAATCAATCCTCCATAAACGGTCCATATTCAATGCTAGGTATTTTTCGTTAACTTCTTCAATTATATAGTTATTCATAAATGCCATTAATCCTTTAATGAATAATATATTTATTATCTAATCGTAAATTGAGCGCTCTTATTATTCAAGCTTCGAACTAATACTTATGAGAACTGTCTATCTGACTTCTTTACGAAGAAATGGATTTCATTTTGTATATTAATATTCTCATCTATTTATTTTATTATATTTTCAATATACCCAAAATTTGACATTACGTATTTGTGTCATTACTCGGAATGTTAAAAAAACACAATATAATAAGGAGGAGTTTATTAATTACATGGAATTGAGATCAATTCATATATGACCATCATTGACTAATATTGAATGCTCTATATAGTAACGAAAAATATTAGAGATTAATAATTAATCGTGTTCTTGTCATATATAATCAAATTATATAAAGCGTTTTCATTCCAATAATCTCATTATTTGCATAAGATAGTTTCATTCATAATATAATGAACCGCGCTGGTAATTTTAAATTAAATATCCCAATTTAATTTTTAATTACAAACAAAAGTTGATTATTTTACTTTAAAGATTATCTTTTTGTATATAACACTTATATACAATATTTAAAGACACATTTTTAATAATCTAGGGTTTTTGATATTTATAAGACATGTAAAACATAGCATGCAAAAATAATATTGAAAAATTCCTCAAATTATATTAATAATTAGCAAAAAAATAATACATCTTATTTGTGTATGTACACATATCCCAACAGTCGTAAGGGACACATTTCTATATTATTTTTTTGGAGCTAAGTAAGGGACATATATCTAGCATATATTAATTCAATACAAGTGGATTTTAAACACATAACATCCTAGTAAACTTGGAGGAACAAATCCCACGATTTGGAGATTGCTTTTTAAATATCATAAGATTCTAATTCAAGCTAATACTTAAGAATCGTGCCTTCAAAGTATTTTGTAGGGAAATTATAATAAATATTATTTGTTGTAGATAGAAAATTTAGTGGGTAAAAAGTCCATTTACAAGTAAAAAAAATAATTATACCAAGTAAATTTGTTATTAATTTACTGCTATACATATTTAAAACCGGCCATTTACTTTATTTATTTTAAAAATACTATTTACTTTAATCTTCCTTTTTTTTTCTATTAATTGAGTTGAAAATAGTAGTTCAAATTATTGTGATGTTTGTACTCTATATATAGGATCACTAACGCGGTTAAAGTTTAAAGGACAGGCATATAATCGTCACTGTCCCATAGCATAATTGTGCTCTCTATAAAATAAAATAAAATCTATTTATGTGATTTGCACGATGTACGCTTCTAAAATGACCTAACATACTGATGTTTTCAAGCAAAAATTTAAAAAAAAAATGAAAGAAAGAAAGAAAAAAAAAAAAGCACGAGAGATCGCTAGCTTGCGAGGACCACGATTATGTATTTAAGAGTGATGGGACAACTAATCGAGTGGTAGGTTGTTCAAACTAGAAAACAACCCCTCATAACACGGATCAACCAAATAATTAAACCAAATTAAAGCTTGTATTATCAAACAGTTAATAACCTCACCGTTGGGTTTCTTTTAAGGATCTATGTGCATATTTAGTGGGCTTAATATGATATGATATTATCTATATACACATATATTTACACATACTTCTATACTAGTACATATAGAATATCTAGTGAGTTAATTCTTGCCTTTTTATTTATTTCAAAGGAAAATTAATTCTTGGCGCTAAATATTAGGAATAGGCAAAACAAAAGGGTTTTTCTTGTGGAGACTATTTACGTATGTATCCAATGCTATAAGTCAATTATTAGAGGATAATGTTGTTTATCCTAAAGGTGTCAAAAGGGCCATGTCAGGCCTATGACGGGCTTGTGTTATGCCAGGCCCGACCCTCCTGCTACAGTCTAGGGCCATGCCTGAGGAGAAAACCTCAGGTCTAGCCCTGGCCCTTGAAGGGCCATGTCGGGTATACCCTTACGATTCCTTGAAAAAGCCACTTAGTCTTTAATTATCCATGGTACACTTGAGAGGTTGTATGGTCCGTTAAAGTATATTACTTCATTGTCTGATGAGGATGCTCAACTCGTAGCTCGCCCTATCGACTATAAAGATCGTAAACTTGCCATCCGCTGAAGAGTTCACTACTCAAAAATTGGCAAAGAAGGGAGCAACAAAGGAAAAGAAAAGAAAGGCAACTGCTACAAGTATAGTAGGCTCAACTGATCAGAAACATAGTGCAAGTCCTCAACCAAAAGCAATAGATATCTGCAAACCCCTGCCTCCATTACCAAAATTTGAGATTTGGCCTCCAATAACTAAGAGATCAAAGAAGAATAAAGAAATTGAGCCTAAACAGATTAATTTAGAAAAATCGATTCCAAAAATCACCCTTGATGCAAATATTGAAGAGAGTGTGTTGACAGACTTCGCGATTACTGCAAGGAAGAGCTTTACGACAAAATTCGCAAGTCGAAGCACCCATTCCCTTCACTATAAGGAAGCTGCCTTAGGTGCTCAGGTATTCTCAATTACATCTTTCATCTCGTCAGATTCACTTCGCCATTCTACCTAACCATGATTCTAACTGTTGTGTGTAAAGATGATGCATGTGTTGAACGCTTTTAGAATGAAATCTATCTCAAAGGTCAAGCAATTGAGGAAGCTGCTTGTTGAGCAATGACTTGAAGCTAACGAATGCACTTGAAGAAAAGAAAAGCTCAGATGAAGCCTTGGTGAAGCCAGATGAAGATGTTTGTCAGCTATCAACATCCTTGACTAGTGCCAACCAAAAATCATCGAGGAGTAGCACCATTTACATCCTAGAAGAAACCAAAGAAGCAAATCAAAGTGAACTAGATCACAAACAAGTTGTCAAGGTATATGGGATTGCATAGATCAAAGCTCAACTTGAACTCTAGGAGCGGTTCAAAGAGAACAAGTTAGTAAGAGTTAACATTGACAAGAAAATTATAGATCTCAAGAAGGTACTTTCCCCGACAACGAAGATGATGACATCGAGGAGGTTGCCAAAGGTGGTGCTAATAAAACAACCACCATCGAAAAAGATGCTCTTGAGACAACTTAAAAGAGGACAAACTAAGTGAATAAGAAGATATCGGCTTTGGCCAAGCCCTATTTTGACACCATTCTTCAAAGCCTATGGAGTGAATGCTGCTTGTTTTTGTGTCTCTTTTTTGCTCTTATTTTTTGGTTTGTTACATTTGAACAAACTTTGTAATATTTGGACAAACTTCGATAGTAACTTGATTTTCAGTTCGTCAAAGCGAGCGTTTGCTTTCATTTCTGTATATT
This sequence comes from Artocarpus heterophyllus, assembly GCA_025403435.1. Classification (NCBI taxonomy): domain Eukaryota; kingdom Viridiplantae; phylum Streptophyta; class Magnoliopsida; order Rosales; family Moraceae; genus Artocarpus; species Artocarpus heterophyllus. The sequence goes on along the minus strand of CM046333.1, from coordinate 39,271,970 downwards.
CTCTCCCCCTCAAAGTTTCATTTTCCTTTAGAAAGTTAATTAAACTTTGAGTAAGAATCTAGTCTTATTCAAACTAAATCGATATGATGCTGGACTTGTTAAACTCTAGATAAACCAGTTGTAGAATCAAATCCATTAAGAGTTTGTGAGGTCACGAGCTTAAGACTATGTAGGTAAATCGAACCCAGTATTGGCGAGAACAAGCCATGAGAATAGCTAATGCATGAAGATGGCATGTCTAAGCCATATGATGTGCTATAATGTGTTGAACCAAGCATTAAGTGAGATAATCGAATCCAATGTTGGTAAATTTAAGCCCTGAAGAATTCATATCGAATCAAATTAAGTGAGAAGATCGAACCAAGCATTGGGTGAGTTAATCGAACCCAATGTTAGTGAGATTAAGAGCCTTGAAGAAGGCTAGATAGGAGCATGTAACGAAAAGCACCGAGCCAAACTGGTTGTTTAGATTATAATGTGACCTGCACTTGTTTATAGTATACGAGCTGCCTACATACCCATGGGTAGGGATCAAGCCATATGTAGTTACTTTACTGGCCTAAGTCCTTACAACCATTGCTAATAAACTCATTCATCTGATGCTCAAGAATTACTCAACTGGCAACCTACAACGAAATGAGTCGAACGAGCTGAATAAAATCCTTGAAAATTTACAAATAATTGTTCAGTCAAAAAACAAAACAATAATTACACATAATATTTTCTTAAATGATGTGCATTCTAGCTCTTGTTGATTAATGTGCCATCGAGCTTTTCTAGCTTTTAAACGCAATCATGAATGATCCATCTGACTCTGCATGGGCCTTTTCAATTAGCAGTGACTTTCCTAGTGTTCATTTTTCTCGTGTTTTGGAATACCTTTCGCAAAACGAACTCTCCCTTCAAAAATCTTCTGACCTTTACCTTGAAGTTGTAATATTTTGTTGCTGTTTGTTGGTAACATCTAAGGCGATGAAGAGCGTTTTCACTTTTTTTCATCAATCAGATCGAGGACATCTTTGAGCATTTTTGTGTTTATCAGCTCATTTAGAAATGAGTAGTCGATGTAGAGATCATGTACAACTACTTCAGCTGGTATCACAACTTCGGTTTCGTAAACAAGAAGGAACAGGGACTCATCAGTAGCTCATCTTGGAGCCGTTCAATATGCCCATAAGACCATTGGAAGCTCTTCGACCCAACAACCTTTCCTTACTTCGAGCTTCTTTTTCAAATTCCTTACAATCATCTTGTTGGTCACTTCAGCTTATCTGTTTCCCTATGGGTACCTGAGGGTTAAGAAGCTCAAGATGATCTTTCATTCTTAACAAAACTTCTTGAAAGAGCTGGAGATGAACTAGGAACCACTGTCAATGACAATCTCTTTGGGTACTCTAAATCGAGAGATAATGTTTCTCTAAATGAACTACTGAACATCTTTCTCTTTTATATTCACAAAAGCTTCAGCTTTGACCCATTTAGAGAAATAGTCAGTACGGACTAAGCAAATACTTCACCTGTCTAGGAGTTGGTGGAAGCGATCTTACCACATCCATTGAATACTTCATGAACAAATAAGGCAAGCTAATCAAAGAAAGTTCTTTAGCTAGTTGATGGATGATTGGAGCGTGCCTCTAACAACTGTCACATGTTTTGGCAAAATCCTCAGAGGCACTCTACATTGTATGCTGGTAGTAGCCTTGCCTTTTGATCATGTTACACAATTATTGTCCCCTGGAGTGGATTTCCATAAGATCCTTCATGAACTTCCCTAGTTACTCGCTCCGCTTCATCTTTTCCCAAGCATTGAAGATAAGGCCCTGCAATCGATCATTTGTATAGTTTTCCATCAATCAAATAGTGCCTTGCTGCCTGAACTTTGATCTTGTGCTTAATCTACTTATAGTCTGGCAACCAATCTTCATTAATATACATCTCATTTGGGGTCCTCCAGTTGTCACTAGGATCCACAAATTGAACTTCTCCTTTTACTTTTATGCTAGGGTGCTTAATGAATTTAAGGGGAATTACTCATTTCTCCTTAACTTTGACTAACAAACTTAGATTAGCGAGCACGTCCATTTGTGTGTTTAACTCACAAGAAACATGTTTCACTTATAACTCGTTGAACAGAGACTTCAAATTGTTGACTATCTATAGATAAGAAACATCTTTTTGTCACACACTTCATACTCGCCATTAATCTGATTGATGATTAGAAATAAGTCGCTCTCTACTACAAGCTCTACAACCCCAATGTCTTACCTAGTCTTAGTCCCGTGATCATTACTTCATACTCTGCTTTGTTATTCGTGGCCTTGAAAACTAGCCTAAAGCTCTATTCCATTTCTTTGCTAGTTGATCAATGTAGGAAAACTCTAACTCTTGAGCCTTTCTCGTTGCACGATCTATCCACTTGCATCCTCTATATCTTTGGTTCATCATCTTTAGGCTCATATTGTTAGCTCCACCATGAAATTCGCAAACACCTGAGCCTTTAGTTCCATTCTGGATTGATGCTCAATGTCTGATTTTTTGAGTTTGACTGCCCACTTTGTCAATCTCTTAAACACATCTGGCGAGTGTTATGAGTGCATATGCGAATGTTACGAGTGCCAATGCAAGCTTTTCTAGCATTGCGTATCTCGTCCCAACATTAAGTAGAGTATGGTTGGTGAAAAATACTAGCTTCTAAATTGAATCCTCTTCCTTGACAAGGGCTAAGCTAACAACTATTGCTAAGACTACTAAACAAAGGTACAATGACTCTCATTCTTTCGACTTCAATAGAATCGAAGGGGTTAAGGGGTACTTCTTTAGGTCCTAAAAGGCTTGTTCACATCGATCACTCTATTAAAACTTTGTAATCTTCTTTAGCAACTGAAAGAATAGTAGGCACTTGTCTAAAGATCAAGCTATAAATTGACTAGGGGCAACAACTTAAGCCATTAGCGTTTGGATGTCGCACTTGCTTCATGGAGAAGGCATGAGTTGGAAGGCCTTGATCTGGTTTGGGTTCGCCTCGATCCCTCGCTTCATCACTAGGTATCCAAGGAACATTTCACTAATAACTCCAAAGGTGCACTTCTCTGAGTTCAACTTCATATTGTAGTTTTTCAGTACATCCAAGCACTTTTGTAAATGATGTACATGAAGTTAAGCCTGCAAGGATTTCACCAACATATCATTGATATATACTTCCATATTCTTACCAATCTATTCCTCGAGCATCATATTGACTAATCTTTAGTAGGTCGCCCTTGCATTTTTTAATCCGAATGGCAAAATTTTGAAACAAAAGATACTCTACTGAGTGATGAACACAGTCTTTTCTTTATCATTGAGGTGGAGGAGGATCTAATTGCATCTAGATAACTCATCGAGGAAACATAATACTTTGTGTGCCGCGGTTACATCGACAAGGCAGTTAATGTAAGGCAAAGGATAACTATCCTTTGGGTAAGCCTTGTTCAAATCTATGAAGTCAACATATATCCTCTATTTGCCATTCTTCTTTATTACAATCACAATGTTTGCAAGCCAGTCTGGATACTACATCGATAGAATAAACCTTGCTTCCAGTAAGCGCCTAATTTCTTCTTCAGAATATTGTTTCACTCTATCCTGAGACTTCTTTACTTCTATCACACTAGTCAATGACTAGGATCGAGGTTGAGTTAGTGCGAGATAATGCTCGGGTTGATACCAGGCATATATATGTATAAGACCAAGCAAAACACTCTATTAGCTTTCTAGAAATCAATCATCACAGCTTTCACCTCAGGGTCAAGCTGTGAATAGATATGAATGTCCTTCGCTTGTTATCTAGGTTGATTTGTATTTCATCTAGCTGTTCGAGTACAAAATTTCCTTCTTCATGATGGCTTAACCCGTTCATCGCGCTCATCTATAATTGCTACAATGCGATCGTTTTCTGCTATATTACTGTGAGGTAGCAACTTCTTGCAGCATCATGGCTTCCCTTTATTTCTCGAACTCCTTGCTTCCGTCGAAAAATGAATTCTTAATGGTACATCGATGGGACTGCCTTCATAGAATGTATCAAGGCCTCCCAAGGATCATATTGTAACCCGAAGTGCAATCCATGACGAGGAAATTCATTATATTATTCTCCCTAGCTACATAGACTGGTAACTTAATTCTTTCGATCGTTATAATTGCTTCTCTGTTGAACCTGATGAGGGTGGTGTTTTTCTTCTCAATCTCTTTCTCATCAATTTCTATTTCTCTTAGCATCAAAAGAAACAAAATGTCCACTGAGCTTCCATTGTCAACCAAGCTCCTCTTGATTTCACAATTTGTGACATTGAGTTTGATCATGAGTGCGTCATCATACGGCCTGTTAAGACCTGAGGCTTCATTACTATGAAACAAGATCAAGTAATCCTCATTCTCTTCATCACTTGCTCTGTTGGTGGTTGGTTGGCTCATTCTTCTCTAATGGGCCTTGATTTGGTTTGCAGTGTCTTCGTTGAAAACTGAGCCTCCATAAATAGCTCCGATTATGTTTTTGATTGGTGGTGGCGGTGATGTCTTCTTCTGGGTCGTAGCTTTTCTCTATCAGTCTTGCTCGTGGATGAGGCCATACATTCACTGACTTTTTTTAGACAGGAATTCCTTAAGATGGCTTTTTTCAACAACTATGCGATCTTAGTCTATAAAGCTTTGTAGTTAATCGACCTGTGGCAGGTATCTTGGTGGAACTTAAAGCACTTGAATGGCCATACATTAGGCTTGGGGACATCTTACCTGGCCATTTGATATAGTCCTTCCCTTCGAGCTACGCGATTAGCTTCGTTGGAGAGATATTCAGCATATAATTGGGTGGTGATAGGGGGCTCTTATTTATCTTCCTTTTGTCCTTTCTCTTCCATTATTTCCAATGTAGAGTTTTAGTTCGTCCTCTTCGTTCTGGTCTAGACTTCGATAGTGGTCTCTCTACTTTTCTATTCTGAACTCTAGTTCATTCTAGCTCTTGCTTGCATCATTCGTTTTCCTCTTCCAGGTCTATCCATCCTTTCGCTCGATTTAGGGCCTCTTGGATTATCTACGGGTAGTCTGAGCAGATACTATCCTTGAACGATGATTTGTACAATAGTCCTTCTTCAACGCTTCTTTTATGATGCCATCCTTCAATTCAAAAATCTCCGAGATAGCTTTCCCGAAGCTTTTAATGTAGGCCCATAGAGGCTCTCTAAGGCTCTACACCACGCAAAGGTCCTTGGTCATCTTGCCCGTTTTGATGTGCATGGAGTAGGCTTTGACAAATGAATCAATAAACTCCTTAAAGCTGTCGATGGATTCTAACGGCATGTTCCTAAACCACCATAGTGTCGCTCCTTTCAGACTCTGTATGAAGAACTTGCATATCATCTCATCAAGTATATAGTCTAGAATATTGGTTGCACTGAGAAAGTTCTTGTACTGGAGTATGTGGTCTTTTCGGCCTGTTGTCTCATCAAATCTCACAAACACAAGATTTTTGCACTTCGAAGGGATGACTAAATTGATTCTTCTGGTGAAAGGAGTCCTGCGGATGTTCTTTGAAATGTCTTGCTCATCACCTTCGGGTCGATCTTTACTTCAGCTAGTTTGGTATTCTATTCAAGCATATCATGCATCATCCGTTGGATAGATTCTGCTACTAGTAGCATTAAAAGAGGAGTAACCTCAAGTTGTCACATAACTTTTTTGGGTCTTGCGTGGGTAAATATGTGGTTCCTGGTGCCTATGCTTTGTTGAGCTGTTGTAGTCATTGTGGTCGATGTAGTTGTCCGAAGTTGTAATCCGAGTTCTTGTTGGTGTAGTTAACGGCTACAACCTACTCACAAGACCAAACATGGGCTGCTATCTGGCGAAATGGGAAGTCTAGGATTGCCACTGCATAGTCGAGACGATCAGGTACATAGAGAATGGGTAGTAATAAGAATAGGCCGAGAGCTGGGAGCTATGGTAGCTGATTTTGTTCCTTAGTGAATTGTTCTCACTGTTGAGCTGCTTAAGCCACCTATCGCAGTTCTCGAGAATGGGCACCAAACTGTAGACGTTGGATCTATAATTTAATTCAAACATATTAGAATAAAATGCATTGTTTATTTTATGAGAATTTAGGCCCTTAAATCACCGTTATTAGGTCCTAACTAGTTCGGCAAACATAATTAGTATAATAATTGAGAGAAAAACAAATTAAAGTCACTGATATTAACAATAAATACTATAAAAAGTAAAAGATACTACACATCGAATTTATAGTGGCTTACTCTTTAATGAGAGCTACATCTATTGGTCCTTACCATGATGATAAAATGAGTACAAAATACAAGTTTTTAACTATATGTGTGAGAGTTACAATTCTAGAGATATTTTTGCAGAGTTTCAGTAAGGGAGGATTTGGATGCCCCGATGAAACTTTTGACCCCTTATTTATAGATGTATTTGATCAAGACATTAGCTTTACTAGGTGGAGAAAGTGGACTTTAACAACACTCAAGGTAATGGGACACGTGGCATCTTCTTATCAGCCATAAGCTTTAAACATATCCCTACGTTATGCATCATGGGTCAGTGGATGTATCCTAGTGTCCATCGAGCTCAAACCCTTTCAATCGATTCTAACGAAACCCAAACTTTACAAATAGATAATAAGCCAATCGTTACACTAAGCAAAACGAATAGAGATTCTTCGTAGCGAACCCAAAATGATTGAGCCTATTGAACTCTTCGACAAGGTGTTCACTAAAGGTGAACGGCAGGCGGTTTGATGGTTTTTGGGCGAGTACGGTGCGGTTTTTTTGGATGGCGGGTTGGCGATTAACCAACCCGCAAACCGCCCACCACATGGCGGGCGGTTTTGGTTTGGTTTTGGGTGGTTGCGGGCGGGTGCTGGCGGGTTGAGGCGGTTTAGACCTATGCTATTGCCCAATGTAATTTTTTGGACCTTTTTTTTAGAAAGTGAAAAAAATTTGTAGAAAATATGAGATGATAATACATAAAGCATTCCCAACAAGTTTGATGCTTAAAGACATTGACCATATTCAAAAGTACAAATTAAGAAACATAATCGTTCACTGCAACAAGAAACATCAACTACATATAAAGTGATGAACAAAGTCAAGAGTCCATAAAGATTAAAGCCTATTCACTGGGTTTGAAAATAATAGAATGGTACAAATGAAATGATGAACAAAGTCAAGTGTTCTTTTTCTTTTAGGGCTTTTTCTACTAACTTACTTGATTTGAATTTTGATCACTTCACAAAATAATAGGAGAATTTTCAGTTTCTAATATGTCAAGAGGCAGCCGAGCCCATGCTTGAAGTGTTGGATTATTCAATCATCTCTAAAATAAGAACAAAATCAAATAAATGATAAGTTTTTTAAAATATATATATAGGCGGGTGGGTGAGGGTTGAACCCGCCCTCAAAAACTTAAAACCAAACACGCCCATCAAATATATTGGAACCCGCCCACCAGTGGGTTGCTAACGTAAACCCGCTTTTTTTGAGATAGGCGGGCGCAAGCACGGGCGGTTGGCAGGTGCGGGGTGGTTTTTGTACAGCCCTAGTGTTCACTAAGTCAGCAAACTCAATGGCTAATTCGGGCTTGAATTAGCTTCCCTTGTTAGCCCAGGCTCTTCATATTGGGCTTGGGCCTAACCAAATGAACCTAACAGCTGGCGACGTGTGAATTCGGCAATGATAGCCTTAAATCTTTTTAAAATGTTTAATGTTTTGAAAATGTTTTTTTGTATATTTTTTAATTTTAAAAATATAATGGTTTTTTTAGCCATTAAGTGAAAACATTTTCAGAGGCTTTCCTAAATTAGAAGCAATATTTTAATGTGCTCGCATCCACAATAGCCATATCACTTCCTCACCGACCCACTAATCATATAAAAGTCTTGGCAAAAAGTATGGGTTCCACCGATGGCTAAAAAGTGTTGTTTCTACCAGAGAAATCCTCCATCTTTTTTACCAACTACAATCTTTAAATTATATCTTTTTTATTCAAATTATTTTTAGACATGATAGAGTTACCAAAATACTTCTATATTATATATCATATCTTAATTATGTGTCATTTTTCAATAAAAATTCTAAAAAAGGTGTCTTTTGTTAACATTTTAGGATTAGAAATAACACAGTACGCTTTGAAGGTGGGGGGTCACTATCACATGGCGTATAATTGAGAGAAAACTTTTGTAATTAATCTCTTCTTATATAATCTTGAAATCACAAGAATGACTAGTTTGATCTTATATATCATATGAAGGATGAAAGCACAAAAATATTAGGGTTTAATTTTACAAATGGTCTCTGAGGTTTACTCTTATGTGGTGTTTGACAATTTAGTCTTAACTCAAACAACGTAAAGCTCTCACATGTTACAGTACTTTTAGTTCTTATTCTCAGTTCCAACTCACTTCTCAAACATCCTGTCCACGTTAAGTGTATAACATTTAAAAGTCTTATTTTAATATCTAATCTATTGTTTTGTTTCAGTTTTAGTCCCTCCATTGATAGTAGTTTAACATTGGAAAGTCGAATTCTAAATCATACTTTTGAAATTGTTGATAATTTGTATTTACTTTTAAGTATCTTGAATCTGAGCCAAAAAAAAAGGAGCACCACTCATAACAAAGCAATCCGTCAGATTTACATTGCAGTTATTGTTTTAAGAAGGATTTCCATTACTTTCATGCTTCATATTTTGACAAAACGTCACATTATCACTAGAAAACATTAAAAATAATTTGTAAATTTTAAATTTTCATTATATTATTTTGAGTTTTTATAAACTCTAAATCAATATTTCTTATAAAACATAAGTATTTTAGAAATCATATCCTTATCATGCGAACCAACAATAAATTGGAGCATTTGAGAGCTTTTCACTGTTGCTTATTTTTGTTTTACACTGTAGTATTGAGATTTTATACTGTTTGACTTCAAACTAATTGGTTCAAACTAATTCTTTAATGTTCACTCTCCTAACTCCTAAAACCCATTAAACACAAAATAATCCATGATTTTCATATTACAGAGTTTAATATTCATTTCCAATGTTTGAAACGTAACCATCTAATTTGATCATTTGCCTACTAGTTCATGGATCTCCTCTGAACCTACAAAAAAAATGACCAATTAAACGATGCAGGGGACCAAAAGTGAAAAAGAAATTTAGACATATAATACTAGTTGTGTTAAAATTAAGCAAAAAGTTTAAAATATTTTACAAATAACAAAATGTAAATCATTATATAATATAGTAACCCTTATAAATTGATAGCATTCAGTCCAAAACAATCTATTGATTAAGCAAAGTATTAATCAACCGATAAATTAATAAATATTAGTTTATCAATTAATTAATTATTTATCAATTTGTCAAAATATGCTTAATTTTCTCATTTAATAAATTAATAATTCAATGTACTTATTTAAATAACTAAAATTTGTTTTACTTATTTTACCTAATTAAATCATAAATGAACTTATTTATCAATATAGATCCAAAGTACATACTTCTAGTTAATTTACTTATGAACATATAATCAAATAAAACCCTACAACAACTAAGATTTATTATGCTTATTTAACATATAGTAAAATCATGAATGTACCTAATTATCAGCAGAGAACCAATGTGCTTCTAACTAATTTGCTTATGAACATTTAATCAAATAAAACGCTACAATATATAAGATTCGTTGTACTTCTAATTAAGGCAATCTCGTTCACGTAATATATAATCCATATAAACAAGTTATTAATTTCTATTATTAGTAGGACATATATAGAAAGCTTTATGGTTTTATTATCCTGTCTTATATCTCATAAATTTGTCGAATTTATCAATTTAGCCCATTGTCCCAACTCGAGACCAGTAAAAAAATATTATTTTATCGCGCATTAGTTTTTCAGGGTTTTACCATAATTACAACATAATGACAAAGTAGCATAACACATGGAAATCATTACAATTGTTACTACGTCATTATGCTCTAAAAATTTGCCAATTCTTCAATTTCACACTCGTAAATATGATATGTGGCATAATTTTTTACATAAGAATACCCTAGCTCTAACCCACAGTCGTCCCTGGAAGTGTCAGAGCTCCACTCACTATCACCAAACAGTTTGCCAACCCCAAGGTTGATAACACCATTCTTGTCCTAAATGTTATTAAAGCCTCCCCATGCCATGACAAGTCATAGCTCATCGACCCAATCCAACACCTAGGCCCTTTAACCCGACCTAGCCACGACCAATTATGCGACCAATCCAAGCCCCTCCACCATTTGCCATGGATGGCATCACTTAGGGCATGCACAATCATAGGTTTGACTTTATTAGGGATGCCTCGATTGAGTCCATTGTCTTCAACAAGCAACACAACACTTTTTACAAGTACGGCTACGCCACCGATCATGCAAGGGTGGCACAAATATGGCATGGTGGCTGCACAATAAGGGTGGCTCGGTGATCAAAGTGAGAGTAGGTTTCGTGCCCCATGATAGGGTTGGGAAGGGTGGGTTATAAATTTGGACCTTAGTCTTTTATACGGAAGAAGATTGGAAGGGAAAGAGGGTGTCGATTTTCACTTATTTTTTATGTTAATATTCAATATTTTAATGAAGTTGATTTAAGATCAATTAAAAGGAAATTTTGGGCATTTTGCAACCAAAAAAAAAATAGTTCTCAAGGTATAAGTATGATATTTTAAAAACCACAAGTTATGATCTTTTCAATATTTCCAAAACAAGGATACTGATATAGTGTTTAGTCAAAATATATGATACCAAAATAATAAAGAAAAAACCCTAAAAAAAATAAAATGACACAAAGAGCCATATGCAATGAAAATACAAGCATGTCCTATGAAGAGATTATATAGGGTGTTTGGAAAGTGTGGTTTGAACTAATTTTAGTTAAAAATACTGTAACATACGAGAACTTTACATTATAGCTCACTTTTTTTGATACTGTAGTATGTAAGAACTTTATATAGTAGAAACTAAAAGTTTTAGTTGAAATTGAGATTGCTAAAAGCACTATATATTAACTAATTATTTTGATTTTCTAACTAGTAAATTGTCTATTCTATTCAACTCGTTCCGAATTCGAGTTCTAAATATCCATTATAATTATTATATTCAAATCATATGTATATAAATCTAAACTTGTCAACTCATTTCGTTTCTCTCAAAAACTGAATAAAACTTGATAAATAAAATAAAGAATAAAAAAGAATTTATCTTAAATTTTTTTAATCTTATCTATGGCATGACAAATAAACTCACTTCCACACCTGACCAGCGGGAAATCACATTAGTAGTTGTCTTTGGTAAGATTTTGATAACTTTTTGTTGAAATATTTTTTTTATAAAAAATAATCATGCCCCTAATAAATTAAAATATATATCATTCTACCCTAACTTTAACAAAATACTACATATGTGTCCCTACTTAATAGTAGAGAGTTCTAATTATAAATCATTTATTGATTTCTGTTTTTATATTAACCTCATCGAGAAACTTTTATGACTTTATCATGTATTTCCATATTTTTCCATTTACTTTTTAACTTGTTCTTGAAAGGGAATTTCCAAATTCTTGTGTTTAATATATTTTTCATTTAGGAAAATACCCAAAATACCTCCATTTTTGCCCTCTTTATTTTACAAAATGCATAAAACATCTCCTGAGTTTACAAAATCAAACTCAAAATATCACCTAGAGCAATTAATCAATAACCTTACAAATCTATATTAAATGTTGCTTTAAGTATAATTAACTAAAAAATTTAATAACAAAAATGTTCAAATAAATATTTCAATCAAACAAATAGGTCAATATTTTGAGGAGTTTTTTTATTTTTTAAATTGATTTATTTAAGATTTTTTTTTGCAATGTATTTATTTACGATTTTAATTTAATAATATTTTAAATTATATTTGATAAATGTTTGTAGGGATAATTTTTTATAATAAAAAATTTAATTATTTCGTGAGGTGTTTTGCATTTGATTTCATAAACACAAGAGCCCTTTTGGGTATTTTTCCTTTCATACATGGCGTTTTGAAATCTGACACGGAGAAAACCCAACATGATTCAAGGCTTACATCGTAAACATTGAATAACGGGCTCCAATATGTTGTTCATGTCGGCCTTCAGTTCTTAAATGGGTTGCGGCCACATGTCGGGAAAAGGCAGCTATCATGCCCAACATGAGGCTTGTTTGAAGGGGGACAACTTCTTATCATAATTATGCACTTTTTATGCTCTCTCATCCTTGTTATAAATAATAGTATTGTTATTGCTCAGCTATCCAACCAAGTTAGTGAAACACAAAAGTTAAATTGGAACTTGGAAGGAACTCTCCTAAAAAATAATCATGATGCTTTCCAAACCATATACATAGAGCTAACGCTGCATATGCTCCATTATGAGGTAGGGTGCCCTCGTTGGAATTTGTAAATAATTAGTATTTTTCCAACTCCTAAACAAAGAACTTTCACCATTTGGGTAGTTGAAATTCCAGGCCAACCCTATTTAAGTCAATCAATTTGAAATTCATATCATGGTTGTTGATTGACCAAACTTCTTGCTTTCTGTTGTGGAAAAGTTGTTGTTGTTATTATTATTATTATTATTATTATTATTATAAGCTCCAAAATTTTCTCAACTTTTTTTTTTTCATTTTTTAATGTATGCCAACTTAGTGTTTTATAGAAATATTAGAAATATTATTAAGAGGAATTAGGTAAATAATCCAATTTTTTCCCAAAGGACAAGCCCAAATCAATTATCAAAAACTAATCAGAGAGATCCAATATAAATCATACATAAATGGTCCACCAATATCTCTGTCCAAGTGTTTTATGCTTACAAAACTTGCGTATCTAATTAGTTTTAATGATCTTTTTTAAGAAAGAGATAAGAGATAATTTTGAAAAGCACTACTATATATAAACATTATTATAATTATCAGAGTTCCATCAGGAAGCAGCTAGATGAACCTTAAATTAGAAAAATATATGGTGTACGTAACTATCCATATATATACATATAGGGGCAGCAGTAATATTATTTTCTAAACACGACGTGATTTGCACCTCTCAATGTAAATAATATAAACAAATAAAAACGTGATGAGCACAAACTGTGTAATGAGATATTCAATGCAAGTCACCTACATCATTGGAGAAGATCACACACTTCGAATATTTTGTTCGAATTTCTGCATGTACGATCGTCTAATCTGTCCTATTTATATATATATATATATATGAACTCTTCTTTTGTAATTATGGTTTTGTTCACTTCTTGTCACGGTCTTTATTGTTCAGTTCTTGGGTTCATAAATCAACTACCAGTAATTAGTGGGGAGTGTGTGTAATATATTGAAATATTGCAAAAAATATCCTTACAATCCTCATGGCAGGATCCTTTACATGCATTGCTTTTATATACCATGCATTTTTTTTTTCCCTCTCAATCAGCCAACTATTTGGCATTTTTATTGGTGCGAGTAAAACTGAGCTCGTATGTCTTTTTTTTTTTTTTTTCCTTTTTTATCTTGAACATCCCTTATAGACGAAGGAGATGGGTACGAAACAACATCAATAATCCTATTTTTTACGAGGAAAAAAAAATTTATTTGGCATGTTCCTGTAGTTTTCTTAAGATGATCAAAATTATTTACCTTTTCCATAGTCAATGAAAGCTGAACAATATTGTTGAATCCAGTAGAGAAGCTTCGTACTTAAACACAGATAATTTAACATTACGCCTTATCATAGCCAAACCTTAAATTTAATTTGTCAAAGCTGAAAAGTAATATATAACACGATAAAAACATAAAGGCCGTTCCTGTTTTTCCATGACAATTAGGAAGATCAGAAGAGGACAAAAGACCTAGCTAGAGCACTTTTGAAAAACTAGAAAAAGTGCTATAATGTGTTCTAGACTAGTTAAGCCCTTCTCAAAGTGTGAAACAAGAAATGCTTGTCTTTGGTTAGGAAAAGGTCTAATCATGTCCAGCACTGGTTCCCACCTCAGGGGACAATTGCCCAACCATTTCAGCCTGTCATTTGTTCCCCCAAATGTCGTATTCATACTTAATTATGTGACATTACACTAATTTCAGAACAAAACAAAAATGGTTGATAGACAAACAATCGGACTCTCAATTATACTGTCTGAGGTTTCCAAAAGGCTTAGTTATTTGGAATTTAGGGCTTTAGAACATCATAATTCTGGCTTGCGCGCAACTCACTATCATTTTTCTATTCTAGTCCTACCTTTTATAAATTTTTAATGAATTAATTTGTAATTGTTTCTGGTAACTTATGATTCATGATTATTACACTCACCTTGAGAACATGGCCTATATTCAATACAAATGTTAATGTCAATGTTATATTTACTACCAAAAAGTATGATAATTATCATATTTAATATGTTATTTTATTTTGTGCTTCAATATGTAATGTTATTTAAAATGATATATTTATGTTTTATCATAATTATTAAACCATAAAACTTATAAAAGTAAACTTAGAATATTAAAATAAGTTAAAAGTGAGAATGTTGTAATTATGTAACTTTACTCTCGACCGACCCTCTCTTACTCTTCCCTTTAGCTTGCTACGTCGTCTCTCCAAGGAGGCTCTTTGGACCAAAGTCTGAGGCTGCCTCTGGGAGGACCTCTGGACTTCTGCCACACTCCCTCCCCCCCGAAACAGGTACAGGTGGATGGGGACAATGAGAGGTCCAATGGCTGGCTGGTTCTTTAGGGATTCGAGGGAGAAATAACGGGTTGAAGGACGCAGGTTTAGACACAGACAGAGAATCCCTTTTTTGGTTGCATCTAGGAATCGATGGCCTCAAGGCGTGGTGGATTGGCTAGTGCGCTGGTTGGAGGGGTATAGAGGCACTTGTCCTTATGGATGGTGGGAGTTCAGTGCCTTGAAGATCATGGATGGAGGTGGTGCGACAGTGCTCCTCCCTACGAACATGGATCTTTCGGTTACCTGGGATTATGGGTTCATTGAAGCATTGATGTTCTTCATTAGTGGGGGTAAGTGATGGCAGCCAGTGTGGCAAAGCTACAATGCTGAGATGCCTAGATATTGCTACGATTCTCCTTCGACTACCTTTCGGTTCGTTGTCAACTGTGTGATTTCTACCTCTTTTCTCAACAGCCGGCTCTTTTCCCTATTGTTCGTTGGTATCTAATTCAATTTTACCCATTTCTTTTAGGCTTTATTTTTATCAAATAAATACAATGATTTTTTCATAGGGTAGATTTAGTGTGTTTTGGTTGTTATGTTGGCTTTTTATTATAATAACAGAGGTGGTCTCCCTACTTTCCATCATAGACTTTTTGTCTAGCCCTGGAGTTATTTTTCTCGGCAGTGTTGTGTTAGGCCTTAATGCTTTTGGTCTCTTGATCTTGTCAGATCTAAGTTATCCACCTTCTATAGTGTTATATTTAAAAGATCCACGTTTTTGCTCGATTAGTGATATGCCTCTTTAGTTTCCTCATGTTGGAAATTGGTACATGTATTACCCCTTGAGTGTTGTCAACCAAACCTTCTAGTGGTTCTTGTCTTTAGTCGAGATTGAGTCACTATTTACGTTATGGTCTATATTTGTGCTTGTACTTTTTAAATTTGCAACGCAATTCCTCTTTTCAGAAACAAAAAAAAAATGTTGTAATTATTAATAGGGTATTTGAAAGAGTAGTTTAAACTATCAGTACTCTTTCAAATACCTTATAAAGCAAAAAAGTTAATCTATCAACCAATAAGAATTACATGTCAAATTTGCTATATGTTAAACTTGATGGCAAATTTATCACCAAGTTTAACATATAGCAAATTTAGTACTAAAAATGGCATTGCATTGAAGAGTGTTTTTTACACTTAAGTATCAAATTTATTGGCATATAATTTAGCATTGTATGGAAGATATTTATAATCCATGTATTTGAACTTGGGGTGCACAAACGTGGCTTGGGCTTCAAAGAAGTGCTTGAGTAATCCAGTGAGTGCACTTATAGATTTTTAATAGACTCCTTTAAGTAAAGGTCAACTGGGAATTTTCGAGTCTAGTCTTTAGTAATTAAAAATTTTAATTGCAATCTTGTTAGTTGCCTCAACTCCTATGCCATTGTCACTCTAAAACTCAAAACATTGTATTTTTTTACATTTGTGGATGTAGTAACATTGGTGAAGAAAAAAAGCTTGGAGTATGTTTTATATATACTTGATTTGACTCAAGTTCCCAACAAAATGCATTTAGTGAGTAGCATCTATTGCAGACAAACAGTAAGTAGACAATTAAGAAACAGAAGAAATGAAAGAAATATATGAATATGTGAAGTATATGGCTTACAATTCTCCAAGTAGAAGAGAAAAACATGGATATATATACATATATATATATATATATGTCTATATATTGGGATGGGGACAAAGTTTGATGTTGTTGTTTTCCCACAATGAACATGAACGCAGCTTGTTTGCACCACGATGTGTGTTTCTTGTCCCCACCTACTTGAATTTGGGACCTTCATGTCTAGCCAAATAACATTTTTCTTTCCTTCTTTTTTTTTTTAAGAATAAAAAAATATTGTATTTGATCTTTGTAATAAATTCTATATATAGTTTCTATCACAATAATTAAAATCATGTCAATGGACGTCGTGGGTCGATTCTGATCTCCCCATTTGATCATTGATTCTTTTTCCTTTTTTTTTTCCAATCCTCTTTTATTGTTTTTGGCCCCAGAATCTGAGTATCTATACCCTACTTTGGATTCAATGTTTAGTTGCGTCAATGGTATGCAGATTTCATACAGCCCAAGTCTAGTCTATACTTTAGCCTTTCCGGGGCCAAGTGGGTTAATATTCTTTTCTTTTTCGGAAAAGTAAATTTTTAGCTGTTTGATATTATTTTTAAAATAAATAAAAATATCTTGTTTTAAAAAATATAAATTTTTTGAAAAATATATTGAGAGTGTTTTTAAAATTTTTATTTCGAAAAACATGT
The DNA here is from genome assembly GCA_025403435.1 of Artocarpus heterophyllus. Classification (NCBI taxonomy): domain Eukaryota; kingdom Viridiplantae; phylum Streptophyta; class Magnoliopsida; order Rosales; family Moraceae; genus Artocarpus; species Artocarpus heterophyllus. Next base: position 39,254,890 of record CM046333.1, on the reverse strand, counting down.
TAACATATTTTTAAACATTTTTGAAAACAAAAACAAACAAGAGAAGACAAAAATAACTCATGACATGCATGTGAAGTCCCTGTTGTTTACACCTGCGGAAGGAAGAGAACAAAATATGAACGCAATTGGACAACATATTAAAAAAAGATTAAAAAAACAATTGAACAGGTTTTAATAGGGTGTTAAAAAGAAAAATAACCCACCAATAGGACATATTACATATGAATTGTTTATGTTAAATTGTCATATTTTTTAATTTTTTTATTTATAGTGAAATTAACGGTTAAAAGTTGTGTCCTGTAAATATAGATATAGGGAATCTGCCAAAAATTATCACTAGGAAATTTTCTGAAAATCAATAAATGACAGTGACTCACCCAAAAGAATCTAATTATAGTTTCAGCTGATCATTATAATTATGAAGAAAATACCTAACTTAATCACCGATTTTGTAACTTTCTATTTCTTGATTTTCAAGTTTGCGCACCAATAGAACGATCTAGTCCTAAATAAATAAGTTTTCCACTTTATTAATTATTTAAAGTAGAGTTCTAAGCCAATAATAATTGAAATACTCGAGTTATGGAAGAAAATTGAAATCCATTATGGGATTAGTTCCTTGGGTAATTATAATCTTGAAGAATAACTCATAGTAACACCAAACGACAAATACTCAAATTGATGATCTAAATTGAAAAAGTTGATAAAGAAATAAATAAATAAAACAATTTGTGATGAGCTTTGCGAAATTCCCAAGTTCAAAAGTCAAGTTGACCAGCTTTTCGTCTGAATGCATCTTCTAAAAGCTCATGAATTACAATTTTTTTTTTTGGTGAATTCATGAATTACAATTACTAGTCAAGTTTTTATCTTTCAAACAATCCACCTTTTTAGATATTATCAAGATATATACACTGGCCATTATATATTAATTGACTGACCAAATGCCAAATTCCATACAATTATTTTTTAATTCTATGCAATAGGGATGAATCTCAAATATGTGGATCTTGATAACCCAAAAGTTAGTAAACTCTCTATTTTGTGTCCCGTTTAATATGTGAAGTCCCTAGTTCGGATTGGCTCAAAAACCATGGAAAATTTGTTTATAGCCAAAGAACATGAAAACCAAAAGCAACAAGCTATTGCTTTCAATCAATCAACGTCCACACCACGAAACTGAAATCTGGGTGGACACTCCTAGCAATTGTCATGGGAAGAGGCCTGGGAGGGTGCATACGGAAGAACCCCACCTTTAAAACAATACCCACCTACCATTTTATGAAAAGATGGCTCACAAAATGCACAATCATTTTTTTTTTTTTGGGCGGGGGAGATTTTGTTGTAGGCTATAAAAAAGTAACCTAACAATAGATATCAAGTTTTTAACAATCAAATTAGTAGAAAAATATAAATTTAACTAAAACAAATAGTTTGAAAACATGCAATACCAAATAATCTAAATAATATTAACGTTATTGTCTTGTCTTCTCTCTCGCTCTCTCTCTCTCTCTTTGTGGGAGTAGGTTTTTTTCTCTTTCTTGGTGCACCGCCCTACTCTCTTCTTCAGGACTAGATTCTAGCGTCGCCGCTTGGTTGGCCATTGGACTTTTGACCCTGGAGATAGGAGCTTTTTAGCTCCACACTCTAGAATCGGATTTGTAATCAACCTCGTGGCTAGAGGGGAGTTCTTTGAGAAGGTGGATGTGACACCCGTTATTCTCCTAACGGGTATTGAGGTAATTAAATTAATTTTTAGTGTATAAAAAAAAATTGCTTCATTTAAATTTATTTTATAATATTTATTTTTATCTATTTTTAAATTTTCTAAAATTCTCCTATATTTATTTAGTATGATTACTAAAAAGCCTTAGAACTTCTAATAAATCTCAAAAATGTCATATTGACATTATGTGTGTTAAAGTCTTTAGATGAGACATAAGGATATCTTTTCCAACTACTCTTGACCCTCATTTTCTTTATTTCCTCCGTGACATGCTTCAACATGTCTCCTCTATAATTGTTTCCATCACTTCTCTTCAAAGACTTCATCTTTTCTTCCTTTCTCTTCCACGGTTCCCACACTCTTCTTCTCATTTCTTTGCTGAAGCAAAATACTTAGAGAACTTCTTCAAGGCAGCCATAAAAATCAGCCACCATCATCTCCATTTGAGCAAGAATTTCAGTCATACCGAAGTAAAGGAACCTGTTTTGAAGCCATTTCAAGCTTCCAACTAACCATAATCCGAGGTTAGAATCTTATGAACAAATTTAGTCTTTCATTTATAAATTTTCTTTTATACTAAAGGATTATTCAAATTTGCGTTCTTAAACCTAAGTATATGTTTGTTGCTATTTTGGAGCATATGTATGAAGTCTAAGTGTATATGCCCTAGACAGAAAATTTATATTGTTAAACTTCGTAATACCTCTATGGGCAGTGGTTATTTCTTGAAATTCTAAGATTAAATTAAAATAAATTTTATGAATGTAGTTGTATGTTGTGCTTTAGTTTTAATTGTCCTTATGCACGCCTTAGGATCAAGGGAGTATGGAGCTAACGTTAATTGATTCCAGGATTAAGAGACTGTTGATAAGCTTAAAAGGTAGGGATTCTATTACTCATCTTTTGTGAGGTTTTTATAGAATTAAAATTGATTGTTTTGCCGCAATATATATATCTATGTTGAACTGATATTATATGAGTATCACATATGAAACTATGACATGGACTCGTCTTGTATTGTACGGCGAGGAACATAATGAATTGACACATGTTATAAATTGAGAAGCATGGTTAGGAAAACTAACTCTATTGATAATGATTTAATATAGAGAAATTGTGAGACATGAAAAGGGCGACGGTTACGTCCTTGGGCATGAATACCCTAAAAGGTAAAATAGGGGGAAGGTGATGACGCTTCCTTGGGTTGAAAGTCCCAGAACACACTGTACAGGAATTGATTTGGTGAGGACTCGGGGCTTGATGTCCCCTCACCGGAACACCCTTGGAATGTTTATAGGGTGATCAAGTGCGCCCATTTGGGTTTCGATGAGTTGAGTGATACTCAATTTAACATGGATACCTAGGAACAATGATGATTGTTAATATTTGTATAAATGTGTAATTATGACACTTGGTAATGATTAACTACGGTATCCATAAGATGTGATCATAATAAACCTCATAATCTGGAATATGATGTAACTTACTAACCATGCAGATTTTAATGTGGTAATGATAGAGGTGAGTAATGGCTTTCTCTACTGAGCATAGTGTTGCTCATTCCCTTATGTTTATATCTTTTCAGGACTCACTAAGTGTGAGGTGGCTACGAGAAATATAGTTGAGGAAGTGATGTAGCTATATTACATTGGGACTGCTTCAATTGTTGAGAATGTTCTTCATGATAATGTAAGCATCAATTGTTACTTTCTGTGACTGTATTACAATGTGTTGAGGGTTAAAATGATGATGACAACAGTTTATATTATTAAATTTAAGGTGCTACATTAAAACTGTGGTTTATTTATCGTTTATATTTTTATTTTTGAGTTGAGAGTTTTCATTTAAGTCCCGGGCAAATTTTATTTTTAAGGTTTTACTTTTATTATTTATTTTTATTTTATCTCATTAAAAACTGTTAACCCCCACATAGGGGCGTTACAGAATTTTTGGTATCAGAGCCTAGGTTCGGTTAACCTAGGGAGTGTAGCACCACTTTAAAAAAATATATTTTTGAGATGGTTTTGAAACTGAATTTTCATTGTCATCATCAAAATGAACCTTTACATTGATTTATACAGTCTAGAAGGATGTAACATGGAAAGTATTAATAGTTATGAGGGAATGATAATTATATGGAATGAGTTTATAAGTAGATTGCTTATGAGAGATTCGTATAATATTTGGATCTATAAGCATATCTAATTCGTATAAACGATGAGAAATTCGTATAGATACGAGGATTTAAAAGCCTTTTGTCTCGTGAAAAACAATAAGAAATATAAGGCTTGATTTATTGATTTTAAAGTTTGACATAGATATGCCAAATTTTTCGTAATTGATTCAAACCTAAGTAATGATTATGTGTGGATTCGATGGAGCACATAAGTGTCAATGTCTTTTCTTGAAAGTTCTATATATTTGAGGAATATGATATAAGTTGGGAATCATGGTGTTGAATTTTGAGAGAGATAAATGTTAGACTTTTGGTCTGTTGAGACTGTGTAAAGTCTAGAATGCATGAATCTCAAAATTGGAATATTTTGTTACGTACATTGTATTTAAGTGTATCAGTGAATCTTTATATATAGATGCAATAGAAAAATGATCAATAGGAGTTTCCTTAAGTAAATCATAATACTTAAGGCACTTATAATAATTTTGGATAATTACGATAAAATGTTTAAGTTTTAGATGTTTAGATGTGAATCTTTTGGTTACCTAAGGTTTTGTTATATGAGGAAATTATATATTGTATAAGTAGAATTGTGAGGATTGTAGATGTTCTTAAGTAGTAACATCAAGTGTCTTTGTTCATTGATATGGTCTATGTTGAAAGACGTAAATCGTATTGATTTCAAGGTTAGTCGCATTCTAAACCCTTGGTAGTAATGATGATGAATCCATTGATAGATGTTAAGTATTATGAATAACATATGGGTGTATGCATTGTTCAATAAGGTTTTGATTAAAACAAAATTATTTGAGTTGCTGGATCATTCAGGAAGATCCTTGTTGTCGTTAAATTAGATTTGTTGTTCATACTTAACTTATCTATAGTGGACTTTAAATTGTGTTTAAGATTTATACAAATTGATTTTCAATTTTATGTTTGTTATTTAACTCGTTCTAAATGTGTTAAGGCCCGAAACAACCTGACCATTTTCAACTAAGAACATTTGGGCCTAGTTCAAATCTTAAATCAGTTTGATTCACACTGTCTCTCCCACGTGGTCTCTATACGTGTCATATACAGTGGTTTAATTATTGTTTACATATACGTTTACTGTGCATAAGAGCTTATTTCTCCGAGTTCACTTTTTCTCTCTTAATTTGTTATTTTCTCTCTAAATCGCAAATCCTCTTCTTTTTCATTAGAAATTCTTCTTTTCCTCTAAAAGAAGAAGGAATTCTAGGATTCTGCAATTTACTATCTTAATTTTTCCTTTCTATTTACTCTTCTTTCATCTCATCATGGACCCAAAGTACCAACACATGAGAAAGTATTTCCCATCACTCTCCCAAAAGATTCTTAGAAAGAAATACAAGGCTAGAATTACTCGGTTGTGGATTCTTATGCGTTTTGGTATCCCTTGTGATGTGAGGATGTTGATAGAGGGGAAAATCCGTCCGAGTGACTTTAGTCAAGATGTCGGTTTACCAGGAACAGGTACCAGTCGTAGTGCAATGAAAAGAAGAGCTCGTGCCATCGTGGTCACTTGTAACAAATGTGGAAGACAAAATTGTAACGGTAAATGTACTTCACCTGGTTATATGTCTACGAATAGAGAGGATAAAATAAGGTTTTGTAGGAATGGACTTTCAAAGGAGAACTTGGATAGCATCCATCCTCCTCTCCACGGTCACCCTAGTGGATATGTTCAAGGAGCTATTTTTAAACTCTGGCCTAAATTTTATACAGAAAGACAACGCCTCAGGAATATGGTATTTCTAGATCCTGTTTGTCAAGCCATAAGAAAACTGGATGGGGAATAAGTCATCGCTCTATAAAGGTTATTTAGTCTTTACTTATTTGAAGCAGTTTTAGCTGATGTTCAACAGTTTGTGTTTTTCATTTACTCAGAATATTTGCTTTTGTGTTTGAAATAATTGTGATTATTAGATTGATACAGTAAGTGTTAATATCTTATTTAATTTATGATTTTCTTAAATATATATATATAATAAAATATATTATCTTATCAGACACGTTACATACGGTACAGTAATATGTTTGAATTTTGAAAAGCTTATCCAGATATTTCAAGATTTGTGTCTCAAATTTCAAAAGTTCTACAGTATTTGTCGTTTATATTAAATTTCTAGACTTGGTGTATATTTGTCAAAAAGTCTACAGTTGTGTCATGAGGGTCTTCTGTCGAATTGTTCTCAATTGTCAAAAGTTATACAATTAGAGTCTAATCTTTTTCAAAAAGTGAATCAGATTTTCTGTAAACTATCAATCACCTTATCTTACTTTCTTATCCGCACAAGATTTTGTTTAAATCTTTGGATTACCTTTTCATTACCTACTCGTCTATCTCTTTAGCCCTTTTTGTATATTTCTCATCTTTAAAATCTCATGTAGAACCCGAAGTCTAAGTGGAGCAGACATTAAGCAACCACTTCTATAAACCAAATATGTCTACCTCCCAGTCCACGAAGAAAATAAAGAATGTCTGTGTCTTTTGTGGTTCCAGCCTTGGAAAAGATAAAGCTTATTTAGAAGCTGCAAATCACTTAGGGCAAGTCCTAGCACGCAAGAAGATTAACATAATCTATGGGGGTGGTAGTATAAAAATGATGGTAAATATGGCACTAGCAGCTAGGTCTAGCGACGCTACTGATGTAAGAATTTGGCCTCATATTCCAGTTGAAGGAAACCTTTGTAAGGAAGCCATAGGTAAGGGAGAAGGAGTCAGGAGTATCCCTAAAAATTTTAAAGACATAATCTATAATTCTGATGCTTTTATAGCATTACCTGGTGGTCTAGGTACTCTTGAGGAAATATTTATAGTTGCTTGTGGGCAATTGTTGGGCTTTTATTCCAAACCTTTGGGACTGCTGAACGTAAAGGGTTTTTATGACGGTCTTTTGAAATTTCTAGATTACGCTGTGGAAGAAAACATCACTACAGAATCGGAGAGACAAATCTTTGTTACTGCTTCAACAGCTGAGGAATTGATAGATAAAATGCAAATCATACATCCAGAATCCGACACTGCAACATCCAAGCTTGAATGGGAAAGGGAAAGCCGGGAGCGGCCAATTGATTTGAATCTCCATCTGTAATCTTTTTGTTTTATCTTTGGCATGTAGGCATGTGTGTCCGTATTTCGTGTGTTACGAATAACCGTTTGCCTTGTATTCTGTGTTTCTTGTGGTACGTTGTTGTTCAATCTTTTAGATTCATTGAGCCTAATACCGGGATGGCTGGATACGGAATACTTGATGCTCTCGAAACGCATCCTTCTTAAGGTCCGATCTTTTGTTTATCGATGTTTTTGTATCCTCTAAGCATGCATGATATGGATAGCTGGTATACGGAGTGCCTTGTACTCTCGAAACGTATCCGTATTATGTTTGTAATGTGTAATATTCTGTTAATATTATGTGGAAGTACCAGAGTCAGTTATGGGGATATTCCATATGAAATATGAGTATATTATTTGGGTTGAATGTTTGTGTCATGAGGATAGCTGTTTAATGAAAAATATGTCGGGTATGTTTGCAACCAGAGATTCCGTTTAATATCTCTATGAATAAGTTTAATGTATAGTTTTGAATAAAAGTGTTTGTGATATATGTTTTATGATTATGTTCTAGTTTATTAGTTGAGGTATGAAATCAAATATATTTGACTTTTCTTTACTCAAAAAGGAAAAGGAACCTAAAGATGAAGTATATAAAATTTCTCTGGCAATCTCCTTAAATGTGATTGTAAATCACAGTCCATGGACAATGAAGGACTGGAATCATGGTATGGTAAATATGTATGCCTGATCAGATTCTTAGACTATTATACGGTGTTACAAGTTGAAACTTGTCAAAAATACTCTCATTGAGGGATTTAGGAGTAAGATTTATTATGCAAGTAAATAAGTGGAGATACGATGACTTAAATTTGAAGGACAAACAACATTAACAGTTTAGACTCGGAATTGGAATCATAATGGAATTAAAATTTTTACTAGTATTGCTAGAATTGAAATTTCGAGGACGAAATTTCTTTAAGGGGGGTAGAGCTGTGACACCCGTTATTCTCCTAACGGGTATTGAGGTAATTAAATTAATTTTTAGTGTATAAAAAAAAATTGCTTCATTTAAATTTATTTTATAATATTTATTTTTATCTATTTTTAAATTTTCTAAAATTCTCCTATATTTATTTAGTATGATTACTAAAAAGCCTTAGAACTTCTAATAAATCTCAAAAATGTCATATTGACATTATGTGTGTTAAAGTCTTTAGATGAGACATAAGGATATCTTTTCCAACTACTCTTGACCCTCATTTTCTTTATTTCCTCCGTGACATGCTTCAACATGTCTCCTCTATAATTGTTTCCATCACTTCTCTTCAAAGACTTCATCTTTTCTTCCTTTCTCTTCCACGGTTCCCACACTCTTCTTCTCATTTCTTTGCTGAAGCAAAATACTTAGAGAACTTCTTCAAGGCAGCCATAAAAATCAGCCACCATCATCTCCATTTGAGCAAGAATTTCAGTCATACCGAAGTAAAGGAACCTGTTTTGAAGCCATTTCAAGCTTCCAACTAACCATAATCCGAGGTTAGAATCTTATGAACAAATTTAGTCTTTCATTTATAAATTTTCTTTTATACTAAAGGATTATTCAAATTTGCGTTCTTAAACCTAAGTATATGTTTGTTGCTATTTTGGAGCATATGTATGAAGTCTAAGTGTATATGCCCTAGACAGAAAATTTATATTGTTAAACTTTGTAATACCTCTATGGGCAGTGGTTATTTCTTGAAATTCTAAGATTAAATTAAAATAAATTTTATGAATGTAGTTGTATGTTGTGCTTTAGTTTTAATTGTCCTTATGCACGCCTTAGGATCAAGGGAGTATGGAGCTAACGTTAATTGATTCCAGGATTAAGAGACTGTTGATAAGCTTAAAAGGTAGGGATTCTATTACTCATCTTTTGTGAGGTTTTTATAGAATTAAAATTGATTGTTTTGCCGCAATATATATATATCTATGTTGAACTGATATTATATGAGTATCACATATGAAACTATGACATGGACTCGTCTTGTATTGTACGGCGAGGAACATAATGAATTGACACATGTTATAAATTGAGAAGCATGGTTAGGAAAACTAACTCTATTGATAATGATTTAATATAGAGAAATTGTGAGACATGAAAAGGGCGACGGTTACGTCCTTGGGCATGAATACCCTAAAAGGTAAAATAGGGGGAAGGTGATGACGCTTCCTTGGGTTGAAAGTCCCAGAACACACTGTACAGGAATTGATTTGGTGAGGACTCGGGGCTTGATGTCCCCTCACCGGAACACCCTTGGAATGTTTATAGGGTGATCAAGTGCGCCCATTTGGGTTTCGATGAGTTGAGTGATACTCAATTTAACATGGATACCTAGGAACAATGATGATTGTTAATATTTGTATAAATGTGTAATTATGACACTTGGTAATGATTAACTACGGTATCCATAAGATGTGATCATAATAAACCTCATAATCTGGAATATGATGTAACTTACTAACCATGCAGATTTTAATGTGGTAATGATAGAGGTGAGTAATGGCTTTCTCTACTGAGCATAGTGTTGCTCATTCCCTTATGTTTATATCTTTTCAGGACTCACTAAGTGTGAGGTGGCTACGAGAAATATAGTTGAGGAAGTGATGTAGCTATATTACATTGGGACTGCTTCAATTGTTGAGAATGTTCTTCATGATAATGTAAGCATCAATTGTTACTTTCTGTGACTGTATTACAATGTGTTGAGGGTTAAAATGATGATGACAACAGTTTATATTATTAAATTTAAGGTGCTACATTAAAACTGTGGTTTATTTATCGTTTATATTTTTATTTTTGAGTTGAGAGTTTTCATTTAAGTCCCGGGCAAATTTTATTTTTAAGGTTTTACTTTTATTATTTATTTTTATTTTATCTCATTAAAAACTGTTAACCCCCACATAGGGGCGTTACAGTGGAAGAGATGGATTTTTGCTGACTGCACACGCGGCATCCATGGGCTCTTAGATCGGGGCACCCCTAGGGTTTCTTTCCCCTCGTTGTAGCAATGCTGGAGGTGGAAGGCATGCATGGAGGTGTGCTCAGCATTAAGGATGGTGTCACAGCTGTGCTCATTGGCAAGGGTCGCATGGGACCTTGGTTGGGTCTGCGACAGAGGGCATTTGCTTCTGATGGTCAAACGAAACTTTGGGAGGATCACGTGGTTGGTTTGGGGCAGACAAGGATGACATGTTGTTCTCACACTATGGTGTTGGGGCATCCCTTCCATGACTCTGTCTAGTATCATGTTCCTTGGTCTCTCTATTCATAGTGGTTGGATTGACTTTGTATACTTTTTTCATGTTGAGCTTGGCATATGTTTGTGTAAAATAAAAGCGTTATTTTCGCCTTGTTGGTATTATTTTCCATTGTATTCAGGATGTAATAATGAAGGTGGCTTTCCCACATTCTAGTGTAGTCCTTATGTCTAATCCGCAAGTCCCTTTTCTTTGCAGTGTTGTGGTCGGCCTCGTTACCTTTAGACTCTTGATCTTGATCTTGATCTATTGGAGTTATCAATCATCTAGTGGTGTGTTTGAAAAAGCCATATGTCTGCTTGATTAGTTGTGTGCCTCTACGATTTCCTCTTGCATTGTCTATAGTGATGTACTTGAAAGAGCCATATGTGTGCTCATTTAGTTGTGTGCCTCTACTATTTTCTCTTGTTAGAACTTGATATGTTCGTTACCCCTTTGAGCATTTTAATATAGGTGGTTTCAGTTTATTGTCAATGTTAAGTCGTTAAATGTATTGTGGTCTTTCATTTTGTCAGAACTTGGTACATTCATTACCTATTTGAGCATTTCAATATTGGTAGTTCCAGATTATGGTCGCAGTTGAGTCGCTAAATGCATTTCGGCCTTTCATGTTTGAATTAGTGCTTGTATTTCTTTGATTTGGAATGCAATCACTATTTATAATTTAAAAAAAATGCCCTGCCAATAAGAATACCCATCAGAGAAGGACATGGTTTTCGGTTGTGGTTGAAACTGTGCTCAAATGTTGAAATAAGATGATTCTAATTGTATGATTGGTGGCTGCTCTCACGTTTAATTGTGGGGACAATTTGCCCCCAACAATGTGATCTTACTTAGAATCTCACATGTGGGCTATCTGGGACATTTTCTCCAACATATGACGGGCATCGCATCAATTTGAAGAGGAGGGAGACACCCTGGCAGAACCATATGCTTGGCTTTTACCTTTTCCAGAAATTGGAAATGTGAATTTTAGTTCAATCAATTTGTGGGGTATCCCCATTTCCCAACCCACCTAGAAAAAAAATTGTGGATTATCATATACATTTTCTTGTCAAATATTACTAATTTTCTCTAAAATCAGATGGAGGGCCAAAACAAGCCTTAAATGGCCAAGCAAGTAGTTGCACGTTTCAATGGGAAAAACAAAGATAAGCCTAATAACCTTACAGATTGAATAGTTCTCTCTAGTTGTTTTTCTACAATTATAACCAAAAAAAAAAAAAACGCATACACACAAAATTCATGGAGAGATCAATCAGAAAGGCCTTTAGAATAAGGTACACTATGGTCCATAAGTGAATCCCACTAAGTAAACATTATTTTGGCAATTGCTGATTGGAAGGTTCTCTATAATTAGTAATACGTACCACTTTTCATATTGGATGAAATAAGTTTGAGGACTTGATATTGAAAAACAATCAAGCACGCCCTACACGCGAAAATACTCTTGAACGTTATTCTCTTCAGATTACAGATTTTTCAACAATGCAAAGCCCAAACCCAACAACACTGATTCCGGTGCCTACGAGGTTATCCTATTTGGGTTTGCTTCGTATGCAAGAGTTGTCCAGTGAGTCAGAGAAGCGTAGCCCAACCCATTAACAATTTTAAGCCCAATAGAGTTGCAACTACTTTAACCCAGCCAGGTCAAGATGTCTGGCTCCGCATTTTGCTTGACCAGTATATGCTTTTGGGCTCTCATGTTAAAATTGGATCATGTTCAACGGGGGAAATCGAAGGGGAGAGAGAGAAAAGAGAAAACTACATGGAAGGTCCCCCTCATGAACATTCTTTCACGATCAAACCCATTCTTACTTCTTTCTCCTATATTCTCTTTCACAATCTCTCCCTACCACCATCTTTATTCCAAACCCTAAACTCCCCTACAGACCCTCCCACTCCAAGAGCATGTCCGACTCTAGAACCTTCCAGGAGAAATTTGAAGGTGACGACAGCAATTATCCCCTCAACGAAGCCAGCTTCTTAACAGTCCTATCTCTCTCCATCTTTCCCCACTCTCTCTCTCTCTCCTCTCAACTCCTAGACCATTGTTCCCTTTGACACTTGTCGATCTAAGTTCTAGAGCCACCTATCGTCTCTCAACCAAGAGCTCCTTGATCTGAGCAACCACAATTATGCCGACTTCGTCAACCTCAGCACAAAGTTCGTCAACGTTGATGCTGCCATGGTGCATGATGTTTGAGTTCGATGGCGTTGTCAGCATCTCAGTCTTCTCTGTTGATCCTGCACTGTAAATCCAATAAGCATATCCGAAGTCACCATTGCTAGAACTCAGCCGATCTCCTCCTCCATTTAGGTTTTGCTCTCCAATTTGGAACCTGGCAAAATGGCATTGTGAAATGAAATTAGCATTGTAGTTTGATTTTGTGAGATCTTTGTTTTGATTTTGCATTTTTGTTTGGTTATGTCGATCTTGTTGGATTTTTTTTATTTTTGTTGTTGGATCTGTTTGCTGTCAAAGATATAAAAAAAAGTTCTAAATTATAGATTTGTTAAATCTTAGTTTCTTCTTTTTTTGTTTCAGTTAAGAAATTCTCAAATTTGTCAAATATTCTTTCAACTTGAAGCTAAATTTGTTTTTCTTTTTTTTTTTTTGGTTTCAATTCCTGTTTCTTAGTTTCAAATTGTTATTTTTGGTTTGTTCAAATTGTATTCAGTTTATTTCATTTTGATATCTAAAAAGATAATTGGCAGGTTCTGCAATGTAATTTGATGGGTTTCGAGATAGAACCTAGCAGGTTCCTAGCATGATAAGCCGATAACGTTGTACTGTAATAACACCGCAGCGAAGCTAATGTTAAGGAACCAAGATTTCACAAGAAGAATAAACATATATATCGAAAGTATCACGTGATAAAGGACATCATAGTAAGTGAAAATGTGGCAAAATGTAAGATCGCATCAGAGGACATTATAGCCTATCGAGGTTATAGAGATGCGTAACATATTACATTTACTTATTTAGGGCAAGTGAGAGATTGTTAGACTAGATGCCCTAAGGGTTAAATAATGTAATAGCTTTTTAGAGACATTCAATCAATAAAGAGTTTATTATTTATTTTCATATATCAAATATTATCCTCTTTATGTTCATTTATGTTGGATATATAATAAGCAAATAAAAATCTGAGTTGTCAATCTAAACCTTTAAAATCGTGCATATGATGGATAGATTATGTAAAAGACATGAATCTTAAAGGTGATAGTTTATATGATAAGTTCCGCAATCGATGGAATAAAGTTTGACACTTTATTCATGTTAAGATTGTTATGAGGTTTACATCCCTAATGAGAGATAACTTGTCTTGGTCATCAGAGTTGGACTTTATCAGTAGAAATATTGGTATATTGTCATAGATAACGATATATTGGATTGAGACTAAAGATGAATTGATTTGATTAATAATTTCGTTTGTTTAAATCAATTCATTTTAGACAATCATATGTGTTGCATTTTAATCCTGAAATAAATCAATGAGTCCGTATTCTTGACTTGTGTCTTTTGATGTATCAAAGGTGACATCTTGAATTAGATGATGGTACGTATACTGGTACATTGGAGACATAACTCTTGATTGACATAGACTAGTTATTCATAGATATGAAATCAATAGCTCTTTTGTATAGTTAATGATATTCTCTTATAGGTATTATCCTATAATTGAAAATTAAAGTGCTAAACCATTTAGGATACATATGTGTAACCAAATGGTATACTATTTGTTATTGGTTATAAATAGTATGCATTCCAATGGTGAGATAATGGAACATAAGATAAAAATAATCGAAAAGGTAAAACATAATTTATCCTTAAGCCGATTATGAATATCCTATAAGGATGTTACATATTATGATATGTCATGCACTAAACTTATTAGAGTTTTGTAATATTATATAGTTTAAGAATGCAGCTCAAATCTTTTAATGGAATAGCTTCAGAGTTGTTAATTATAAAATGTACATATCGGAGCTTTGTTATTTTAAAATTATAGGAGCTTAATTTATATATGTCCATCGAGCCCCTTTGCTAGCTCATAATATTTCTTGTAACGATACGACATGTTTTTCCTATAAATTGGTAACTTATGTTATTTATTAGTTTGGCTAAAATTTAATAGATTAGATTTAATAATTCATATTGGTTTATTGGTTGAATTAATTTTGTGAATTGATTCAAGACAAACATGTTGATTATTTAAAATAGATTTTATTTATATGAGATTATCTATATATGACTATTTTAATTAGATAATTTTTATATTGGGTTATTTGAATTAAAAATGAGGTTCTATAAAGGATATCTGGGTCAAACAAAATATGATTTATCTAATGATTCAAATAAAGTGAATCAGATAAGTTTAAGAAGTACGAAAAATGCGTCTGGCAACTTGGCCACGATGCCGCGGTCGACCGCATTACAAAAAACTAATCCCAATCCGACCACTGTATAAAAGGAACTATTTTCTATTATTTTTTGGATCACTTGAGAAGTTTAGAGTGGGTATTCTAGAGAGAGAAATTCTAAAACTCCCATAACCTCTCAAACCTTAGCTTTTAGTTTTCTCTTGTGGTTGGAAGGAGAGGTCACTTAAGGAAAAACTGAACGATGTGCGACTACATGTATTCCGATCATGGAAAGAGAATAGCAAAGAAGACTAGTTGGTTGAGACTCTTTTAGTAGACTTCTCTTGTTACAATTCTTACAGTTTTCAGTCTACTTAAGAGGTACAAAAGATCTTTCATTAATTTATATACATAGCATGTCTAATTTGTTATTTGAAAAAAGGCTTCACTGCAAGAAAAACTACATTTAACGATATATTATTTACGACATATAATTTTTAAATGTTGTTAAAAAGTACATACAACGACTTCTTCAACAAAGATGTCGTTAATGGCATTTGAAACAATAATTAATGACATCTATATATATGTCGTATTAAAGCTCTCCTTTTAACGACAATAGTTTAGTTTCGTTAAATTATTTAACGACAAGTAGGATATGTCGTCAAAGCCTTGGAGATTCTACGACACCCTTTATAGATAATATTGGTCAAGATGTCATCTATAAGGGGTATCGTAGAATCTTCAAGGCTTTAACGACATCTCCTACTTGTCGTTAAATAATTTAACAACACTAAACTATTGTCGTTAAAAGGAGAGCTTTAATACGACATCTATATAGATGTCATTAATTATTATTTCAAATGTCCTTAACGACATCTTTGTTGAAGAAGTCGTTGTATGTACTTTTCAACAATATTCAAAACTACATGTCGTAAATAATATATCGTCAAATGTAGATTTTCTTATAGTGCTTTGATTTAAAATTTTTAAAATTTCACTGTATTCATGTTTTCCAACAATTGGCATTAGAGCCATAGTTTTACGGAATTTTTATGAGTTTGTGATCATGCTATATACATAAATTATGTGATTTTAATATCTAAAGATGTAACAATGGGCCAGGACCCGTGGGCCGGCCTGGGCCTATCCTGCTACAGTGATGGGCTGGGCTGGCATGACTTAACACTGTTCAAGGCACAGCCCGGCCCATAAATACTGCTGGGCTGGGCCGACATGGACCGGCCCATCCCGACCCATGTAAGGCCCATACAAGCCCACAATGGGCCAGTCCACTAAAGGCCCATTGTGGCCCAATTACATATATATTTAGATATATTTTTTCATATTTATTCACGGGTAAACATGGCTGAGTATGGCCTTCTTTAGTAAGAGGCCTCACACATCACATCATAGTAAGTTTTTTTTTGGCTTGTAGGCATGCTTTGCTTCTTAGAAGAAGCAAACCTAAGACAAGGCCTCACATATCACATTACAATAGGCCTAGCAAGCTCTTTTTCTTTTCTTTTTATTTTTTTTCTTCTAGGCATACTTTGCTTTTGAAAAACACAAGCATGGTTTTGTCCCACTGGATTTTCCTTGGAAAGGTTTTTAATGAGGCAATCACAAATAAATATCCCTTTTTATATTTTCCTTGACTATTTAAACTTTTATATTTGTTACCTTAATTAAAAATTCAAAAATTAAAAATAAAAATTAAAAAATTGCATGCTTTGATTGGCTAGCTCATCTAAACCCATGATGTGCCAAGATGAGCCAGCCCATTCAAGGAGCACAGCACGACCTGACATGGCCCATGGCATGGCCCGACACGGCCCACATAAAATTGGCCCGCGGGCTGGGTCGGGCAAAGGTAATTCTAATATGGGTCGGCCTAGCTAGGCCCACAAAATTAGTGGGCCAGGCTGACCCAGCACGCGTGGGCCTAAGGATACTGGGCCGGGCAGTCCCGTTCTTGCATCACTATTAACATCTCCTATGCTTGAATTATATTTTGTTTAGAGAGTTGGCACTCTAGGATTTCTATATAATTTTATGTTGTCATGAGATTATACGGTAAATGTTTATTAATTAATTATTGTTAATTAAATTTCAGTTTTAATTACTATATTACTTAATTGATTTTGCTCGTTATAGTTCCTTAGAGGTTAAAATGTGTATATAAGTTTTTCATGTAATTATATGGTGATCTATCATCACCGTCTAAGATTTATTCTAGATAAAGGGAATTGATTATTGGGCTATTTAATTTTTTGTGTTTATAAAATTTTTGTGAGCTTTTTTTTTTGAATTGTTGTTAAAATTAAAACTACAAAAATAATGAAAAAAGTTGCTTCTTAGATTTTAGAATACGAGGGCGCAGTCAACCGCGATATACATAGTGCGGTCGACCATGAGGCGACAGCAAGCCGTTTTCTGTTATTTTTGTGAGGTTTTTCTTTTATGAAACAATTTTTAGAAAAACAAACGTCATTTTATGATAACAAAAAAATAAAATTCGATCTATATAAGATTGAAATTGAAGACAGATATTACGTGAAGAAGGATACTACTAGAAGATACAAGATTGAGAATCGATAAAATGTTTCGATTAATTTTTGTAATCTTTATTTTCTTTTCTCCAAGGTGGTACCATAATATTATGATTGTCTATTATATTGCTTGTAGCTTTGCTTGTTGCATTGCTTATTTGCATTATAATATATTTTGCCATGTATGTTGATAACATGTCACGTAGAATAAGGAATGCCGCTCATCAAAAATTGTTTACGCATGTTAACATAAAACCTTAATTCCTAAAATATTGAGTAAGAAAAGGTTTTCGAAGAGAGGACTTAAGGCCTCCATATTTGGTCCATAAGTAACACATGGTGTTTCCGACCCCTTCCTACCGGGTTGGATCTCTGAAAGAATCATTTGCTTTAGCATATTTTATCGTTGTTCATTCTTAGGTGTCGATCATAAACCATGGATAAAGTAGTTGAAACAATGGTTAAACACTCGAGATTAATTTTATTATTAACTTCCCATAGGAGCTTTGTTAATAAAGTTAATGACTAAAGAAATTATTAGTATATGCTACATCAAACAGGTCTTAGATGGTATATACTAATCGGAGGAGATCTATGTTCTTAAGTGAATTTGGCAAGTCTCCCTTAGGTGGCTTGTTGAATTCTGAGTTAGGAATTATTGTTGTAAGGTTGTGATTTTTTTAAAGTTTTGACATATAAACACGTTGTACACTTACTTGTTTGTGTTATCTTACTAAATTGTTATTGAATGTTTAGTTAAGTTTGATATATGAATCTTTATTGTAGATCAAATGTCTAAAAATGCTTTATCTTCAATACTTGATAAAAACATTTTAACTAGCAAGAACTATAATAATTGGAAACGGAGCTTGAATATCGTCCTAGCCTTTAAGAAACTAAAATTTACGCTAACCACACTGTGTCCTCCTGCGCCTACTAGCAAATCTACTAATGAACAAATCAAAGCGTATGATCGCTATAAGGATGCTAATGATCAAGCCCGCTGCTATATCATGGCTAACATGAATAATATGCTACAAACTCAACTTGAAGATCATGAGATTTTTCATCAGATCATGGATAATTCTGAGAACATATTTGAAGGTCAAGCCTTAATGAAGGGGCAAAGGGCTCTTCCAAAGCGTCTTAACTATAAGCAAAAATGGGGACGCCTGTAAAGGAGCATATGATGTTGGTCATGGATCACCTCATTGAGGCTCAAACTCATGGAGTGATGCTGAGTCATAGATGACTATGGTATTTGAGACTCTTTCTAAGGAGTTCATCCCGTTTAAAGCTTCGTATAACTTGAGCAATAGACATGATGTGACTTTCACTGAGTTGATGAAGCAGTTGTAGGAATTTGAAAACTTGATTAGGGAAGCTCCAGCTGGTGATGAAGTAAACAAGGCAGATGCATCTGGTTCCAATTCCAATTTTAGGAATGGAAAAAAGCAAAAGGCCAAGAACAGGAAGTCTTCTATTCCAGCAAAGGCAAGGATAAAAAAGAAGAGGAACCTAAACAAACTAAAGTGTTTCTTCTGCAGGAAGGTCGAGCACATTAAGAAGAATTGCAAGGACTTCCAAGCTGAATGAAGGTAAGTGCGAACTTTAAGTTGTTGAGACTTGTTTAGTTGAAGAATCAAGTGACCCCTGGGTCATAGATTCTAGAGCAACTAATCATGTTTATGTTTCTCTATAGGGGTTCAAAAAAATAAAAAGTCTGCTACATGAGCACTTCACATTATTGAGAGGCGATGGATCTTTAGTACTGGCTGAACCAATGGAAGACGTCTATTTTTATTTTGATAGTTATAGGAGTTTAGTTTTGAGATATTGTTTTTATGTTTGTAAACTTAAAAAGAATTTAATTTCTGTCGCTTGTTTATTTAAGGATTCTTATTCATTTTCTTTTAATAATAAAGTGATTCATAGAAACAAATCTTTTATCTGTAGTAGATGGATGCAAGACAACCTATATTTTATCAAACCTAAGATGAATTCACTGTTGAACACTGAGATAAATAATAACTCTAAAAGTCTTAAAACTTCTTACTTAATAAGACTTATCTTTGGCACTTGCGATTAGGTCATATTGGCCTAAATAGGATTCAAAGTTGGTAAGGGATGGACCTTAAAGTCATTTAGAGTTAGAATCTATACTACAATGTGAATCTTATTTAGGAGCAAAATGACCAAAAGTCCATTCAGGTCTAAGGACAACCGAGCCGAAGGGGTGCTAAAACTTGTGCATAATAATGTTTGTGTTCCCATGAATATCAAGGCACGATGAGGGTAGGAGTATTTTGTTACTTTTATTGATGATTACTCGAGATATGGGTATGTCTACCTAATACATCATAAGAGTGAAGCTTTTGACAAGTTCAAAAAGTTTCAAGTTGAAGCGGAAAAGCAATTAGGTCAACCCATAAAGACATTTCGATCTGACTAAGGTAGAGAGTACCTCTCCAACGAGTTCTTAGGACACTTAGTAGAGAATAAGATTTTATCCCATTTGATTACGTTAGGCACTCTGCAGCAGAATAGCATGGTTGAGAGAAAGAATAGTACTTTGTTGGATATGGTTAGATCCATGATGAGTTATTTGACATTGTCTCTATCTTTTTAGAGATATGTACTACAAACCGCATATTATCTTTTTAACAATGTGACTTCAAAATCAGTTTCTATTACTCCTCACGAGTTATAGATAGGTAAGAAAACATCCTTAAGCCATATTCAAATATAGGGTGTCCTGTTCATATCTTGGATAAGAAAACGAATAAGTTGGAAGCATGTTTGGAGGTGTGCATGTTTGTAGGATATCCAAAAGGGACAAAAAGGGATTATTTTTATAACTCAAAAGAAAATAAAGTTGTGGTTTCAACAAATGCAACTTTCTTTGAGGAAAATTACATGAACGACTTTAAGCCTCGTGGTAGAGTGATACTCGATGAAATGGTGAGTAATTCGATCACTCCGGGGGTTCCGTTTGAAACCAATCCAATCAACATAGAAAAACCAACCAAACAACAACCTAGTGGGAGGATTAGACCTTAACCCAAAAGATGTATGTTCAATGGTGAAGCTTACTTGGCTGAACCGGTTGAACATGACAGGGATCCTTACACTTACAAAGAGGCTATAGAGAATGTTGATTTAAAGCTCTAGACAAAAGTTATAAACACTCAGATGAAGTCTATAAAGACTAATCAAGTCTAGGAGCTTATGTACCTTCCCAAAGAGGTAAAACTCATAGGATGTAAGTGGGTCTACAAGAAAAAGAGAAGAGTAGATGGAAAAGTTGAAACCTACAAAGCTAGACTGGGAGCAAAGGGATACATGCAAAAGAAAGGAATCAACTATAAGGAAACCTTTTCACTTGTAGTCATACTTAAGTCCATCCGCATTCTCTTGTCTATTGTTGCCGCTCTCGATTATGAAATTTAGCAAATAGATGTCAAGACGGCTTTTTTGAATAGCTATCTTGATGAGACTATATATATGGTACAACCATATGGGTTCAAAGATAAGGTAAAAAAGAATAAGGTCTATAAGCTACTAAAGTCTATTTACGGACTTAAGCAAGCTTCCCATTCTTGAAACATAAGATTTGATCAATTGATTAAGACTCATAGGTTTGAACAAAATATGAACGGACCATGTGTTTACAAACACATTAAGCATAAGAATGTGGTTTTTCTACCGCTTTATGTAGATAACATTCTGCTTATTGGCAATGACATTAAGGCATTGTCATCAATCAAATTACAGTTGACTTTGCAGTTTGACATGAAAGAATTGGGTAAAGCTAATCATGTTCTAGGTATCCATTTACTTCGAGATATGAAGAAAAAAATGATAGCTTTATCCCAAGCTACATACATAGACAAGATTCTCAAGAAGTAGACAATGCAGAATTCCAAAAAAGGTGGGCAACTATCTAGATTTGGAATTACTTTTTCTAAAAAAAACTCTCCAAAGTCTGATGAAGAAAGAAAATACATGAAGAATCTATCTTATGCTTATGCAGTAGGTAGTCTCATATATGCTATGCTCTACACACAACCTGACATATGTTATGCTGTTGGAATAGTGAGTCGATTCTAGTTGAATCCAGGACCAAACCATTAGGATGCGATGAAGCATATTTTCAAGTACCTAAGAAATACTAAAGGTTATATGCTAGTGTATTATAGTGAGGATCTAATACCTGTTGGATACACTGATTCGGATTCTTAATCCTATTTGGATATAAGGAGATTGACTTTAGGATCTCTGTTTGCTCTAGGAGGAGGCACCATTATTTGAAGAAGTGTCAAACAAGATTGCACTTCAAATCAACGATGGAGGCCGAATATGTGGCAGCCAGTAAAGCTTCAAAAGAAATTGTGTGGCTTTGTAAGTTCCTTAGAGATCTTAACGTAGTTCCTAGCATAGGAAAGCCGATAACATTGTATGGTGATAACACCACAGCGATAGCTAATGTTAAGGAACAAAGATTTCACAAAAAGACTAAACATATACATTGGAAGTATCATGTGATAAAGGAAATCATGGTAAGTGGAAATATGTCAATATGTATGATAGCATTGGAGGACATTGTGGCCTATCGAGGTTATAGAGATGCGAAACATATCACATTTACTTACTTAGGGCAAGTGGGAGATTGTTAGACTAGATGCCCTAAGGATTAAATGATGTAATAGCTTTTTAAAGATATTTAATCAACAAAAGAGTTTATTATTTGTTTTCAAATATCAAATGGTGTTCTCTTTATGTTCATTTATGTTAAATATATGACAAGCAAATAAAAGTCTGAAACTGTCAATCTAAACCTTTAAAATCGTGCATATGATGGACATATTTTGCGGAAGACATGAATCTTAAAGGTGACAGTCTATATAACAACATTCGTAATCGAGGGAATAATTCATGTTAAGATTGCTATGTTGTCTACATCTCTAATAAGAGATGACTTGTCTTGGTCATCAGAGTTGGACTCTACGAGTAGAAACATTGGTATATTGTCATAGGTGATAATATATTGGATCGGGACTAAAGATGAATTGATTTGATTAATAATTCTATTTGTTTAAATCAATTCACTTTAGACAATCATATGTATTGCATCTTAATCTTGAAATGAATCAATGAGTCCTCATTCTTGATTTGTGTCTTTTGATGTACCAAGAGGTGACATCCTAAATTAGATGATGGTAGGCATACCGGTACATTAGAGGCATGACTCTTAATTGATATAGACTAATTATTCATAGATATGAAATTCATGGCTCTTTTATAGAGCTAATGATATTCTCTTATAGGTATTATCCTATAATTGGAAGCCGGAGCGCTCCATTTGGATACATATGTGTAACGAAATAGTATACTATGTTATTGGTCATGAATAGTAAGTATTCTAATAGTGAGATAATGGAACATAAGATAAATATAATCGAGAAGGTGAAGACAAAATTTATTTTTAAGCTGATTATGAACACCGTATGGGGATGTTACATATTATGATATATCATAGACTATAAACTTAATGGAGTTTCGTAATTTTATATACTTTAAGAGTGTAGCTCAAAGCTTTTAGTGGAATAGCTTTAAAGTTATACTTATAAAATATATGTATCAATGATATGTTATTTTATAATTATAAGAGCTTAATCTATATATGTCTATCAAGTCTCATTTGCTAGCTTATAATATTTTATATAACAATATGACATTTTTTCTTACAAACTGGTAACTTATGTTCTTTATTAGCTGGCTAAAATTCGATAGATTGAATCTAATAATTCATGTTGGTTTATTTTATGAATTAATTTAAGATAAACATGTTGAATTATTTAAAATAGATTTTTTTTATATGAGATTATCTCTATATGACTGTTATATGGGTTATTTGAATTAAAATTGAGGTTCTATAAAGGATATCTGGGTTCAATAAGATAGGATTTATCCAATCATTTCAAATAAGGTAAATTAGATAAGTATGAGAAGTGCAAAAACACGTATGGCAACTTAGCCACTACATCGCGGTCAACCGCATTACAAAGGCGCAGTCGACAGCGCACGGTTCTTCAGCAATACGCGTTTCATAAGTTTTCAGCATGAATTTTGAGTCTGATTCGAATTTTGAGGACAAATCTAATAAGGACTAACCCTAATCAGATTACTATATGAGAGGAACTATTTTCTATTGTTTCTTAAATCACTTGAGAAGTTTAGAGAGAGAAACTTTAAAACTTCTATAGAGCTATCGTTTAACATCTCGAATTTAGCTCTTGGTTTTCTCTTGTGGTTAGAAAAAGAGGTCACCTTAGGAAAAATTGAACGACGTGTGACCACCCGTTTTCTGGTAGATTTCTTTCATTGTAATTCCTACGGTTTTAGGTCTACTTAAGTCGTACGAAAGATCTTTTATTAATTTATATATATAATATGTCTAACTTATTATTTGAAAAAAGGCTTTGATTTAAAATTTTTAAAATTCTATTGCATTCATATTTTCCGACATATATAACTATGGGGATTCCCTTACCTCTTGATCCTGGGTTGAACTCCCTTAAAAGACAAAGAAAATTAGTTGCTTGTGTGAAGTAGAGAGATACAGATTTATTAATTGAAGGACTATTTCCCTATTTGTGATCGTTGGAAAGTCCTGGCCTTTTAAGCACTCTCAAGTCTGTGGTAGTTTGTCTTGGGTGAGTTCTGAGGTCAAGAAATTTTCTAGTTGGGTACTAGGATGAGGCAAACCCAACTCTTTCATTAGCTAGTTTATCTTTCCCTTTTTTAATCTATAACAGATGCTCCATTAACTTTTCGCCAATACCTTTTAGCTTTCCTTTACCCACTACTTTTTCCTAGTCCACACCCAATCAAAGTAGTCAATTGATAACTTTATTAAAATAGATTTATTTAATACTTAATTGCATGCATTTTTGCTAGTCTAGGCATTTTAATTTCATTTCATTAAATTTTATTTTATTTTAGTTTAGTTAATTTGATTAATTTTGTTGAATTTTATGTTATTTCAATTTCTTCTCTAATTATTTTTTCGTCAATTGTATACGTAAATGGGCAAAATGGAACAAATATGAAATTTGGAGGGACAATTTTCTAAAATACCAAAAATTTAAATTTTGGACGTCTCTAATAAAAACCATGCTCGAAATGTTGAATTAGCATACAACTCGCATCCCAGACCATTGCATCACTCCACGAGAGGCTCAAATTCACACATGGAATGCACTCCAACAGGAATGCGTCCTTGCAAAACTATGTCAGCCTTAACGAACCAAAGCACGCCACTTGTTGTTTCGTGTCAGACTCCAGCCGTGCTTGTTCTAGTGCTCCACGATCCATTAAAGTCCACATGCGCCTTTGCTTTCACTTGGTGACTCTTCGCCATGTGGCCCACTCACACAAGCACATAACTGCACGCCACCACATGTCGTCTTGGAAAAAAAGTAAATAAAATACACTCCAATTGGCATTAAGGTGAGGGAAAAAAGAAAAGGAAAAAGAGGAGTGGCATGGAGCTGAAGGGAACTACGGCCCGTTTGTTTCGATACTCAAATCACAGTTTGAATTATTTTGCTACAGTATTTTTTCTCATAAAAATTTAAATCTTCATTCAAATACTCTATTCAAATACTCGAACCAAACGAACCAATAATGATTGGGGAGCTAGTTCTTTGAGTAGCAACAGAGACCTAGTCTTTGGGGGAGCTAATCCCAAGAGTAAAAAAATGGAGGGAAAAAAAAGAAATAATTTTACAGTGTAGGTTTAATTTATTATTAGGATTTATTTTTAGTTTTAGTTTAGATATTTCAGGGCCATTTGGTATTATTTTTAAAATAAGTAAAAATATTTTTGTTTTGAAAAATAAAAATTTTTTAGGAGTTGTGCTGGAAGTGTTTTTAAAATTTTTGCTTCAAAAAGTATGCGAAAACATTTTCAAAAATTTTGAAAACAAAAACAAACTGGGCCTTTATTTTTCTCTTAAAGACACCATTGAAGAGCATTCTTGAAGCTGCAATAAGGAGGAAGAAGAAAATTAGGAAAGAAGCAATTTGAACTTTGTGTCACCTTCTTTTTGGTAAACTCTTTCTCATTTTTTTTCTTTATTTTTGTATATTCTAAAAATACTTGAATATTGCTGTTATTTATTTTTATTTTTAATTTATTTTCATTTATACATTAGTTTTTGTTCTAGGGTTCTAACGGATCCTTTTAAGGGATTTTAATTTATTTTTGATACTTTTTCTATTGATTCAAAGGAAATAAAAGCATGGAGCAAAAATAACTCACTCAAACCCTTTTAAAGGATTACCTGGTACAATTGGATTGAATAAACCCGTATGGAATAAATATTTAGCCACTTGTGAACCCTCAGGTATTGCCTTATTTAATTAATCTTTTACCGGCAAATGCAATATAAGCATTGGGTTCAACAATAATGATATCTCCCAACATACCAAAACTAGTTGTTACCTCATTCGTAGAGGAGATGTGAGGATTGCTATATAGAATAACTTTATTTGATTAATAAGCATATAAAGCAGAAGATATAATAACCATTTGCATCAAACTCAAAATTCCTTCTTGCATGCATGCTCCTTCAGAAGCACATACTAAAATAAGAGGTAAAGGTATCAAACGTGTGATTTTCTCGCCTACTATAGATTCCATACTACCCTCATAAATTGAAAATCCATAACTTAACTTCACGGATAGATTACCCAAGTTTGGGTCCATAAGCAGTGATAATTGCCTTATGAATGCTTCCTTTCTCTACAACTCTAGTGGGTTCCTTTAACCAAGCTACTACCTATGAGTCGCCGACTCATTCTTCAACAGGCTTGCGGTTAGAGCCCTAAGCTCCTCCCACTATGTACTTGGGAGCTTATGGTTTCATGTTCTATCTCACCCTCTAATGGGACCCTTCCTTCCTGGTATTACTTCAATATTGGTCATCTCGGAGTATTTAGCCTTGCACTCTTGAGTTGGTTGTTGATTATTGGATATTGTTTATTCTATTATGTGCTTAATGCACCTAGTAATTTGGCCATTCATCAGGAGATATTGTTGGACTTAAATGAAATTGGAAAATGGATTTTGGGTCATGATCAATAATAAGGTAGCATGAGCAATTTAGAATAGGAATATATTCTTAATGCATGTGTAGTCATTATGAATGCTTGAACTTATTGAATTTGTGTTAATTAGTTCCTTATTGGAATATAAAGGTTTTAATTAACACAAATGTTCCTATTAGTTTATCGGAGGAGGTGAGTAGGTAATTTCGTGCATTTAGTTAACAATTCCATTAATTGAAATTAATCATTTAGAGGGTAAATTTAATTTAAATAAAGTTAATTAGGTGAGATTAGATACTTAGAGCTTAGTTTTATTATTTTAGTTTTGTTTATTTTATTTTAATTTTATTAGTTTTGTTTTTCTTTTTCATCAATCATTCAAATAATTTTAGAGTTAATATAATTTCATTATTTAACAAAAATTAAACACAAGTTCTATGAAAATGATACTTTATTCATCATGCGTATCACTTGTTCATAGAATATTATGTACTTGCAATATTCAAAAAAACATCAATGTGCTTGCACGTCCGTCTTTAACGAAATGGATGCTTTAGTTGAAAACTTTTCCCCAAACAAGTTCAAATATGTGCGCCGCACATATTAAGTTGAATTGAAGTGTTAATAATGTAGACAATGAATAAAAAAATGAATGGGAGAAAAAATTAACTTAGAGATTTAAAAAGAAAATGCTATAGAAATAATTTTCGAACTTGAGGATATGTATTTGTTTTATTTTGATCACTGGCATTAATTTTTGGGTCTAACTACTTTGAGATTCATGAAATATACAGTGTAATCTCTTAATTGAAAAACTGATTATTTTTAGAAAAATACACATAGGTATAATGAGTAGGATTTTTCGATGAGTAAAGTGGCAAAAGAAACAGATAGACCAAAAAATATTTTTAAAAATGGAACAAAAGAAAGATTTGAAGAAGAAGAAGAAGAATAAGAAGATTAGTAAAGCTTTAAAATGATGAAGTTAAAGAAAAAAAGATCCAAGTATGAGACTATGGTAGAAAAATAAAACCCTTAAAAAATTAAAAAAAATGAAAGAAAAATGTTATAAAAAAACATTAATCAAAAGAAACCAGGGTAAAAAAGCACAAAAGAAAGGTGGAGCATTAAACAGTACAGAAATCACAATTGTTGGATGTGTTCATTGCGAAAAGAGAGCCGAGAGAGGATCAATTGGAGATTCTATCTTCTTTGACGAGCAAGGAATCACAACAGTTGTCAGAGCAATACCCCTCAGCAAACCAGTGGCGTGAGTAAAAATTATTCAATAGATCGAATGTATTACGTTATTTTGTTTATGATACCTCGTTTAATGAAAATTTATTTGATTAGTTTTTTTATAAGCTTTTTATAATCATTTTCTCTTTTCTACTGTGTATTATATTAAATTATTTTTCCTGAGTCTTATATATGAATCATTTAACCTTAAATAATTTTATTTTGCACATTTATTTAGTTTACTCGGTTGTTGTAGAACATTTGTTTATAGTTTTTTTTTTTTTTTAATTCAACGCTTGCCTTTTTTTGTTTTTGTCTCTCGCTGATGCTTGCTACTTATTTTATTGAATCCAATTCTTGAAGAAAAAATCAAATCACATAAAATCGTTACCAAATGACAAAATATATATATATATATATATAAATCTTTTTTTTAAGAAATATCACGAAAAATAAAATCAAATTTTCTTTTAAAAAACTTTCTAAGATACTATGATAAGAAAATACCTTCTCCAATTTTTTTTGGATATATGAAGAGAGAAAATGCCACCTATTTTTGAGTAGGGCTAAGCGTGACTCAAATCCTCCACCTATAGTTGAGGTGGAGGAACTTATAACCAACTAAACTACCCTTATTTGTCAAATACCTTCTCTAATTTTCATGTTAATAGTTGTTGAAATTTTTTCTCTTTACTGTCTTCGACTCTAACGTTTTAAAAGATGTGAAAATGGATGAGTGCACCTTCAACGTATAATAAGTGCTCGTACACTTTTTTCGTGAATTATGAATCACTAGCATATAGAAAAACGTACTTCGATGGAATAGGCGAAGCGTCACGTAAAGGTAGATGTACAAAATAATATTTTAAAACGGAAATAAAAATTTTTAAAGCTAAATGATTAATACAATTGATTTAGCTAGAATAATGATAAAGAATTGATTGATAGGTCGTTTAAAAGAATAGTTAAAACTAAAAGTTTTAGTTTAATAACTATAATATATGAGAGTTTTATATTATAGTAATTTTTTGTTTTTTATATCTGTAACATGTGATAGGTCTACATTATTCACAGTTATAACTAATGGTTTCAATTTTTTTTCAAACAGCCTATTGGCAATCAATACAATACACATTAGTATTAAGAAAAGGAAAATGATTACAAAAAGCTGACCTAAAAAAGCTAACTAAATATTATTAGAATTTGTGTTTGGGGAGATAGTAAAATTAGTTTTTGATTTATCAACAAATCTAATAAAATCTTAATGTTCATGATCCTAAAAAATATGCAATATAGATCTTATTTATTCCTCTCTTTACTAGGAACACAATAAAAAAATAATAATCTCAATTGGATAACAAATAAAGAAGTTATGATTTTTTTCCTCAAATATAAGAGAGAATTTTTAGTTTTTACTGTAACAGAGATAACCGAGTATCAAAAGTTTAGAGGAAATCAAAACTCTGAAAACTTAAATTATACAAATTTTAGGGGAAACAAACACGTATCCAAAGGATTCTTAATACTCGAATTCAAATTTGAGTCCAAAGAATCCAAAGAGTTATCGAAACAAACAGGTACCTTAGGAGTCTGTTTGGTAAAGGGATTCGAATTATGGTGATTTGGATCCTTTTAATTTGAGTATTGTTATTTGAATTGTAATTGGAGTTAGTGTTTGATTGTGAGAGTATTTAAATTTAGATTTGGATAGAAGATCCAAATATATGTTTGGTAAGTTTTTAAAATCCTGATTTGAGTTATGAATATGTGTTTGGTACATGTGAGAATTGGATTAAGATTTTTTGTGGCCTTTTTGTCGAAACTAAGTCTACAAATGAACAACTTTAAACTAATGACATTTCTAACATACATGCTCACCACTGCGTTGATCAAACAAAAATACTTCAAAATGGTTTGTCAAATCACATGCAAAATCTTTCCTAACCAAAAGAACTGAAATTCATCATTAGCTTAGGATTTCATGAAAACCAGAGTGAGGGCTTTGGTCAATGAAGAACAATTCATCCATATCAAATTATCACCAAATTTCGAACGAAAAATAAAATTATACATATGTCAAAAATTTGAACTAAAACAAAGAATCAGAAAAAATCCTTGTAAGGGAAAGTAACTAGGGATCGCGATTATAAAGATGAACCCAAATTTTGGTGTAACACCCGTATTTTTAACGGGCATGATTTTGTAAAATTTAATGAATAAAATGTGACTATTAAAAATTACTAAGTTGTTTATGATCATTAAAAAAAAAAAAATACCACTTTAGTATTTTCTTACCAAGTCTTCCTAAGAAACATTCAAAATTTACCAACACTTCTACCAATCTTGTCTCCCTAAATTATTGCTCAATTATATAGCCTTCTTCTTATTTTGCTAAAGGTATCCGAAGGGGACATTGAATTATTTTCCCTCAATTCATAAAAGACATGGAGATATTTTCTCAACCACCTCTTTAATTATTTCCTTATCTTCTTCTATAATTCACTCCAATTGTCCCCTCAATTATATTAGCATGATTTGCTAAAAATCTTCATGGGAGACAAGATGATATTTTCCTTTAAGACTCTTTTGTTTCTTCTTACAACTTTCTCCCGTAAACATCCCATTCCTCTTAAGCATTTTGATATCTTTTTATTTAACTATCACCACCTTCTTCTCTAGTTCTCATTCTCTCCCTTTCTCACTTCAAATTTCTAACTAAAGACATAGAGCACAAAGCTCTCTTTGTGGCCAAGACAATTATAATTCCCAACCATGATCGAGGCGGTTTTAGAGTTAATTCAAGCTTGATTGTTAACCCGAACTTTGGTGCTTTTCAAAGAAGTTTTGAGGTAGGTTTTCTTTAATCTAAACTTAGTTTTTAGTATGTATTTTCTCCATGTTTAATGCATAATTTTCGTGTTCAAAATTCATGCAAATTTCTAGCTATGTTAACATGCATCCTTAAACATTTATGAACAAAAACTTGAGTCTTGAGTTACAACCCACAACCAACTTTTATTTTGGTTTGATGACAATGTTAGAAACATTTTAGG
Organism: Artocarpus heterophyllus; assembly: GCA_025403435.1. Lineage (NCBI taxonomy): Eukaryota > Viridiplantae > Streptophyta > Magnoliopsida > Rosales > Moraceae > Artocarpus > Artocarpus heterophyllus. The sequence goes on along the minus strand of CM046333.1, from coordinate 39,224,283 downwards.
AATGTTTAAAACCGGTTTCCATAACTTTAAGATTGATGTTCTAATGTTTTGAGCTTAAAGAGCAAATTTAAGCATGTTTTCATCATTATTTACAAGAAAGGCTAGAGATATAATTTGATAATGATTTTGGTATAAAACTCATGAGAATATGTTTATTCTGATTATATAATGCATGTTGCATATTTTGGAATGGTTTTGAGATTTTAAACAAGGATAATATGCTTTAAGTTAAAGAAAAATTTGACATCCCATAAACTTTATAATACCTCTATGGGCAGTGGCTATTTCTTAAAATTCTGGAGTTAAATGAAAATGAATTTTGTAAATTGGTTTGCATATTTAAAAAGTAGACATCCTAAGCTTTCCAATGAGCTATCATGACCCTAAATCGGAGTTGTATTTTAATTTCTATGAATTTTTCAATTTTCGGATTAGAAACTAGTAAACCTGCCAGTGGTAATAAACCACCTGTCTATCTTAAGTAAACCACCTGTTAACCCGTGTGTTAATTGTAGATAGTGAACCCGCCTTTTTACAAAAGTATACCACCAAGTTGCCATGGTATACTAGCTGTTAACTTGAACCAAAAACCCAATTTTGCTCACCTTCTAGTCTCTTAATGTCTTACAACATTTCCAATACTATCCTAAATGATTTATGAATTCTTATTAGAGACTAAAACATAAAAATTGCTTGTATGTATTTTATATTGCGTTTAAGATAAAAATTGTTTACTTGGTATTTAAAGAACAATTGCATAAAAATACTTTAATGGCACTAGTAGACGGGTTTACACATAATTCACTTATGAATGTGATTATACGTTGTGCTTTAGTTTTAATTGTCCTTATGCATGCCTTAGGGTCAAGGATGTGTGGAGCTAACGTTAATTAATTCCGAGAATAAAAGTTTGTTGTTAAGCTTTGAAGGTAGGGATTCTATTACTCATCTTTTGTGAGGTTTTGGTAAATTAAATTTGATTGTTTTATGTTGTAAAATATGTATATTGTATAGCGATAAATATAATGATTTGACATATGCTATAAATTGAGAAGCATGGTTAGGAAATTGACTCTATAAATATAAATTGAATACAAAGGAATAGTGAGATGTAAAAAGGGCGAAGGTTACGTCCTTGGGCACGAATACCCTAAAAGGAAAAATTGGGGGAAGGTGATGACGCTTCCTTGGGTTGAAAGTCCCAGAACACACTGTACAGGAATCGATTTGGTGAGGACTCGGGGCTTGATGTCCCCTCACCGGAACACCCTTGAAATGTTTATAGGGTGATCAAGTACGCCCATTTGGGTTTCGATGAGTTGAGTGATACTCAATTTAACATGGATACCTAGGAACAATGATGATTGGTAATATTTGTATAAATGTGTAATTATGACACTTGGTAATGATTAACTACGGTATCCATAAGATGTGATCATAATAAACCTCATAATCTGGAATATGATGTAACCTACTAACCATGCAGTTTTTAATGTGGTAATGGATAAACCATAAGGTGAGTCATGATTTCCCTACTGGGCATGTCGATGCTCATCCCTATCATATCTTCATATCTCAGGTGGAACTCAGTGCAACATATTTGAAGAGGAATAAGCGAAAACAATCTTGTTGTTTTCGTGTTAGAAGACCCTGTTTAATTACAACTTATCTACAACATGTAAGAGTTGTATTATTTTTTTTTATGGCTGTGTTAAGTTATTTGGGAATTGTACTATGGTGATGATGACTGTAATTATATATATTTGGTGCTACACTAAAAACTGTGGTTTGTATTTAAAACGTTTATTTTTATTTTTCTTGTTGTTTAAAGACCCATGGGCATTGTTTAATTGATTTAAATAATATAAAATTTAAAATTATTTTTATTTATTTAAAACTGTTAACCCCCACATAGGGGTGTTACAGAATTTTTGGTATCAGAGCCTAGGTTCGATTAACCTAGGGGGTATAGCACCACCTTAAAAATTAATCTTTGGGAATGGTTTTAAAGTTAGGTGTTAATGTCATCATCATTTGGTACTGATCCTAGTTAAATTTTCGCAGCCAGTAGAAACTATGCCACCAAGACGTCAAATGCAATCGTCTGAGCTGTCACAACCGGTTGAACATGCTCAAGAAGTTGAGCAACCGGAACCGATGGAACAAGCTCAAGAAGATGAGCAACTACAACATGCAACACAATCCCCGCCAGCTGCACCAGAAGTAAATAATTTAGGACAAATTCTTCAAGCATTACAAAATGTGCAAAGACCTGTGGAGGTTCGTGATCCCGAACAACGACATCTAACTCTGTTGAAGGAGTTTATGAAGCAGAAACCACCCACATTTAGTGGAGAACCTAACCCGGTCATAGCAGAACAATGGCTAAAGGCAGTCAAAAAGAAGTTGGACACCTTGAGGATTCCACGGGAGTATTGGGTTAGCTTTTCAACATATATATTTGAGGGTAAAGCCGAAGAATGGTGGGATCTTCAGAAAGACGACTATGACGTGCCGAATCTTACATGGGAGCAGTTCGAAACCATTTTTCGCAACACCTATATTCCTCAGAGCCATAGGCAAGCAATGATGCGAGAATTTGAAAACCTGGTGCAGGGAGATACAACAGTTGCTGAATACCATGCTCGATTTATAGAATTGTCTCGCTACAATCCCGGGGCTGTATCGGATCCAATGGCGAGATGCGAAAAATTTAGAAATAACCTGAGGCCGAAAATCAGACAAATGATAGCTGCTGTTCCATCAACAGATTTTCTTGATCTTGTAGCTGCGGCATAGCGGGCAGAGACAGAACTAAATAACTCCTATGGAGAGTATAAGGGTTCTGGTGGGCGTCAAAGGAAAATAAGTAAGAAAGAGAAGTCACAAGGGCAAGTCATTCAACATAGTGGAGTGACTATTGGTGGTGGATCTTCTGGTAGTGGTCGTTTCCAACCGTATGCTTGTCATAACTGTGGACAAGTGGGACATCTGAGGAGAAATTGCCCTAACCACCCTACACAATCATCCTTTGCACCAAGGCCACAAGGAAGTCATTTTGGCTCCACTGTTTGGGGAGGGAGTCAAAATCGTGGAGCGCCTCAGCAAAACACTCCAGCTTCCCAAGTCTCAGTAACTCAACCTCGAGGGTTCCAGCCTCAGTACAACTATCAACAGCGGCCACAGGGTTCCAATTTTTATGCTAATCAGAACTTCCAACCGACTCCACAAGGCTCAATGAATCAAAGGCCATATTTTTCTGGGAGAAATAATAATAAGGCTAGTAGTAGCCAAGGAAACCGAGGAAAAAGTGATAAAGGAAAAGCACCAGCACAAGCTTATGCAATTACGGCTACAGCTGGACAAGCAAAACAGGCTGATCACTCAGTTGTAGACGGTATGATTCACGTGTCTCATTCTTGGGCTCATGTATTATTTGACACTGGTGCCACTCATTCATTTATATCTATGTTATTTGCTTCCGTACTACAATTAGAAACTGGGACATGTAGTTCATCATTAACCCTTAGTACACCAATGGGCGGGATAGCTGAAGTATCCATAATTTGTAAATCAGTGTGTATTGTTATAGGAGAACATAAACTATCGGCTGACCTATATGTAATAACTATGACAGAGTTTGATGTAATCTTAGGAATGGATTGGCTAACTAAATACCAGGCAATAGTAGATTGTCATAGGAAACGTGTCTCTTTATTCACCAAGAATGGACAAGTCATCGAATTTCAGGCAAAAACAGGAACAGTGACACCAGCCCCGGTGCTAAAGGCTTGTATTGGAGGACGAAGGAATTTCACCAATCTTGGGACGATCTTTGCTTCAAATGGAGAATTAAAGAAGAGTGACCTATCCTCTCACACTCCTGTGGTGGACGAATTTTCAGATGTTTTTCCAGATGAATTGCCCGGACTTCCGCCTAATAGAGAAATTGAGTTTGTCATCGACCTAACTCAAGGAGCAGCGCCTGTTTCTATTGCTCCGTATCGAATGGCACCTGCTGAGAAAGTGGAATTGAGGAAGCAGTTGGACGAATTACTGGAAAAAGGATTTATTCGACCAAGTACATCACCTTGGGGAGCTCCAGTACTTTTTGTGAAGAAACATGACGGATCGTTGAGGCTCTGTGTCGATTATCGCCAGCTTAATCGATTGACTATCAAGAACAAGTACCCTCTACCCCGAATTGATGAGTTGTTCGATCAGTTAGGAGGATCTTGCTATTTCTCAAAGATTGACTTACGATCCGGATATCACCAACTGAAGATAAGAGAAGAGGACATTCCAAAGACAGCTTTTCGGACTCGCTACGGTCATTTTGAGTTTCTTGTCATGCCTTTCGGGTTGACTAATGCACCAGCGGCTTTCATGGACTTGATGAACCGTGTCTTTCGACCGTACTTAGATCAATTTATCATTGTCTTCATAGATGATATCTTGATCTATTCTAAAAACGAAGAAGAACATGCTGAGCATTTGAGGATCGCTCTACAAACGTTGAGAGAACATGGTCTTTATGCAAAAAGAGAAAAATGTGATTTCTGGATGATGAAGGTCAAGTTCCTTGGACACGTTGTCTCTGAAGAAGGCATCTCAGTGGACCCCTCCAAAATTGAAGCAGTGCTAAATTGGGAACGACCAAAGAACGTGTCGGAGATTCGAAGTTTCCTCGGACTAGCTGGATACTATCGACGCTTCGTAGAGAATTTTTCAAAGATTGCTTCTCCATTAACAAAACTCACAAGGAAGAATGTCAAGTTCGTGTGGGATGATAAATGTGAAGAAGCATTTGAGGAACTGAAGCGAAGACTCACTAGTGCACCTGTGCTAATCATACCTAACAACGAGGAGCCTTACACAGTATACACTGATGCCTCAGGAAACGGTTTGGGTTGTGTGTTAATGCAGCATGGACGAGTAGTTGCCTACGCCTCACGCCAGTTGAAACCCCATGAGAGGAACTACCCCACACATGATCTTGAGTTAGCTGCTGTGGTTTTCGCACTCAAAATTTGGAGATGTTATCTATATGGCGCAAAGTTCGAGCTATATTCAGATCATCAAAGTCTGAAATATTTGTTTACTCAAAAGGATCTCAATCTAAGGCAACGAAGATGGACTGAGTACATGGTGGACTATGACTTTAGTATCCAATATCATCCTGGAAAAGCAAATGCCGTGGCAGATGCTCTAAGTCGTAAGAACAACGGACGTATAGCCAGTTTAGCATTGGAAGATTGGAGACGAGTCACCATCGCCGACTTCAACTTGCAATATTATGAAGATAACGAGAGAGCTTTCTTATTCAATGTGATAGCAACTCCTACGTTAATTCAGAAAGTAAAACAAGGACAATGGCACGATGAAGGATTACGTAGGGTTTGGGAGCAAATACAAAATGGAGAACAACTGGATGGATGGCAGATTGAGCCAGAAGGATTTTTACTTTACAAAGGAAGATTAGTTATTCCAGAGGATCCATATCTCAGGCATGCGGTGCTAGATGAGGCTCACCGTTCAAAGTTTGCTATTCATCCTGGAAGCACAAAAATGTATATGGATCTAAAACGACAATACTGGTGGCGAGGAATGAAACGAGATGTAGCAACCTTTGTCTCTAAGTGCATGACGTGCCAACAGGTTAAAGCGGAACATCAAAAGCCTGGAGGCGAGTTGAGGAGCTTACCTATTCCAGAATGGAAGTGGGATCATGTGACAATGGACTTTGTTACCGGATTTCCTAAGACTCAAATAGGGCATGACGCCGTTTGGGTAATTGTAGATCGTTTAACTAAGACAGCCCACTTCATCCCAATCAGAACTAGTTATAGTGTCTCAAAATTATGTCAATTATACGTGGAAAAGGTAGTGACATTGCATGGAGTGCCAATGTCAATAGTTTCCGATAGAGATACACGTTTCACGTCGAAATTTTGAAGAGGATTGCAGAAGGCCTTGGGAACTCAATTGAATTTTAGTACAGCTTTTCATCCTCAAACAGATGGACAATCTGAACGTGTCATTTAGATTCTCGAGGATATGCTTCGGGCTTGTGTGCTGGACTTTGGAACAAATTGGGCTGCACAGCTGCCATATGTTGAATTCGCATATAACAACAGTTACCAAGCAAGTATTAGAATGGCTCCATATGAGGCCTTATATGGTAGACCTTGTAGATCTCCATTGTGTTGGGCTGAAAAGGAAGAGCGTCTTGAACTTGGGCCTCAGTTTATCAGAGAAACAACGGACAAGATCCAGATTATTCGCGAACGTCTTCAGACAGCTCAAAGTCGACAAAAGAGTTATGCAGATAAGAGGAGGCGACCTTTAGAGTTCATGATCGGAGACTTTGTGTTCTTAAAAGTGAAACCAAAACGAGGTGTATCTCGATTTGGTGTTAAAGGAAAGTTAGCACCAAGGTATACAGGACCGTTTGAGATTGTGGAACGCATTGGAACGTTGGCATACCGTTTAGACCTACCACCACAATTGTCTCATGTACATAATGTGTTTCATGTATCGATGTTGAGAAAGTATGAACCCGACCCTTCACATGTGATCATGTGGACAGATGTGCCGATTCAAGGAGATACGAATTATGAAGAAATTCCAGTTCAAATACTGGATCATGAAATAAAAATATTACGTCGTCGTGAAATTCCTTTGGTGAAAGTGATGTGGCAACACCATGATGTGGAGGAAGCCACATGGGAACTTGAATCTGAAATGAGAGAAAAGTATCCACATTTGTTTTAACATTGTAATCAGTGTAAGAAATTTCGAGGACGAAATTTTTTTATAGGAGGGGAGAGCTGTAACACCCGTATTTTTAACGGGCATGATTTTGTAAAATTTAATGAATAAAATGTGACTATTAAAAATTACTAAGTTGTTTATGATCATTAAAAAAAAAAATACCACTTTAGTATTTTCTTACCAAGTCTTCCTAAGAAACATTCAAAATTTACCAACACTTCTACCAATCTTGTCTCCCTAAATTATTGCTCAATTATATAGCCTTCTTCTTATTTTGCTAAAGGTATCCGAAGGGGACATTGAATTATTTTCCCTCAATTCATAAAAGACATGGAGATATTTTCTCAACCACCTCTTTAATTATTTCCTTATCTTCTTCTATAATTCACTCCAATTGTCCCCTCAATTATGTTAGCATGATTTGCTAAAAATCTTCATGGGAGACAAGATGATATTTTCCTTTAAGACTCTTTTGTTTCTTCTTACAACTTTCTCCCGTAAACATCCCATTCCTCTTAAGCATTTTGATATCTTTTTATTTAACTATCACCACCTTCTTCTCTAGTTCTCATTCTCTCCCTTTCTCACTTCAAATTTCTAACTAAAGACATAGAGCACAAAGCTCTCTTTGTGGCCAAGACAATTATAATTCCCAACCATGATCGAGGCGGTTTTAGAGTTAATTCAAGCTTGATTGTTAACCCGAACTTTGGTGCTTTTCAAAGAAGTTTTGAGGTAGGTTTTCTTTAATCTAAACTTAGTTTTTAGTATGTATTTTCTCCATGTTTAATGCATAATTTTCGTGTTCAAAATTCATGCAAATTTCTAGCTATGTTAACATGCATCCTTAAACATTTATGAACAAAAACTTGAGTCTTGAGTTACAACCCACAACCAACTTTTATTTTGGTTTGATGACAATGTTAGAAACATTTTAGGAATGTTTAAAACCGGTTTCCATAACTTTAAGATTGATGTTCTAATGTTTTGAGCTTAAAGAGCAAATTTAAGCATGTTTTCATCATTATTTACAAGAAAGGCTAGAGATATAATTTGATAATGATTTTGGTATAAAACTCATGAGAATATGTTTATTCTGATTATATAATGCATGTTGCATATTTTGGAATGGTTTTGAGATTTTAAACAAGGATAATATGCTTTAAGTTAAAGAAAAATTTGACATCCCATAAACTTTATAATACCTCTATGGGCAGTGGCTATTTCTTAAAATTCTGGAGTTAAATGAAAATGAATTTTGTAAATTGGTTTGCATATTTAAAAAGTAGACATCCTAAGCTTTCCAATGAGCTATCATGACCCTAAATCGGAGTTGTATTTTAATTTCTATGAATTTTTCAATTTTCGGATTAGAAACTAGTAAACCTGCCAGTGGTAATAAACCACCCGTCTATCTTAAGTAAACCACCTGTTAACCCGTGTGTTAATTGTAGATAGTGAACCCGCCTTTTTACAAAAGTATACCACCAAGTTGCCATGGTATACTAGCTGTTAACTTGAACCAAAAACCCAATTTTGCTCACCTTCTAGTCTCTTAATGTCTTACAACCTTTCCAATACTATCCTAAATGATTTATGAATTCTTATTAGAGACTAAAACATAAAAATTGCTTGTATGTATTTTATATTGCGTTTAAGATAAAAATTGTTTACTTGGTATTTAAAGAACAATTGCATAAAAATACTTTAATGGCACTAGTAGACGGGTTTACACATAATTCACTTATGAATGTGATTATACGTTGTGCTTTAGTTTTAATTGTCCTTATGCATGCCTTAGGGTCAAGGATGTGTGGAGCTAACGTTAATTAATTCCGAGAATAAAAGTTTGTTGTTAAGCTTTGAAGGTAGGGATTCTATTACTCATCTTTTGTGAGGTTTTGGTAAATTAAATTTGATTGTTTTATGTTGTAAAATATGTATATTGTATAGCGATAAATATAATGATTTGACATATGTTATAAATTGAGAAGCATGGTTAGGAAATTGACTCTATAAATATAAATTGAATACAAAGGAATAGTGAGATGTAAAAAGGGCGAAGGTTACGTCCTTGGGCACGAATACCCTAAAAGGAAAAATAGGGGGAAGGTGATGACGCTTCCTTGGGTTGAAAGTCCCAGAACACACTGTACAGGAATCGATTTGGTGAGGACTCGGGGCTTGATGTCCCCTCACCGGAACACCCTTGAAATGTTTATAGGGTGATCAAGTACGCCCATTTGGGTTTCGATGAGTTGAGTGATACTCAATTTAACATGGATACCTAGGAACAATGATGATTGGTAATATTTGTATAAATGTGTAATTATGACACTTGGTAATGATTAACTACGGTATCCATAAGATGTGATCATAATAAACCTCATAATCTGGAATATGATGTAACCTACTAACCATGCAGTTTTTAATGTGGTAATGGATAAACCATAAGGTGAGTCATGATTTCCCTACTGGGCATGTCGATGCTCATCCCTATCATATCTTCATATCTCAGGTGGAACTCAGTGCAACATATTTGAAGAGGAATAAGCGAAAACAATCTTGTTGTTTTCGTGTTAGAAGACCCTGTTTAATTACAACTTATCTACAACATGTAAGAGTTGTATTATTTTTTTTTATGGCTGTGTTAAGTTATTTGGGAATTGTACTATGGTGATGATGACTGTAATTATATATATTTGGTGCTACACTAAAAACTGTGGTTTGTATTTAAAACGTTTATTTTTATTTTTCTTGTTGTTTAAAGACCCATGGGCATTGTTTAATTGATTTAAATAATATAAAATTTAAAATTATTTTTATTTATTTAAAACTGTTAACCCCCACATAGGGGTGTTACATTTGGAGAGCTAAAAAAAATAAAAATCTAGAGAAAGACAAAAACAGAGGAACATACCAACCATAAGTGTTGCAGATGTGGAGCCAAATCAAGTAGACAACTCAGCAAAAGGAAGGAAAAGGGAGAAAATCGCGTCCTCGAAGGCAGGGAGCAAGCGCCGCGGCTCTGGCAGAAGAGCGCCGCGGCGCTGGAATGAGGGCGCCTAGGCGCCAAGTACAGAGCTCCTAGGCGCTAGGACAAGGGCGCCTAGGCGCCATGTGGAGAGCGCCTAGGCGCCAGGTGGTTTAAGCCTAGGCATTGTGAGGATGGTGCCTAGGCGCCAGGAGAAGAGCGCCTAGGCGCCGTAGGGGAGCGCCGCGGCGCTCGTTTCGAGCGCCGCGGCGCTGACAAGCTGTGTTCCGTGATGATTTTTGAGTCAGAGTCGAATTCAAAGGTCCCAAAAATGGGAAATCACTAGGGTTTCCCATTAGTTACGATTTTTCTCCTCCTTTGGTTATAAATAGACACAAGGTAACTAGGGTTGTGTGTGTAAAAATTGTGAGTGGCATAATTTTGTGAGAGGCAAAATTCTTGAGAGCTCCATCCTTGAGAGAAGAAAAATTCCCATTGGGTGTTAGATAGAAGAGAGTTTTGGTAAGCACAGTTTGTGAGTGTGTGAGAAACTGCTCTTGTAATCTGTAATCTCCTTCATCATAGTGGAATCTGCAAGCGGCAGAAACAGGACGTAGTCTCAAATTTGGACGAACCTGTATAAAAATTTGGTGTCTCTTTTTCTTCTTTTCTCCTATTTATTTTCTGCAATTATTCGTTCTTGCGATCCTTGGAATTATGAGTCGTCTAATTCCCCAACAACTGGTATCAGAGCGGAGGTTTTGATCAAGAACGATGACTGGAGAAGAAGGTATGGCAGCCAGCATCACCAAATTTGATGGTTCAGATTTTTTCTATTGGAGGATGCAAGTAGAGGACTACCTATACAGCAGGGAACTACACTTGCCCTTGGGTAATAAGCCCAAAGGCATGAAGGATGAGGAGTGGAGTCTCCTTGATAGACAGGTACTCGGTGTGATCCGTTTGACTTTGTCAAAGAACGTTGCCCACAACGTTGCAAAGGAGACCACTACAGCAGGGATGATGAAGGCTCTGTCAGAGATGTATGAGAAGCCCTCAGCCAATAACAAGGTACATCTCATGAAGAAGCTCTTTAATTTAAAGATGTCTAAAGGTGCCTCGGTGGTAGAGCACCTGCACAGTTTCAACACCGTCCTAAACCAATTGGTCTCGGTAGAGATTAAATTCGATGATGAGATCAATGCTCTAATCCTCTTGGCCTCGTTACCGAATAGCTAGGAACCCATGAGGGTGGCCATTACAAATTCTCTAGGGAGTGCAAAATTGAAGTTTGTCGATGTCAGAAACTCTATTCTGGCTGAAGAAGTTCGCAGGAAGGATTCAGGTGAAGCCTCTTCGTCGAACTCGGCCCTTAATGTTGATAATAGGGGCAGAAAACTTGACAGGCAATCCAACAGGGATAATGGCAGGAGAGGCAAGTCGAAGAATGGGAGAAGCAAGTCAAGGAACGGTAGGACCATGGAGTGTTGGAACTGTGGGAAGACGGGCCACTTGAAAAAGAACTGCAGGGCTCCAAGGAAGAATGAAGACAAGACTAATGATGAAGCTAACGCCGCCACTAAAGAGCAACAGGATGCCTTAATCTTGTCTGTCGACAGTTCTTTTGATTCGTGCGTGATAGACTCAGGAGCATCATTCCACACCACAGCACACCGTCATGCCCTGGAGAACTACGTTGCTGGAAATCATGGTAAGGTTTATCTCGCTGATGGAGAACCTTTGGATATAGTTGGCATTGGAGATGTCAGTTTAAAAATGCCTAATGGGTCGGTATGGAAGATTCATAAGGTGAGACATGTTCCTAAATTAATGCGCAACTTGATTTCGGTGGGCAACTGGATGATGATGGACATAAAGTAACCTTCAATTGTGGAGGTTGGAAAGTCACGAAAGGAGCGATGGTTATTGCTCGGGGACGCAAGGCTGGAACTCTCTACATGAACTCTAGTTGCAGAGATACCCTAGCAGTTGCTGATTCTGCTGCCAATACTGAGCTATGGCATTATAGGCTCGGTCACATGAGTAAGAAGGGGATGAAGGTGCTTCACTGCAAAGGAAAACTGTCGGGTTTGAAAACTGTTGATCACAGTTTGTGTGAAGCCTGCATCTTTGGTAAACAGAAGAGAGTCAGTTTCTCAAAGATGGGTAGAGAGCCTAAGTCCAGGAGATTGGAGCTAGTTCACACAGATGTGTGGGGGCCTGCGCCGGTGACTTCCCTTGGTGGCGCAAACTACTATGTGACGTTCATTGATGACTCAAGCAGGAAGGTATGGGTTTACTTTCTGAAAAACAAATCTGATGTGTTCGATGCTTTCAAGAGATGGAAAGCCATGGTGGAGAACGAGACAGATTTGAAGGTAAAGTGCTTGCAGTCCGACAATGGGGGAGAGTACTTAGATGAAGAGTTTAGGCGGTACTGTGCTGAGAATAGGATAAAGATGAGGAAGACCATTTCAAGGAAACCACAACAGAATGGGGTAGCTGAGAGGATGAACAGGACTTTAAATGAGCGCGCTAGAAGCATGAGGTTGCATGCAGGGCTGCCAAAGATGTTTTGGGCTGAGGCAATTAACACAGCCGCTCATCTGATCAACAGAAGTCCATCCACACCGCTGAAGTTCAAGCTACCAGAAGAAGTATAGAGCCATAAACAGGTTGATCTCTCTTACTTGAGAGTGTTTGGTTGTGTTTCCTATGCACACATTAATTCTACTGCTAGAAGTAAACTGGATGCCAAGTCAAAGAAGTGTTTTCTGGTTGGCTATGGCGGACTTGAGTTTGGTTATCGTCTCTGGGATGACCAAAGCCGGAAGATTATCAGGAGCAAGGATGTGATCTTCAACGAAGGTGTTCTGTACAAGGACAGAGACAGCACGGACTCTAGGGGTTCAGGTTCTGAAGACAAGAAGCCTGAGGTGATTCCATTGAAGGATCTTCCTGAAGTGGAGGTGCAAAATCCAGAGGTTAAAGACCATGAAGACACAGCTCCAGAAGGAAACCAGAGGACTCCTGCCACACCAGTCAGGAGGTCTAGCAGGACAATTAGACCGCCGCAGAGATACTCCCCATCTCTGCATTACATCTTGTTGACCGACAGAGGTGAGCTAGAGAGCTATGATGAAGCCGTGGAGGTTGGAGATTCGGTCAAGTGGGAGTTAGCCATGAGGGATGAGATGGATTCCTTAATGTCCAATCAGACATGGCAACTGGTAAAGTTACCACAGGGTAAAAAGTCCTTGCACAATAAGTGGGTATACCGGATTAAAGATGAATCTGATGGCAGCAAAAGGTATAAGGCAAGGTTGGTGGTAAAAGGCTTTCAGCAGAAAGAAGGCATCGACTTCAACGAGATTTTTTCTCCGGTGGTGAAGCTAACCACGATTAGGACGATACTTGCGCTAGTGGCAAATGAGGACTTGTTCTTGGAACAGTTGGATGTGAAGACAGCTTTTCTCCATGGTGATTTGGAGGAAGAGATCTACATGAAGCAGCCACAAGGATTCGAAGTAGCAGGTAAGGAGCACTTGGTGTGCAAACTTCAGAAGAGCTTGTATGGCCTAAAACAAGCTCCCAGGCAGTGGTATAAGAAGTTTGACGAGTTCATGTGTAGCAACGGTTTCTTGAGGTGTCAGGAAGATCATTGTTGTTATGTGAATAATTTTGGTGATTCTTACATCATACTGTTGCTATATGTCGATGATATGCTGATAGCAGGAGGTTGCAAACAGGAAATTGACAAGCTGAAGAAGGAGCTGTCTAAGGAGTTTGCAATGAAGGATTTGGGTGCTGCAAAACAAATCCTTGGGATGAGAATAACGAGGAACCGTAACAGTCTGAAACTGTCACAGGAAGAATATGTTGAAAAGGTGCTGAGCAGATTCAACATGGGTAATGCGAAGCCTGTGAATACTCCTTTGGCCAGTCACTTCAAGTTATCAAAGGAGCAATCACCGACCACGGAGCAGGAACGAGACCACATGGCCAAGGTGCCATATGCTTCCGCTATAGGCAGTCTTATGTATGCCATAGTTTGTACCAGACCGGACATTGCACATGCAGTGGGAGTTGTGAGTAGGTACATGAGTAATCCAGGTAAACAACATTGGGAGGCAGTGAAGTGGATTCTCAGATATCTGAGAGGTACTGCAGGTTTAGCATTGTGTTTCAAGAAGTTAGACTTGGGACTACAGGGCTATGTTGATGCTGATATGGCTGGAGACATTGATGGCAGAAAGAGTACCACCGGTTATGTCTACACTTTGGGTGGCACTGCAATTAGTTGGGTCTCGAAGCCGCAGAAGATAGTTGCATTCTCTACTACAGAAGCAGAGTATGTGGCAATGACAGAAGCGAGCAAGGAGATGATTTGGTTGCGGTCGTTTCTGAAAGAACTGGGTCACAAGCAGGAAAGGGGTGCATTACATAGTGACAGTCAGAGCGCCATTCATTTGGCAAAAAATCCCGCATTCCATGCTAGGACGAAGCATATACAATTGCGGTATCACTTCATCAGGTCGGCTTTGGAAGATGGAGTGTTGAAGTTAGAGAAGATTCTTGGGAGCCAGAATCCGACAGATATGCTCACCAAGACGGTTCCGATCGAGAAACTGAAGTTGTGTGCAACTTCAGTTGGACTTCTCCGAGAGGCGTGAGAAGTCGTTGCCGCTGCAGTGGGAGACATGGTGAATTAATTAGTCTCCAAGTGGGAGATTGTTGCAGATGTGGAGCCAAATCAAGTAGACAACTCAGCAAAAGGAAGGAAAAGGGAGAAAATCGCGTCCTCAAAGGCAGGAAGCAAGCGCCGCGGCTCTGGCAGAAGAGCGCCGCGGCGCTGGGATGAGGGCGCCAAGTGCAGAGCGCCTAGGCGCCAGGACAAGGGCGCCTAGGCGCCATGTGGAGGGCGCCTAGGCGCCAGGTGGTTTAAGCCTAGGCATTGTGAGGATGGCACCTAGGCGCCAGGAGAAGAGCGCCTAGGAGTCGCAGGGGAGCGCCGCAGCGCTCGTTTCGAGCGCCGCGACGCTGACGCGCTGTGTTCCGCGATAATTTTTGAGTCAGAGTCGAATTCAAAGGTCCCAGAAATGAGAAATCACTAGGGTTTCCCATTAGTTGCGATTTTTCTCCTCCTTTGGTTATAAATAGACACAAGGTGGCTAGGGTTGTGTGTGTGAAAATTATGAGTGGCATAATTTTGTGAGAGGCAAAATTCTTGAGAGCTCCATCCTTGAGAGAAGAAAAATTCCCATTGGGTGTTAGATAGAAGAGAGTTTTGGTAAGCACAGTTTGTGAGTGTGTGAGAAACTGCTCTTGTAATCTGTAATCTCCTTCATCATAGTGGAATCTGCAAGCGGCAGAAACAGGACGTAGTCTCAAATTTGGACGAACCTGTATAAAAATTTGGTGTCTCTTTTTCTTCTTTTCTCCTATTTATTTTCTGCAATTATTCGTTCTTGCGATCCTTGGAATTAGGAGTCGTCTAATTCCCCAACAATAAGCTCTCTAAACAAAGCATTGCAAGTAAAAAAATCGTAAAGACAAGACCCAGAAAAAACAAGAACAAGAAAAAGAGGATTTCAGTTCGAATACTTACCATGTTTAAGGGATTTATTGCAACAATGAATCCCTCAATGGTAAGAAAAAGTTTGACACTAAAGTTCGGCGAAAACAACCCCGAGGATGAACTCGGGTTTTTGGACTGAATGGGCTGAAAAAGTGATTCTTGTGATTTAAAATTTCAATGCAGCAAATAGGTATTTTGTTGATTAGTAGGACTTAAATCAAGACTTGAGTCTATTAAGTCATTATAGTGCTCGGACCAAACGAGGCCGAGATTGATGATTATGTTTTCAAGTGTAATTATGGTCGAATTGCTAGAACCTATGCACATAATATATATATATATATATATATATATATATATGTATATATGTTTTTTTTTATTTTCTTATAAATTAGTTGTTTAACATTCATTGCTAAATGTTGATGTTTTTTTTGGAAAAGAAAATGCAAGGTTTGGTTTAAACTAAATTTAATTAAAAATATTATAACAAATGAGAGCTTAATAATTTAATTTATTTTTTCTTCAAATTTAGCATATGAGAATTTTATACTGTAACAACTAAAAATTCTGATTGAAATCAATAATATCAAACACTCTATAGATGTTTATGTTAATCACAAGCCTCAAAAGATTTGAAAATATATAGAATATTTGATAAATGAGTTAAAACTGAGAGTTAGAACTAAAAGTATTATACCATATGAGAGTTTTATACAATAACACATTTATGTTTTACACTGTAACATGCGAAAACTTTACATCATTTAATTTCGAACCGAGTTTTGCCGAACACAATCTAAGTTTTATTTTTGTTGACCCCAGACAAAAACATAAGTAACTATATGAATGCATAATATATATGTCAAAAAAAATCTAATGCATATTCTTTTTAAAATAAAAAAAATCTTTTGCATAGTTAATTTGAATTATATTCAACATCATAATCGGATTTTCTACAATTAAAAAAATACAAAAATAAGTCTGTCTGACTAATAAGATTAAAACATTGATATTATTCTTAAAAATCCAAAATAGGTTCTAGATTCAATATTTTTAGAAAAGCTTATGATATATAAAATGTAATATATATACTCTACATTAAGCTGTCTACTTTGTAGTATTTATTATTTATGCTGACAATATTATAGCAGAATCCAACGAAGAAGAAAATAATTTGACGACACGGGACAGGACCCCACAAAAAGCCTCTTAACTATCATGGTACCACAAACAAAAAAGGAAACAAGGTGTTCTCACTAGTTCGAACATCTTAACTATTATAATTATTTCAGAAAAAGAACATTTTTACTATCATTTACTACACTAATGATTGTTTGGACAAAATATTAGAGCCCAAATTGATTGGCCGTCGATAATATGCAAACTATGGGGGTGTTTGACAGTAGTAGAAACCACTCAGTTCTCACCACAATCTCAGTTATGAACAGTGTAAAGCTCTCATATGCTATAGTAACAATTTAAAAAAATGTTATAGTATTAAACTCTCACATGTTACAATAAAAGTGGTTCCCACCACTTTTTCAAACACCTTATATATATGGAAAAGGAAAAGCATTTAATAGCTAATTTGGTTGAGTGAGTATATTTGTCGGTTGTATTTTTAACCTTTGGTCAATATGTTAACCTGGCTAATGTTAATTTGTTAACCTTTTGTCAATATTTTAAGTTGTATTATTCTCCCACGTAATTTTTTCTTTTTTGGAAAAAGTTGTGGTAGAAAAAAATGAAACTGCCACACTTAATTATAAACTAAACAAAAAGAAAAAAAAAGCACTTTTTTGAAATCAATTACCGTTGGCGTTCATGGAGGGGGTGGGCAATCAGGTTCGTGGGGTCGACGACATTTAAGGGGGCCGGTGACAAGATTCGTAGAAACTGGCAATGGGGTTTGCAGCAGCCAGTGTTGGCCTACGTAGGTGTTGGGCTATCGTCAGCAATTGAAAAGAACAATCCCTCCGGCCCCCCTTACATCCTCTCGGAGCACCACAAGGTCTACTGCCACCTCCACCTCGCCTTCTCCTTCTCCGATCGGGTTCGTGGGGCTCAACGACATTCAAGGGGGCTGGTGCGAGATTCGCAGAGACTGGCAATGGGGTCCACGACAACTAGTGTTGGCCTTCGTAGGTGTTGGGCTATTGTCAACAATTGAAAGGAACAATCCCTCCGACCCCCCTTGCATCCCCTCCGAGCACCACAAGCTTTGCCACCACCTCCACCTCACCTTCTCTTTCTCCAAAAAAGCCCATGCTCTTCTTGCCAGCGTGAGTATTGGGCCATCACCACGCCTTCTCCGAAAATGCCCTTGCTCTTCCTGCTGATGTGGGTGTTGGGCAATCACCACACCTTCTCCTCCGAAAACACCCTTACTCTTCGCATTATTGAGGGTGTTGGGCTAAGACAGAATTATGTGTTTGGTAGGCTAGAGAATGAGGACACATGCTGAGGAACAAATGTGGAGGAAATGAACTCTCAGAGTTAGGAGTTAACTCCTGAGAGGTTGTATTGTTTATTTATATTAGTTTGTTATTTATAATTGATCAGAGGAATGATTTGTTAACTAACTATAACCTCCTAACTAACTTCACAATTGGTAATGAGTTTGTTACAACTTGTAACAGAACTCGTTGCAGCTGACTTAGCTGCATTTACATTTCTAACATGCCCCTTTAAATGAAAGGGTGATTCTATCCCTTTGAGTTTGCTCCTCATCTTCAGAAATCTTCTAACAGATAGTCCCTTTGTCAATACATCTACAGTCTGGTCCACGATTGGAACATATCTGATCTCAAGTTCCTAGTTTAATACTTTGTCCCCGACAAAATGCACATCAATTTCAATGTGCTTTGTTTAGCATGGAAAACAAGATTTGCAGCTAATGAAGCTGCACCAATATTGTCACACCAGATCACTAGCTTGCTGGAGATATTAGCTCTAATTTCTTTTAACAAAGACTGTAACTAGGAGACTTTTGCTGCTGTGTGAGCAAGGGCTCTGTATTCTGCTTCTGTGCTAGATCGTGCAATTACATGTTGCTTTTTGGAACTCCAAGACACTAAACAGCTCCTAAGGAAAACACAGTAGGCACTTGTAAATCTTCAGTCATCAAGGCAGCTTGCCTAGTTTGCATCAGCAAAACTTGTCAAAGACAGTAACGTGGTTGGCTTGAAGCTAATTTCATATGAAATCGACCCTTTAAAATATCTGAGTACTGTCTTACGTGCCTGCAAATATTTATCAATTGGTTCCTGTAGAAACTGACTTAGTTTGCTCACAATGTAATATATATCTGGTCTTGTAACTGTAAGATATTGCAAACCACCTATTGTGCTTCTGTACAAGGTTGGATCTGCCATTACTTCCCCCTTGGCCTTGGACAAAGTGAAACCTGGAAGAGCTGGAGTTGATCAAGGTTTGGCAAGGTCCATATTAGTCTTCTTCAGTAGGTCTGCAATATACTTGGACTGAGACAGGTAAAGACCTGTGGAATCACAATAAGCTTCTATGCCTAGAAAGTAGTGCAAGGGACCAAGACCTTTAAGAGCAAAAGTGACATTTAGATCCTTGACAAGCTGAAAGATCAATGTTGGATCATTTCCAGCTAGAAGAATGTCGTCAACATAAACAAGAAATAAGATGACAGTGCCCTTATGCTTGTAGAGGAAAAGTGACACATTTGACTTAGAGTTAGTAAAACCCCACTTAAGTAAGGTTGAGCAAAGTCTCTCAAACCAGGCTCTAAGGACCTGCTTAAGACCATACAAAGCTTTATTGAGCTTGCAGACATGCGTTAGATGAGCTGGATCAATGAAGCCTTTAGGTTGAGTCATGTACATAGTCCCTTGAAGAAATCTATTTAAAAACACATTGTTAACATCAAGTTATTTAATAGACCAGCTACAACAAATAGCTAAAGTAAGAACAACCCAAATGGTGGGATGGCTTAATGACAGGACTAAAAGTCTCTGAAAAATCAACTCCTGGGGTTTAAAGAAAACCTTTAGCAACTAGCCTTGCTTTATAACATTGTATGGAACCATCGGGTTGAAGTTTTAACTTGAACACCCATTTATTGCCTACAACATTATATGCAGGATCAGCAAGAACTAAATCCCACGTATGATTATGCATAAGGGCATTGTATTCTTCTTCCATGGCTTATTTCCAATGGGGATTTGATATAGCCTGACTCACACATGTAGGTTCTGTTGGACCAGGATTGATAGAGATAGGAGTTTAACAGTGGTTAATACTTTTGGTTTGAAGATGCCAACTTTGGAGCCAGTGGTCATAGGGTGAGTAGGAATAGTTGATTTTGGTGGTTTCTTTGTAGGACAGAAGGACTGACAAGGTTGGTTACTAACATGTACTAAATGTGGTGAGACTGATGGAGAAGGCTCAGTATTATCAATAGCAAGAGAAGAATTATGAGGATTAGAGGAAAAATATGAAGTAGACAGGTTAGGACCCTGATTTGGTTCAGCAGGAATATTTACAGATGAGTTCAGTAAACTTGTGCCAATTTTTGATGCTTGGATGCCTAGAGTAAAACAAGTTGTGCTAATACAGTTGAGGAAGAACTGACATAAGGGCTGGGATGTGTACCAAATAGTTCAGAGTATGGGAATTCAGTTTCATTGAAGACAACATTCCTAGAGATATTGATACGACCAGAGGGATAAAGACATTTTTAGCCTTTATGGATGGCACTGTAACCCAGAAACAGACACTTAGAGGATCTGAATTGAAGTTTATAAGTATTATATGGACGCAAGTGAGGATTAGCTAAACAACCAAATACTTTGAGAAAGTAAAAATTAGGAGAAAAGTGAAACAATTTTTGAAAGTGACTGATATTGTCAAGAACAATGGATGGAAGACAATTTATGGTATAGGCTACAGTAGAGAATGTATCCCACCAAAAGGAAAGAGACATAGAAGCTTGAGCTGAGAAGGTCAGCCCAAGTTCAACTATGTGTCTATGTTTTCATTCTGCTTTGCCATTTTGCTCATGAATATGTGGACAAGGATATCGCATGCCAATACCAAATTGTGCCAAGACAAGAGCAAAGGATCTATACTTACCCCCCTGTCACTCTGTAACATTTTGATTGAAGAATCAAATTGATTTTCAACTAGAAGTTTATAGGTACAAAAGACAGATAGAGCCTCATATTTGAGTTTAAGGGGATAAATCGAAATGTATCTAGTATAGTCATCAAGAAAAAGAATATAGTACCTATAACCATGGGAAGACAAAACTGGGGCTGGTCCCCACAAATCAATGTAAATCAATTCAAGAGGACGGGTTGTTTTTGTCATTGACACAAAAGAAGGTAAAGTATGACTTTTCCTATATTGGCAAGAGGAACAAAAAAATTCTTTATTATTTGAAATTGAGACATTACACAACTTAAGAGCAATAGAAATTGTTGTGCTAGAAGCATGGCCTAAACGCCAATGCCATAGTGTTATTACATCAAATGTAGACATTGTCAGACAAGTAGGATGAGCATAAGACACATTTTGTACAAAATAATTGTCAGAACCCCTTTTAACATCACAAGACTTAGGTGTAAACAGGGTTTATTACAATGAGAAACCGTATATGAGTTTTTGACTACTGACTTTGACATATGACAGGATTAAGATACACCATTTTCAGATTGAGAGGCACCACAACTTCTTTTACTTTTAGCTAAACATGAAGCATTAGAAACTTGTTCATTCATCTGATAGAGTCCATCTTTAAGAGTTCCTGTGAGTAGGACCTTCCTGTGACCTTGTCCTTAACAGCACAAAAAGTAGAATGAAATTCAACAAAAACATTATTTTGAGAGGTAAGTTCGGAAATGCTAATAAGACTTTTTCTTATTGAAGGAACACGAAGAACATTGAGCAATTTAAGTGACCTAGAGGACTGAATTGGTAAAGTAACAGAACCTATATGAGTAATATCAAGACATTTACCATTTCCAACCATCAATTTCTCACCTCCATTGTAGTCAGTCTTTAGATTCAACTTCTCAAGATCTGCTGCGACATGATGAGTAGCTCCAATGTCTGCATACTAACATGAATCTGCTACTGATTCAGGGCTAGCAAAGAAGGCAGTGGCTTTGCCTTGGATTGGATTGTTGGTGGTGTTGGTTCCATGAGAAGTTAGCTAGTAGGATTCATCCATTCTATACCAGCAGGCCAAGGCTGTATGACCTTGCTTTCCATTGATTTGGCAAGTAGGTTTAGAACCACTGCCTCCAAAGTTGCGACTTGCTCTACCTCTGCCTTTGTTAGAATCTAAACGACCACCAAAGCCTCCTCGAGTACGAGTGTCAGGTAAATTTGTTGTTAGATTTGTTGATACATTTTTCAATTCAAGAGACATAGCACTATTCTGTTGCCCTATACGACTTTCTTAAGTCAGAACCATAGCTTGGACTTCTTCGATAGTAAGGTCCATAGATTCCAAACGAGCATTAACCATAGCAACAACAACATCATATTCCATAGGTAATCCGGCAAGAATTGACATAATAAGGTCTTCATTAGATATATCATATCCTGCCATTGCAAGAGAGTATGCAATACCTTCCATCTTAGAGAAATAGTCAGAAACACAGAGCAAACCTTTCTTGGTGGTTTGAAGTTGAATCTTGAGATTCAAGAGCCAAGCCTTTGATCGAACAATGAAGAGGCGTTCAAGTGAATTCCACACAACATGAGATGTACGCAATCTTGCCACACTTCGAAGAAGTGGAGGGGAGAGAGAAGAAAGAAGTCAACTGAGAGGCAGTTGATCTTCACGAATCCAGTGCTCATACTCTGGATTTGATTCTGGAACTAAATCACCGTTTGGTTGTCTGGATTCAATGAATTCAGAGGGACACGATTTTGTACCAAAAATATAGCCTTGAAGATTATGACCACAAATTGCTGGAAGAACTTGTGAGCTCCACACCAAGCAATTGTTCACCTCAAGTTTGACAGATATGACGGTGCTCAGAATTGACGCAAATGGAGAAAAAGAATTTGTTTTGCAGAATTGAGCAAATTGAAGAGGAATAGCGACAGCAGAGGTGGCAGATTGAAACTCTGAAAAAGACACCATGGAATTGCCAGAAAAATCACTCTGAATCGCTCTGATACCAAGATAGAATTGTGTGTTTGGTAGGCTTGAAAATGAGGACAAATGGTGAGGAATAAATGTGGAGGAAATGAACTCTGAATGGTGAGGAATAAATGTGGAGGAAATGAACTCTCAGAGTTGGGAGTTAACTCCTGAGAGGTTGTATTGTTTATTTATATTAGTTTGTTATTTACAATTGATCAGAGTAATGATCTGTTAACTAACTATAACCTCCTAACTAACTTCACAATTGGTATTAAGTTTGTTACAACCTGTGACAGAACACGTTGCAGCTGACTCAACTGCAAAAATGCCTTTGCTCTTCACGTCGATTTCCTCGTTGGCCTCTTGGTGGTTGTCATGTGGTTTGATGATGATGGGTCTAAGAACGCCGGTGAGAAGCTGCTGACAGAGAACTCCTTTTAACTTCCATCCAGGGGCCGTTTCATTATCTACTTGAAAGTTCAACCTTTGTCTTTATTTGTATCATTAAAATAAAATTGACAAAAAAAAAAAAAAAATTGGTATCCTCTCCTTTAGTTGGACACTTTCTTTGGTTTTATATTATACTCAATCACAATTGTCTTTTATTTTATATTACTATTTTAAATATTATATCTATTTTTTGTTATATCCATTAAGTTTTAAAAATTATAAAAGTAAACATAATTCGAAAATATGCCAAATGCTAATGTTATAACGATTAGATGAAAACGTAGACAAATCAACATCCAAATATTAATATTTGATATATTTTTTATTTTGTGCTAAATGGAATCAATTCTACTCTTGTCTCTAAATTTTCAACCAATAAGTCTATGTCAAATTTAGCCAAAAATTGGCATTGAAAGTAATTTTCTTACTTAAATGATAAAATTTGATGCTAGTATATTAATTTATGTGATGTTTAAGTAGAAGGTTCAAACTACCTATTTTAAAGCACTGTAATAATAGAAAAAAAATAATATAATAAAATTGTTTCGAACTAATTTTTTTTTTCAATCCATTAAACCAAACATCACATTTGTATTAAAAAAATAATATAATAAAATTGACTTGAACTAATATTTCCATTAAACCAAACATCACATTTGTATTGCATCAGAAATATTACCTGTTGATCTATATTTTGAACCAAGTATATGTAGTAGATATGCACACACACACACACATATATATATATATGTAGGTTCTTTTTACGATCCCTTCACTGTAATGTAACATCTAGCATTAAAAAACATAACATAAATGTCATAAACGCAACATCAATGCTAGAGAAGCATAACACTAAGAAATTTACTTTAAAGCATGTTACAACTTTTCAATATCAATGCATTCAACGTTTGAAACCGTATTTTAACGACAATCATATTGCATCTATTTAACGTTGACATGTTATGTTTAAAGAATGTTAGTTATATTTTATTCTTCTATATGTTATGATGAAGGCACCTATCGAGGGATCATAGAAAATCCCATGTGTGTATATATATGTAAAAAAAAATTAATCAAGAGGAACGGAGCATATACTAATATTGTAAGAAAAATTAAATGTATGAAGATATAGAATTTTGAAAAAGGCAGAACATAATTTTAGAGGTAGACGGATATAATTTTAAGAGAATGAAATATAATTTTATATACAATATTGAAAAAAAAATTGAAAAAGTTAACCGCGCATCAACGTGGTTTATTCATTTGTATGCAACACTGTCCCTAGTTGGTGTCCAGCATTGCATATACAAACACTTATATTATACACTGATGATATCTTACCTTCAAGATTGCAAGTTATGTTATATAGGGTGTTTAGCATAATAGGTGAAAATTATTAGTTAGAACTGTTTTTATTATAGTTTGTGAGAGTTTTATATTGTATAAATTTTTTTTATTGTAGCATATAAAAGTTTTACACTATTTATAACTAAGATTATGATTAAAACCACTCTTTATCAAGCAGCTTAATAAAATGCTTAACAAAATAGTTTAAATCACCAATTTAAATTTAAAAACTATAACAAATAAAAATTTATTTTATAACTTTTTATTATAACATTTAAAAATTTTATATTATTTATAATTTAAAATATTAATTTCAACTACATTTTGAAACACCTATTTAGTCTGCGTTGTAGCTGCCTAAAGCACTTGAGAAAGAGAAGGTTGTACAAGATTAGCATTGCATTATTTAATGCAACATTGTTCTAATGATTAGACCATTCATAAACGAAGTACGCATGGCCTTTCCTTTTCTTTATCAGAACAAGAATAAGGAAATCAGATTCACATAATTTCAGGACAATCTTCCTCACTGAACTTGCACTATTTCTTGAAAGTTGAAAGCGCACGAAATCAACTCATGATCAAGACCTCACGTACTGAATGTTTTCACAGTTTACGGGTTGCTTTGTCAGCCATGTTAAGAATTAAGAAATATTTTAACTACTAGCTTTGTAGAAAGCCCCGTTTGTTTATATTTTTAAAATTTTTAAAAAATTTTTACATATTTTTTAAAGTAAAAATTTATAAAATAATTTAAGCATAATTTTTTAAAAAAATTATTTTTTAAAACAAAAATATTTTTATCTATTTTAAAAATAAAATTAAATAACCCTCATTCTGCACTTTTTCCCCTTTTCTACTCCGTTTTGTTGCTTCATTTGCCAAATTCATGCAAGAAGCTATATAATGCATGCAATATACAGGTCAAACTTTCTCAGCAAAATTATAATAATTGTAACTCTATCTATGGGTCAAAGTTTAAAGCACGTCATCTAAATTTTGGTCGAGCATTATTTAAATTTTCCACTAGGCCACAAATTTCCCAATTATTCCCCCCTCAAAGGCTTCAATCATCAAAATAAATTTTTGACATGTATATGTGGCGGATCTAAATTTTTTTGCGTAGAGGATAATTTCAAAAAAAAAAAAAAATCCCTTGCGTGGAGGATTTTAGTGGACAATCTTGGCATTTAAATGATTTGACGGTGAGATCCCAGGTGAATGATTGCTATGGCAATATCAACTGTCACTTCGAGAAGCAAAAAGAGTACTTTATAAAAAAACGTACTTTTAAAACAATATTAATTTGAAAAAATTGCCAAAAAACTTTAAAAAAAGAAAAAAAGGAAATATAGAGGTTTAGTAATGTGGTGGGTTATTTTTATTTTTATATATTGTGTTTTAAGGTTATCAGAAATTTAAATTTTATATTTTATATTTTAACTTTTAATATTATTATATTTTTATATTTTACAAGATATAATGTTTTGATAATCTTAAAACATAAGGTATAAAAATAAAAATATTTCATAATATAATACTCTTAGCTTTGTTGGCGAGCAAAACGTGCAATTTTAAAGCTAAAAAAGGAAGAAGAAAAAATATATAAGATATTTAAAAAATAATATAAATTATAAATAATATAAGTTTTGTTTGTTTCGATTATTATTTAGGCTTAATGAATTTAAATTTAGATTTGAGTATCAAAAATCATTTGAATACTTGTTTGTTTTCTTAAAAATTCGAATCCTTTAAGTATAAAAAATTCAAGTTTTAGAGTTCTCATTCCCATAAACTTTTGATACTTGGATATCTTTGTTATAGTAAAAACTAAAATTCTCTCTCTTATAATTAAGGAAAAAAATCATTTCTTCATTTGATATTCAAATGAGATGATTTTTTTTTTGTGTTCTTTGTGAAGAGAAAAATAAATTAAGATCGATATTGCATATTTTTTAAAATCATTAACATTAAGATTTTATTAGATTTATTAATAAATCAAAAATTATTTTCACTATTTTTTTAAACATAAATTTTAATTTTATTTTATACTTAAATTAAAACCTAAATACACATTTAAACATAAATTTAAATAATAATTTAAATTATTAATTTAAATATTAACTTAAATTAAATCATTAATTTAAATTTATTTATCAATCAGACTCATGATATGTTTGTATGTTATAATAAAAGAATATAAGGTAAAACCTTTAAATGTAACCTTTTTTATAATTTAAATTAAACTTCCAAACACGTCACGGAGAGCGAGAGGTCATGAAAGATATCCAAACCGTAGACTAGAGCCTAAGGACTAGAGCTCTGGCTGCAATGTGGCTCTGCAAGTCGAGTAAAGCCTGCCATCATATCATTTTGCTTTTTAGATGTTTTTGGTGAACGAACAGTATTGTTAGAACAAAAAAATCAAAAAAAGGGTAATTCTTTTTTAAAAATTCCATTTTATCTTATATATTATAGGCCGTTTGTTACGATACTCGAATCACAATTTAAATCATTTTATTACAGTATTTTCTCTCATAAAAATTTAAATCTTCATTCAAATACTCTATTTAAATACTCGAACTAAACGAGCCCTATAACCCTGTTGTTAACAACAACAATAAACCTTAATTTAAAAAATAATACTATAAATCAATATAAGATTTATAATTTTATAAATAATAAAGTTATAAACTCATAGATTAAATAAAATTATTTGTTTAAGGTATATTTTTTTATTTGAA
This sequence comes from Artocarpus heterophyllus, assembly GCA_025403435.1. NCBI lineage: Eukaryota > Viridiplantae > Streptophyta > Magnoliopsida > Rosales > Moraceae > Artocarpus > Artocarpus heterophyllus. Next base: position 39,197,287 of record CM046333.1, on the reverse strand, counting down.
GAAAATAGATGAGTAGTTTTGTAAAACTTTTTTTAAAAGAATGTTTAATATAATGATAAAAATTATTAATTAAAATTATTTTATTATAGTATTTAAAATTTTTTTATTATAATAATTTTTTATTATAATATATGAAAATTTTATATTTTTAATAGTTAAATTAATGGTATAAATTACTCTTAGTCCAAGAGACAGTAAGAAACTTATTACATAGAGTTGATTACGTAAACTATCATATAACAATCAATTATTTAACATTGTTCGTAGAAAGCTTTTCTACAAAAACAAAAAATAAAAAATTACCATAACTCCACAAGGATTTTTGTGCTTTTTTTTTTTTTGGTTTGACCGTACCAAATCGACACTTGTAATATGTACACTCTTTGGCATTTATTTTTTCCTTTTCTGGCATTTGATATTGATCCCTTCCTGCAAAAAATCTTTAACGTTCCGATGGTTTCTCTTTAAACGTAACGAAAAGGGGCATGCAGGTGATTAACTTGGGTTGTATTCCACCATGTATTTTTCCATTTGTATGTAGGCTCTGTTCATTAAATAAATTTAAATTAATAATTTAATTTAAATTAATATGATTTAAATTAAAATTTAAGTTAATAATTTAAATTGTTATTTCAATTCATATTTGGATGTACATTTAAGTTTTAATTTAACTATGAAATAAAATTGAAATCTGTATTTGAAAAGATAGTAAAAATAATTTTTGATTTGTTAACAAATCTAATAAAATCTTAATGTTAATGATCCTAAAAAATGTACAATATCGATCTTAATTTATTCCTCTCTTCACTAGGAACATAATAAAAAAAAAGAATCATCTCAATTAAATATCAAATGAAGAAATTATGATTTTTTTCTCAAATATAAGAGAGAGAATTTTGGTTTTTACTGTAGTAAAGATAACTGTATATCAAAAGTTTAAGGGGAAAAAGAACTCTGAAAATTTAGATTTTTGATACTCAACAGATTCAAATTTTTTAAAAAATAAATACGTATCTAAAAAATTCTTAATACTTAAATTTAAATTTAAGTCTATTAAATTTAAATAATACTTAAAATAAATAGACTTGTCTTCATTTGTTGGAACTAATTTAAGGTCCGTTTGATTCAAGTATTTAAGTAAAATATTTAAATAAAAATTTAAATTTTTATAAAAAAAATATTATAATAAAATAATTTAAATATCTAATTAAACAAACCCTTAGACATCAATCAATTTAAATATTACATGGCACCTCCTAAATGCATGGGCTATTGCACAGTAGAGTACGTTCGGGGATGTAGCTTTCATTTTTGGATAAGGTTTGTAAACAGATCCCACATCCCTCGCTTTTTACGAGTTTGGTTCAAAAAGGCAAAAGGTACCCCTACCACTTTTCCTGTCGGTGTTGTATAAACTGTTTCTGTCTCTCTCTCTCTCTCCCCCTCTGAACTTTAAGTCAAACTCTATATATTGCCGAAAAGAGTACTTAAAAGAGTTGTTTAAATCGCTCGGTTGAATAATAAATACATATTATTATAAAAAATTATAATATAAATTTTTATATGTTATAATTTTTAAAATTAAATTAATACTTTAAGTTATTTTCTTAAATACTTTATGAGGAAAAAAACCTTTTTAACCTATATGTTATAACTTTATTATTCACAACATATAAGTTTTTGTTAAGATGTAATATATTTTTTATACTAAATTTTACTGTTTTATTAATAACATGGTTATAACCTCATTAGATTTAATAGAATTGCTCATTGCCTAAATTTAAATTTCGTTCATTAGATTAGCATTTCAACTTCTAAGCTTTCCTTATTAATGTTTAGATCGTAATATTGACAAGCAAAGTGTCTTTTCATTTTCCTTTTCTTGTAAATAAGTCTCAATTATAATCCAATAGATTCTCATGGAATAAATAAATAAAAAAATTTCAGTTGTTATCTTAGTACATATCTTTGTTATATTAATGTAGTCCAACACTTATAAATATGGGTTAATTATGTAATTATATTTCGTAGTTTTTATTATATCTCAATAAAAAAAGTTTCAATTGTGATCAAATAGATTTTTATAGAATAAATAATATAACATTTTAGTTATTATCTTATTTCATATTTTTGTTAATATCTCAATTCATCCTTTTATTAGTATAAACTAGAACATTTCAGTTGTAATCTTAGTACATATCTTTGTTATATTAATGTAGTCCAACACTTATAAAGATGGGTTAATTATGTAATTATATTTCGTAGTTTTTATTATATCTCAATAAAAAAAAGTTTCAATTGTGATCAAATAGATTTTTATAGAATAAATAATATAACATTTCAATTATTATCTTATTTCATATTTTTGTTAATATCTCAATTCATCCTTTTATTAGTATAAACTAGAAGGATATTTTTGGATTTGAAAAACATTATTCAATTTCATCTCTCACACCCAAAAAAAAAGAAGAAAAGATAAAGGTATTTTGATTAGACTAAATTTATTTATGAAAATATTTGAACATTCAAAAGAATGTAAAACTCACGTTCTTTCTTTATTGAAATTTGATATTCTTTTGGCGCATTTTATGTTTGTAAAATCTAAAGCAAATTATAATATTGCATCATAAACTATTCACCTTTTACATAATACATTTTAAACTTTTAATTTTAGCATAGCACATTATAAACTTTAAAATTATTGACAATTAAGATTTAATAGCTACTCTTAATTTTTATTAAGTATCTTTTTCACATGTTGAGCTTCAATTTCTTTCTTAAAATGACGAGCTCCACCCTTAAGAAAATCGTGAATAAATTTTATGACCAAAATTGTCCATATTTTTTAACGCTTATTAACTATTAGATCTCAATTGCCAATGATATCAAAATTTATAATGTATTTTGTTAAGATTGAAAAGTTAGGGTGTATTATGCAAAAAACAAATAGTTTAGGGCGAGATAGTGCAGTTAACTCTAAAATCTATAATAATAGTTTTATGAATTTTTTTTAAGGGTAATTATATCATTTTGTTCACTTTTATTTACAAAGTATGTAAGAAATAAAATTGAAATAAGTTTTTTAAACTAAAAAAAATAATTTTGTAGTTTTTTTAAATAAAGGAACAATGTAGGAAATAATTAAAATTATGAGGTATAATGATATAATTAACTTTTTTTCAATAAAATAGCCTAATACCGAAGAGAAGTTTATTACAGTTAAAAAAAAAAGGACGTTTATTAGCAAGCAATATGAAATTTTTATTCTCGATGTGTGTTCTTATTATTTTAATTTTACAGATTTTGTACTTATTTGTGTCTCAATGAAATGAGATCTTGAATTTTTTTAGTGAAAAAATGTATAAATCTAGCAAGATTTTGATATAATTTGATGTTTCAATCTATATATGTATATATATATATATATCTTATGACACTATTTATTGATCTCCTTTCACTTGTGTTTGAAACAAGCATGAGGCACGTGCCTTCCTCACGTGTATATGCTGCATTGTATTTTTTTATCCCTCAAAATTGCAGCGGCTTTAATTTTGGGTTTTATTATTTTGTGAAGAAGAAAGTAATTAATACTAATAGATACGACATTTTTTAATTGCAACAACTTTCCTGAGATTATGTTATAAAATGTGTATATTCTACGATTTAAAATGATTTTCATGTTCTCTAAGGATATCAACTTTTTTGCTTGAAAATCAAATAAACAATTCGATTATTGCCTCTTTTATGTATAATACAGAAGCATATAAAAATCCATGAGTTGAAATATTTTATGAAAAACAATAATAAAGAAGGCTCATTGCGGAAACAAAACATGTGTTTTTAAAAGCATGTATTTTGGATGGAACATTTAAAATTTAAAAAGTCATAAAACTAAAGATCTTTCTTTTTTGAAATTTTTTTATTTTTTATTTTAGGATTGTTTATGTTTTTAATGTGCAAAATATTTTAAAACTATTTAAGGGTAGCCATATTGTTTTGTCCAATTTTTTTATCCGTTGGGATAAAATTGATATAAGTTTTAAAATTCAAAAGATACCTTTGTATTTTCTAAAAACATATGGACAAATTGAGAAATACTTAAAACTAGAAGTTGAAAGATAAAAGTCCATGAGTTGAAATATTTTATGAAAAAAATAATAAAAAAGCTCATCACAAAAACAAAACATGTGTTTTTAAAAGCATGCGTTTTGGATGGAACATTTGAAATTTAAAAAGCCACAAAACTTAAGATTTTTCTTTTTAAAATTTTTAATTTTTTTTACAATTTTTTATGTTTTTAATATATAAAATATTTTTCAAAACTATTCAAGGGTAGCCATATTATTTTACCCATTTTTTTATTCATCAAGATGAAATTAAAATAAGTTTTTAAAGTTCAAATGATATCTTTGTATTTTCTAAGAACATATAGATACATTAAAAAATAGTTAAAACTAGAAGGTATAATTATATAATTAATTCCTTTGAAAAATAATAGATTTCTAAAAAAAAAAAGACCATACAAGTAACTATATAAACATGTGTTTGAGCAATCTAAAGGTGGAAGTAAAAAAGGTATTCAATTTAGGTTTGAACGAAACACTTATACAAAGTATTAAAAAGTATTTATTATAGTCTTATTTGAGATTTTAATGTTTTAACAGACTATATAAACAAATGTTTAAGTAAGGAAATGATTCAGAAAAACAAAGAAAAAGTATATTTATGATAAGTATAAAAAAATACAAATATTTAAACCAATAAATAAAAAGCAACCAAAAATTGCGTTGAAATAATTAAAAAGCAATCAAGTATAGTTGATGTAAGCACACGGGCAAGCATATTTATAAAAAAAAATCATATAAATAAGGATGTTTAGAGAAGAGTTTCAACTTTAGATTATGAAATGTATATTATAATAATATAATATATTTTTATATTATATTATAATATGTAAAAATTTTACATTGTTTGTGATTTGAAACTTCAGAATGCAAACTACTCTCCTAAATACCTTAAATATTTTTTTAACTGTCCTACTAAATAGTTGTTAATGCATGTGTTTCATTCTTTTTTTAGTGTTTTTTTTTTGTATGATGAGTTTTGTTTTTTCTCAAATGCATTTCCACTTAAATATATTTTATACAAAACATTCTGCAAAATATTTCTCATATGCACCACTAATTAATTTATTGTCTAATTGTCTACCTAAAGGTCTTATGTCTTTCATGGAATGTGGTCTTTTTTTTATCATTTATTTTTTATTTTTGCTAAACTAAACTTTTAAAAGAATAATAAACCAAGGCAAAAAAATTAAAATTTTAATAAAATTTTTATATTTATGTATCTAAAAGATTTAACAAACTTCCAAAAAAAAAAAAGATTTAACAAACTACCATGCATGTGCTTTATCAACTAGTATGTTTTCTTTAACTAATTTTTTTTAAGTAACAGAAACTTTCTTTTGATTTTGTAAAATTTTCAAACAACTTATTTTAAGAAAAATTAAAAATAGTTTAGGGTCCGTTTGGTAAATAAATTTAAATTAGTAATTTAATTTGAGTTAATATGATTTGAATTAGTGATTTAAATTGTTATTCTAATTGACGTTTAGATATACATTTAAGTTTTAATCTGAGTATAAAATAAAATTAAAATTTGTGTTTGAAGAGACAGTAAATATAGTTTTTAATTTATTAATAGATCTAACAAAATTTTAATGTTAATGATCTTAAAAAATATGTAATATAGACATTGATTTATTTATCTCTTTATTAAAAATACAGTGAAAAAAATTCATTTTAATTAAATATTAAATAAAAAATTATATATATATTTTAAATATAAAAAATTTTAATTTTAATTATAATAAAAATATCCAAATAATAAAAATTTAAAGAGGTGAAAACTCTCAAAACTTAAGGTGTGTTTGGCAGTGGTGAGAACCACTCAGTTCTCACCACAATCTCAGTTATGAACAATATAAAACTCTCACATATTACAGTAATAATAAAAAAATATGCTACAGTATAAAACTCTTACATGCTATAATAAAAGTGGTTCTTATCACTAGTTTCCACCACCCTTTTAAACACCCTATTAAAGACCTATTTATTTTATAATTTAAATTATTTTACTACAATATTTTTTTTTATAAAAATTTAAATATTTATTTAAATACTCTATTTAAATAAAGACAACAAATGACTTCTAAATACATTATGACCAGAACAAGCAAACTGGACAATGCTCTGCCAAAAAGTAGAAAAAGTACGGTGAGTGTCCTGTCGGACTCTCTCACTGTTTACTCTCCACTCTCACTCTAGGAGTGTCGCCGCCAAAATATTAAAAAAACATAAAAAATTAAAAGATTTTGTCATGTATTGCATTTATGCATCAGACAGATTGGGATAATCAGAAATCCCCATTATTCCAAGTTTTCATCATTGCAGAGATCTCCTTTTCACACAAAACAGCAAACTCCACCCTCTGATCTCCCCTCAGAAAATATAATACAACCCCACTGCCTCTCTTTCTCACCCTCCCTTTCTGTATAGCATTTAGTGCTTCTCCTTTCTTTCTCATTCCGTTTCTTTATTTTATTATCTGTGAAAACTCAAAAGCTCTTTTTGAGCTGCTTTTCAGGTTTCATCCATGGCTTCGTCAAAACCACTGAACCCTAATGCCAGTCCTTACTTCACAACTTCAAAGCCTCCTTTTCCTCTTGAATACCCAGTTCCGTATGCTGCCAATACTTGCCTGTACAGACCTACAATAACTTACAAAGTGACCTACCTTCCTCCCTGCCCCATTTTTTTCCGTCCGATCAACGGCGAGGATCGTTCGGATCAAGAGCATTTGAAATGTCCTGATCTGTTTAGCGGTACTACTACTTCTAGCGGTAGTAATAAGGCTAAGAGTCTTGATCATGATCATGATCAAGATCGGGATCCTCATGAACGGCCGAGATCATGCCAGCTCAGGTGGGTGCCGAGGAAGCGGACCTCGGCGGAGAAGACTACGCCATTAATGGAGTCCAAAGGAGGAGAATATAAGAAAAGTAGGGATTTGAAGCTCACTGATCAAACCATGAATGGGTGTGTTATATCGTTTCCCGCTGATTTCGAAGAGCTGGAGAGGTCAAGGAAAACGACCGTGATGATCAAGAACATTCCAAACCAGTTCACGTATTCTCTCTCTCTCTCTCTCTCTCTCTCTCTGTGTTTGTTTGTCTGATTATTACGATTTTGTTTTTTGTTTTTATTTTTGAAGAGAAGTCTTTTCAAGTATTTTTTTGAAGATCTTGTAAACATCGTTTTAAAGTCTTTTTTGTTTCAAAATGACTTTTTTTTTGTTGTTTTTCTTATTATCTTTGTGTCCTAATTTTTTGTCTGTATAGTATATATAACTAAATGCACAGATGATTTTTTTTCTTTCCATATTTATGGAAAGTAGAAATTTGACAGATATATTTTCTAATTGTATATATTAGCTAAAAAATAAAGATGTTGAAATAGCTTCTGATTGAATCTTTCTCTTTTTTTTTTTTTTTCCTGGGTAGTCGGAGTAGTTTGTTAGAGATTTTGAGCAACCATTGCAGAAACGAGAACAGTATGAAGGCGGACGACACACCCAAGTCTGCTTATGATTTTGTTTACCTGCCGATGGATTTCAAGTTGGACGCCTTTTTTTTCGTTCTTTTTCTTTATAATTTTATCTTGACTTGTTTCGGATTTCTCAACGTTATTCTCATTTTTTTGCTTCGTTGGTTAATGTTTTGAATTTGTAGCAAATTTTGGAGGGAGAGAAAAGTAGCAAATCTTGGCTATGCTTTTGTTAACTTTACCTCCTCGGCTGCTGCTTGGAAGTTCTACAAACATTTCGACAAGTATGATTGGAGAGCTGATCGGAACAACAAGATTTGCGAGGTCACACTTGCAAAATTCCAAGTATAATTGATTACTCTTCTTTTCTTTATGCATATAGTGTGTTTTTATGCCATGTGCAACATATGTTTGATGTTAATATTATTACCTAGTATTTTTTATTATGTAAGAGCTTTCTCATATGCTTTGATGTTATTTGCATAATCATTTGTCAAACTATTTTTGTGTTTTAATTTGAAACATCGGCAGGGGCTTGTTTCTTTGATGAAGAGTTTCCAGACGAAGGTCTTCTTTTGTCACTCCGACGATTACCTGCCGGTGATGTTCAAACCGGCGTGCGACGGAACCACCTCTTCCATCAGTGGATGCAATATCGGCAGACGCGTGGCCGCCGCCCCACACCACCCGATTAACAAGTCCACGTCTTCTGTGCCACCGAGACCTAGTTCGGTTCCTACCTTTGCGGTTTGATCATCTGTTTCATTCCACGGATAATGAAATACCGATTTGCTGTTTCGTTTCGTGGTTAGTGTTGTTGTACTTGTACATGTCAAAACTGGCTTTAGACCATTTTAATTCTGTGATGTAGCTGCTTTTATCTCGTGTGATTGGTGGAGAACAGGTGCTAGAAGTATTCTTGTGTTTTCATTTCTCCCTCGGTGGAGCTTGGTAGTGCATATATATATATATATATATATGCGCATATACATGTGTATGTATGTGCCAAGTGCAAATCTAGGGTGAATTGGAAACATGGATAATTAGCATGTTTTATAATTCCTGATATTGAGTTGCTGTGTATAATCTTTTATTTCGAATGTGATGATGATGAGACTGTGTTCTTGCCCCTAACACTCGAATTTTTGCATGGCTTGTTTTTATGATTTGTTAGTAAGTGCTCACTCGGTCTGATTACTAATTTCTTTGTTGTCCTTGTTTCGGCCATTAAAAATTAATGACCCTTGAAGAATATTTATTTGCTTGTAATTTAATTTGTTCCTTATGTTCTTTTTTAGATGAATTTGTTTTATATGTTTTTAGAATTAGTACCAACTATACTCGGTCTGATTCTTTGGGGAGATTGAATTTTATCCTAGTTTGAGGCTCTAAAATAATTAGATGCGGTAGCCAAGGAATATGAATCATGATTTACCGGCGTAAATGAAGAGGCAATTGGTGTTTTAAGGAGGTTTTTTTTTTTTTTTTTTTAAATATTTTTAAAGTTAGAGATATTTTCAGTGTAATTGGTAGTGCTCCTTTTTAGCATAAACGGATATTTTGCTTAGAATAGCCCAAAAACATGTGTTAATGAGCAGCAGTCTTTTTACTTTTTCGTGTGCCATATTAACGTCTTGCATTTTAATAAGTAGACGTTTGGCATAAGTAAGCTATGACTAAAATATGCGAGTCTTGCGTACAAAAGAATATAAACTCGCATTTTATGATATACCAGAGTATCTAAACAACGAGGACATCGTCGGTAAGATGAAGAGAACAAGAAGGGAAGAAAGATATGTAGTTTTTTAAGTAGGAAAAATAAAGAGGAAGAGCATGATCTTTCTTTCTAAGTTGTTTGGTATGGCTTTCTCAATCTAAGATTAAAATCTCTCTTCTAATCTAAAGACTAAATTTGAAGTACCTTACCTAATCTATTTTTTCATCTCCCTCCTAAAAAAGCTCTAAAATCAAGTTCAAATCCTCGTGTTGAAGCCCATATAATCCCCTTGCTCTACGCTTGGTTTGTGAACTTGGCCACAAAGGTCATCGTGTATAGTCTGGTTCTACGTTTGATGTTTTAGATTGATTTTGAGTTGAGAAAATCTCAATATGGAAGTTTAGATCGGATTTTAAATTGAGGAATTAGATTGGATTATAAATTGAAGAATTTGTATCCGTTTAATCGGTGAATCTTGAACCTTATGTATATGTATGTTATTATTTTAATAATATATATTTAGATTAAATTTTTTTCATTTTTGTAAAAAGGAAAAAAAGCTTCTTTAACGTTTTTTTTTTAAATTTTTACCAAGCAAGAGGATTCCCACTGATGGTGAACACTATTTGTGTTTAAAAAGCCGAGCCCTCCCTTAAAAAAGCCTAGCCCTATTCTCTCAAAACACATCTATGAAATCGGAAACCATCAGACTAGAGAGAAAGCTGAAGTCAAGACACAATTCTCTTTGTTAAAGTTCTTGTTGCTGCTGCTGCTTCGTTGGTTTACTGTATGCGGTAGTTTTTGGCTTCTTTAATAAAGTTCTTGTTTAGCAAAAGCAAAAAAGAAAATAAATAATTTATTTTGAGATTTTTTTAAAGGTTATAGCTTAATTTGTGATTTGAATATGAAGGTTTTAGATAGGAATTATCGATTGAGATTTTTATAATTCGAAGATTTTAGATCGGATTGTGAATTGAGACTTTTTTAATTTGAAGGTTTTGGATTGAATTATATATTGATCTTTAAACTTGTAAAGTCTAATGCGTAAACACCCTTAATTATATGAGTACTGACTAGGTCTTATATGGTGTTTATTATGAACAGGTTACAAATTATAAATGCTGCTTCTAAAGGCTTCTAAGAAGTTATTACACAGTGGTCAATCTTAGAATCTTGCAGGCCTAAACTAACTGAATATGACGAATTGTTACAGCTGATTAGAAGCCTAATTACCAAACAAAATTACATAATTTTTACTTAGTATAACCAAACTTTGCTCTTTTTCTCAATTGTGCCTTAGAACAAGCACTAAAATCGACTCTTTAATAATTAGCTACATTATTTACCTACCTATTTGAATGCTACGTTACTAATAAGGGTGTTTGCGCTTTGGGACTTTAATTTGAACTAATTGGTTTAAAACATTGTGGAATTATAGAGCTTCATACTGTTTTAGTTTAAACACTACAAGAATACGTGTTTGATTGCATTGGCTGATTGCGTTTATCAAAATATGTAACTTGACACTACAAAAACTAGATTATTAGTCACAAAAATTTTTCGTAAAATTTTTGGTCAAAATAAAATGTTGTGACTAATATGTATTTAGTCATAAACCTTAGTTTAATTTTTATTGTGACAAACTTTTAGCCATAAGGTTTTTAATCATAGAAACATTTGTGACTAAAAAGCTTGTAGTTAAAAGTTTTAGTCAAAACAAAAATTAAAGTTTGTGATTAATTATACATTAATCATAAATGTTGTGATTAAAAGTTTTACTAAAATTTATTATAATTAAAAGTCTAGTTTTTTACCGTGTGACACACTAAATAGGTGGAAAACAATAAAAAAAAGAAAGAAAAAGGCTGGACTTGAAAAATTATCAACACCTCGTAGAATATTTAATTTAATAAAGACAACGTAATCTAATTTTGTGAGAAGAATAACTGACAGGAGAGAATTAATGCAGTGCCCACGATCTCGAAATTTTCAAAATCTATATTCTCACTAAACCCCATATTATCTAAACTTCATTATACAAACTAGCAGAAAAAATTTCCAAAACTCAAACACAAAGTGGGCAGAAGAAGATTTTAATTCCACTATTCTCAAACGAATCACTAGGCTCTCCACTCTATTTCCCGTTCTCGGAGACGAATACGAAAAATGGAAGGATGTAAAGGGAAGCAAATTAGGATATAGATTGGATTCGATCTGACTTACACTCGCTTGTTACCACTTTCTTTCGGTAAAGTTCATTTTTTATTCCTTTTTCCCGAGTGATTATTGAGAAAATGTATCGAGAAAATTGGGATTATGCTTACAGCTTCTTTATTATTATTATTATTATTATTATTATTATTTAATCTTAAGGAACAAGCTCAATTTGCAAGTTTACTGCTACTGATGCACATGATGCTCAGATCCTAGTCTTTTCTGTGTATTTATTTCCTCTTTTGGTTCTTCTTTCTTGTTTCCTTTCAGATTGAAGGTCTTTGTAAAAGTGGTTGATGCATAGTCTCCTAAATATGTCCTATGGTTTACTTGATAATTTTTACTGCCTTACTAACTGCTAGTTCTTGGTGTGGTCAAATTATGAAAGACAAAATTTGAAGACAAGTGAAAGATTTGAACTATTAATAGAAGCATATGTTTTGAGGCTTTTAGTTGGCTTGTAAAGTCGCCTTTTGGGACATGGAAGTGTAATTTTTTTATATGTTTTGATTGAATTACATCACTTAAGATACTTAGTTAAATCAATGATATTTCGTTTTGATAAATTAAGGAACGGATGTACGAAGTTACTTTACAATCAAGAATTTTTTTTAATTGGATATATAATTTTATTGGTATGTGGATGCATATGTATTGGTCATTCCAATAAAACTAATTACAAGGAAAAAAAATCCAATTATTGTACGTGTTGCTAATTTGTGCAAAAAAAATATAAAAATAAAATGGTATTTATAATTTAGTATGCCATACATGCGATGAAAAATCGTGTTCATGCAATGTCTCGACAACGCTAATAAACCACGATAGTGGTGGAAGAATGCTATATTAAAGTTTCTAATAGCAATAATAAAATGCTGCAAAATGACAAGACTTTTGATTGCATCAATATAGATGGCATTCATTGAAATGCAATGCATATGCTATGATAGCATTTTTTGCACGCGATGGTTTTCTTTTTTTTTTTTTTTTTTTTTTTTGTAATAAAACCAATTGGTTTAAACCAATTCTCAAACACATGTTAAACTTATATGTTGTATATTTTTCTCGTTTTCTAGCGACGTTGAGTGCTGGTGATAAAGATTGTTTTGTATCGCTCTTTTGCTTTAAGATGTCAACGTATTCCATTTTGTAGTGCCTTAACAAGGCGGAATTAAGTGAGCAATGGGTGATAGGATGTCAACTCATTATCATATGTTATGAATACTGACCAAGTTAGCAACAAAATGATTGTCTTTTATTATTATTTTTTCAGTTCCCCTTTTCCTCTTTTCTTTTGCCTTCAGTTTCTTTAGTTTCTATTTTGTTGAATGTTTATAAGATTATAAATTGGGATTATGTCATAGGAATGCCTGAAGAATGCCATTGATGTCACAAATTATAATTACAAATTGATTATATCCTCGTAAACAATGCGTTATATTGTCATAGCATTAAGGTAAAACTTAACAACAAAAGTTCTTTTTCCCATAAATTTATGTTTTTTCTATATATCTCTATACATAAAAATGCATGATGGTTGCTTTATAATAAAGGTATTTGAAGAATCACAATTTGAAATTCATAAATAGTACATTCAAACAATATAGGTAATATAATAATCTTATAAATAAAATTCAATCCATCCTTCTTATTCTCTTTTCAATACCGAACAAAAAGAATAGATACTTATTCTCTCTCCACCTATCTTACCAAACAATATAAGGGAGAGCTACTACCCTCTCCGTCCTTCCTACTCTATCCCTCCAAATCTCTCCATTCCTCCTACTTTCCATCTATCTAACCTAATGGAGTCTCCTGCCCTCTAAGCAGCAAACATATATAGGTCAATCACTTGTTCTACGTTCAGAAGTGTTAATGGTTATTTTTTTCCTCTTTCCATGTCAGCTACGTGTCAAAGCCACATTCTGTCTATATTGTGTGCCAAAAGAGAACATTCCAAAAGTCGTTAATCTTCTCATATCAAAATCGAAGTACATAAAGTCCAAAGTTGTAAGATCAAGGCTGGTTAACTTGATGCATTATCTTCAGCAATAATTCAAACCTCTTCTCACTTGGGACTGCTAAAAAAGCTCTTGCTTTTAGTGGATATTTGATAAGAAATAAAAAAGGCCTCAACTATCAACTCCAGGTAAATGTCATGCCCTTCATAAGTACGTGGACGACCTTTTTCAAAAGCAATACTTCTTTTTTCAACAATAACATTTCCTTCTATAATTGCTTCAGCCACATTATTTATACCAGATTGAATGAGCTCAACATATTTGTCAAGTGGTTCTATTATTGAGGCTTTTCTTCTTAAGCCTTTAGATGAGCTTGCAACTTGAGAATTCAGTAGCGGAGATAGTGGATTAAAATTGTCAAATGTTACCTCACCTAAACGTCTAATATTTATAAATTGAGAGCAACTCTCTCCTTTTCCCATTGCTAGACGTCTAATATTTATAAATTGAGGTTTGTCATAATTTTGAATTTTGGTAACTCTCGATTTCCTAGCATGAGGTTTAGCCTGCATTTAAACTCAAATTGATAGAATAAGTTATTGACAACATATTGGAATTATCACCAAAAAAAAAAAAAAAAGAACTTAACTACAAAACAGATTAAGTATTAAAGATAAACCTCAGTAAGAGCATTCTAAACTTTAGTTCCCGCTTCAAACATCTTTGCAACTAGGCTCCAAGCAAACCCACTTAGCTCTTTGAAAAGATCATGACAGGCATTAAAATTAATCTTTAAAGTTTTGATTCGATTTTTTAGATGATCTTTGTCAAATGGGTATTTGAGTTCCTCTGAACAAATTTTCAGAACATTATTGTATGCAGTTGTTGTAAATGTCCCGTCCACCCTATTTCTAATAACTTGCTGCTTCATTAGTGCAACAATTAGCATAACATCCATATGTTTAGTCCACTTTACTGTATACGTTTTTGGTTGATCACCATCAATGTTTACTTTTGCTTTTGTAGCCATTCTTTCAAACTGTATGATTTAAATGATTAACAATATAATAAAAGGCAAACGAAATTTAAGAAAAAAGAGAGACAACTAAATCTAACAATAAAACAATCAAGTTATATACAATCGGCACAAAATGTTCAATCTAACACTGTTGAGGGTGAGCTCAGCGTCACCGTCAAGGAAACAAACTTCGGTGGTCGGCTAAACAGCTCGGCCGAGCTTCCAAGGAGCATACTACTGACCTCGACGATAACGTACACTTCACCCGAGGTGCTTCTCAGGGCCCCCGGGGCCGCACCCTTAACAGGCTGCCATCTCGGACTATACACCGGCTCGGGTTGGATTAATCTCACTCACGGACGGACTGTTACTCGGCCCCATGGGCCAATAAACGACAAATACCTCACCGTCCGAGGGAAGCTAATCCATCGGCGGAGGGACGTGACACTTTTTACCTACTGCCTGAAATGCCTTGATGTGACACCCAGGTTGTGGGTAAAACCCACCTGACACCCGGTCCAAGTAGTAGCCTATAAATAGGATGCATTTATTGCATTCTAGAAAGAGACTCCTTCCCACCTAATAAGCTCCCGTCCTCTGCCGAGCAACCTCTGTCTTAACCATTGGAGAGCCCTTGTCTATTGACCGACACCTTTCTCTTTCACCTTCGAAGCCTCCCTCCTCTTGTTACAGGTACGCCAAACCGGGCAGAGACGAGCCGGGAAGAGCCAGACACCATGTGCAGCCGCACGTGGTGTTGATCTAACGCCGGACCACGGTAAGCATCAACAAACACAAACATCAAAAATAAAAGAGAACAAAAGTCTGAACATTCTAAACATTAAGAGATGAAATTCTTTGGCAAATTGTTCTTCAACTATTGCATTTTTGTTGTCTTTGAGTCGGCCTGTATCTCATAATAGTTCACACAATTTAGCAAATGCCAATGTACTAATACGTTCACGACATTTTTCATTGGTACTAGGTATTTTCGATAGCTCATTTTAGACCATTAGGTTTTCTATGCTATCATTCTTAAGCCCCTTGTCAACATAGTTGGAATTATAGCGCAAATTCATGATATAGATAAGATGCACCAAAGAACAAACAAATTGTACCGCCGCCATATGCCTTTGCCTTTCCCAAACACTTGGGAACATTCTCAGACCTTGAACAAATGCCTTTGAGTCAATATCATCCCTATTTTCGTCCTTACTCAATCCCAAAATTTTCTCTTCATCCATTTCACTTTCATCCCAACTTAGTTCCAAATTTTCCACTTTATCTATCCACTAATCATATTCTTTTAATAAATAGAATTATAAAAGAATACTATGCATAATAAGATAAAAATTAAATCACATATGACAAAAAAGTTGACCAAAAATAAAATCTAACAATTATTATTATTATTTTTTTATTAGCAGGGTTCATTGTAAAGGAACAAATAAAGAAACAGAGACAAATCAAAGAGCATGAAAAAAAAAAAAAAAAGACAAAACAAGAAGAACAATTAAGAATAAACAAACACAAGTAAATAGATATATGCTTATCAAAGGCCCCAAAAAAAAAAAAAAAAATGCATGGGGAAGTCAAAAATACTTAAACGTCTAAGCTCTGTAAGGGAGGTCGCATAATTTTGCCATTTTTTAATCTTTGAACTTTGAGAATTATACACATTGCATAAACCACCACCAACAATTCCATATAGCTCTTACAAGACTATTTTTTTTTTTGGTTAGGATTGAGACTATATTTTTTTTAATAACAATGCAATATATAATGCTACGAAAATAACTAAAGAAAATTTCATTCTTCATTGATATCACTAAACTAAATGACCCACGCAATTGTCTTCCTCAACAAAGAGTATCTTAGTGCTTGGAGATTAAACCATTAATATTCATTTTTTTTTTCAGAATCTCATATAGTTACTATCACACTAAACACCCAATTTTTTTTTTTCCTCAAGGATAGATATTTGTTTCTTCTTTTGGAAAAGCCAATATCAGAACCATATATCTTTTTCAATATTTTTTAATTATGTTATTTCACTCACTTTACTTTCTCATCAACCTAGAAAATTCAAATTCATAATCACAACACTCCAAAACAATTAAACAACTAGTAAAAGCGAAAAAATTGTAGAAAAAAAATCAGATTTCCTTGCAAACCAAAAATTAGTAGAGCATCAAACATGGAAAGTGGCCCAAAATGACGTTGGAATTTAAGCCCTCCTCTAGAGCACTTGAAACCTACTAATCCTTCACGTTTTTTTTTTCCAAATTATATATATATATAAAAGAAATCGTGAAGAGAGAGCATGAAAACAAATAGTTAAATTGGTCGTGTGTGTGCATATCAGATTTTTCTATAAGGATTAGAAAATGGAAATATTTGAATTTTTGAAGTGTAGAAGATTGAGATTATATTCGTATAAACGAGATGAAGAAGAAAATATATGAGATAGACATGCATACACATATTAGAAACCACAAATTTAAAAGAAACTACAAAATCAAATAGAAGTGAAAAACTTTTACTTTTCTCCCTCATAGAAAGTCTTTTACTTGACAGAATGCAAACCTCTCTGTTTTTTTTTTTTTTTTTAATCTTCTTGATACAATTAATTAATATCCTTTACTGTCAGAGTGTTAGGGTTAATATATTAAGTGGAATTTTGTGTTACCAAAATAACATTTGTATTACTCTAAACATGGACAGTATTTGTAAAATGACCATACAGTTAATATGCATTTTTAAATATCTTCTTTACAAAAAGATAAAAAAGCTGGACGTATGGAAAAATTTAAAATATTTTTATAAATGGCAAAAATTAAAATTATTCAAATAATTACTACATAACTTTGTAGTGTAAAACATGAATATCATTATAATAATGATTATATAAAACATGAATATTATTATAATAATTATTATATATGTTTACTATACCTGAAATATTTTAAAAAAAGTTATATTTCCACTCTACTCTCAAATATTTGTCATATGATTTTTTTGGATTAAGCCTAATTATATTTATTAAATTAAAATATGCCTCTAGTTTACAAATATCCTACTTATGTCCCAAAATAATATCATTAAACACTTATTGGGTAATTAAAAATATTTTTAAGATGTTCTAGATGAGTTGAATTTCAATTTTATACCAATAATTTGATCAGTTATTGTAATTTTTTCTTATCTTTTTTTTTTTTTTAAAAGCATGGAAATGTTGGGCCACCTTTTCGTGGACTGTGCAAGGCCAACTGACAAAACTGGGCTTTTATCCAATTAACGAGCAATGCCAAAAAGGATAAGAACCAGCCTTCTATTTTCTCTCTCTCGTCTTCATCCACACAGAAGACTGAAAACGAAAGCAAAAAAGGGGAAGGAAAGAAAAGAAAAAAATGGCACAAACACTGGCTATGCCTGTGGCGCCTTCGCTTTCTGCAATCTGCAATGGCCTAAGCTCTATCTCTCTTTCCAACCGCCTCTCTTTCCCTACCACAAAGCCTCCTCAGGTATTTCTCCTTTCTACAGACTCCATTTTATTGGGTCTTTGGAAAACAACAAATTTTTAGCTTCAAACTTCGGATTTTCTGAATTGAGGATCATGGGTTGTTTTTTCTAACTCAGTTTTGAAATGGGTCTTTTTTTTTTTTTTGGGAATAACGAGGAGATTGGTGGGTTGAGCTTGAAATGTGCTCGTGTTGGAGGAGTGGAAATTCCCAACAACAAGAGGATTGAATTCTCGCTTCAATACATTCATGGGATTGGTGGAAGCAGAGCTCGCAAAATCCTAAACGACCTCAACATGGAAAACAAGCTCACCAAAGACTTCTCCGAAGATGAACTCGTTACTCTCAGAGACGAGGTCTCTAAGTACATGATTGAGGGTGACTTGGTAACTACATTTTTTTTCTTTTTATCTTTGATTTATATCCTGTAAATATACACTAGAATTTGAGCTTGTTCAAATTTAGACTTATGTGTACATTTTATTGTCATTTTCCTAAGTGCGATTGACTTACTTTTACTTCACACTTGAGAATCAAATTTGGCCAATCAAGCATGTTAAATGTTTTGTTATAGAGTAGAGGGTAAAAGTTTTGCTCTTCTTCTGGCATGCTACTTAAAGCCAAAGGACGATGGGGATGATGGTGCTATAAATTCAAATAGTGGCGGAGTTAGAAAATTTTTCAATGGGGCACACTATGAAAAAAATTAAAAAAAAGAGATAATATTCAATTGAATATGGACACCGTTATACATTTAATTATTAAGTGAGGACGTGTTATAATTTTTGTAACAAAATGGTAGTACAACTGGAATTTTAGAAAAATTTAGAGAGAAGAATTACATGTTTAAAATTTAAGTGACACGCCCCCGTGCCGTAAAGCACGGCTCTGCGGGTAAATCCAAATGTTTAATTTGTTAAGCATATATTGTTGAATTTTACAAATGATTTCTTATATTTCTTAAGTGGTTTGGCTCTAATAGTTTTTTTTTTAATTTCTCAGAGGCGTTTCAATGCTCTGGCTATAAGGAGATTGAAGGAGATTCAGTGCTATAGAGGGATACGCCACATTCAGGGCTTGCCTTGCAGAGGACAGCGCACCAAGAACAACTGCAGGACATTGAAGGGTAAGAGGGTAACCATTGCTGGAAAGAAAAAGGCTCCTCGTTAATCATATTGGTCTTTTTTTTCCTTCCTTTCTTCTTGTGAAATTGATGTACAACAGTATTGACTTGCATGTGATTTGAGTTAATCAAATTTGGGATCAAGCTTTTGAGATGCAATTTGCTGTCATGTTTTCTTTGTGGAGTTGGAGATTCTTCGCAATATAGTCATTTTCTTGTATTGTTTTGCATTTGATCAATGTTAAGTTATTGGTTGCAATTTATGATGGGCAAAAAATTTGATGGGCAAAAAATTTGGAAGGGATGTGCCTGTACGGTTTAAGCGGAAGTTAGGATCAGTCGGATAGTCAAAAGATAATTATGAACCAGCTCTGATCAATATAAAACTATTTCAGAGTAAAAGTTACACATTTGGCTGTTGGGATGATATGAAGGAAGGGCAAAACTACTTTTGTTAGTTTTCTTTATCTGCAACAAGTGCATCTAATCTGGTTCTTTGCTTTTTGTCTGTCAACATACTTCTCGTAGGATGAATTTTATGTGTAACAAAAGCTGTCTATAATGGTATTTGCATTTTCTCGTAGGATGAAAATCTCCTTCTAATATGCATGGAATGCGGTTATCAGTTTTTTTAATTGTGTTTAGACGGGATTCGTTTTATCCTTTAAAAGCTTTATAGTTGTCCCTTCTAGCTAAATTATTATTTTTGGTTAAAACTTCTAGGTAAGAGTTGTTTGCTCTTGGATATCTCTTTGCTACTGGCCTTAACTACAAGATACTTTATGCTTGATTTAACTAATGCTTGCTTTCAAATGCGTGTTACCCCCTAATTTTAATATGTATTCAAGTCTCAAGACGCGTTTTCCCCCCTTTCTTTAAGTTGTTTGATTTTTCCACAATTGATCTGCATAATGGTTACCTCTCTCACCCTCTTTTTTTTTTTTTTTTTTGCCATAACGTGTAATATTACTAGGCAGTCAGTGTCTTTTGTGATAGTCTCAGTTGGAACCAACCAACAATACAAAGATTTCAATAGCTATAGTAAAAAGTAAAAACTAAAAACTAAAAACTAAAAAGTTGCTGTCGTGTAAATCACTCATAGTTATAGTTTTTTAGTCAACATTATTAGTTCCAACTGCTTTTCCAACAGTATCAAGTACTTCCACCTTTTTCTAAAGGAGTATCAAGCTTCTTTTTTCTGTGAACCTCTTATCAATTGAGCTATGGTACGACAGCTCACTTGCAGTCGCACCGTGTAGGTAACTTTTCAAGCATTAGAAGATGATTAATTTGTAGTTGCACCATACTTGATTTATCAACCTAAAATCAAATTCTCGTTTCACATATGTCAAGTAAACGTAAGTAAACAACTTAGAAAGTTCCATTATTTCATTGATAATTTTTCTTTTACTATTCTCATTGTTCAAACTATATTTTGGCTTGTCTTCAAGTTTCACCACGCTGGCTTCTTAGGCAAAAATTTTAGCCAAAGCATATCTAGGAAACTCAACCTGACTTGTAGCATGTTTGGCACATTGGTTTGAGGTCATCAATTTAAACTGTCTATAATATAAAGCTCTTTGCAGTGACATTGTAAAGTAAAAAATAGCTAGGTCGTAAATTTCTTACATGTTACGGTACTAAAACTTATTCTTTCAATTTAGACCAGTTTGCCAAACATGCTGCTGACGATACATGCAGACCTTGGCTCGCTATGTTGTTTCCTATAGCAAACATCTAATGACCGGTGGAGAACTAACTAAAGACAAGAAGTCATATCAGTGTCGAATTATAGAACCTCTTGTTAGCTTTTGAAGGAAACAAGTTTAGCCTGCAAAAGCAGTGATTTCATGGTATTGCTCGGTTTTCTTTCAATCGTTCATGAAAATGTTAAACGACCATAAGATTCCAACAAATATTACATCCCATTTCAAAACTCAATTGAATTCTTTATATATCAATCGACATGGGAAAAATTTGAACTTGTGAAGAATTTCTTATTTCCAAAATCCCCCCAAAACCCAGAAAGACATGCACTTCACCAAATGGCAAATTTAGAGAGAGAAAAACACCAAAATGGATTCTGACTCATATCTTCTTCACTGGAAATCCCCGACTCTTCATGGTTCGAGCGTTGGTCTTCGTCCTCTGTCCTCTGCAAGGCAATCCCTCGCTATGCCTAATCCCTCTGTAGCACTGAATATCCACCAGTCTCTTCACGTCTCTCTCAACGTAGCTCCTCTGAAATTCAAACCCCCCAAAATAAACCAAACAGTGCTAGAGAGAGAGAGAGATTTTTTAATTTTATTTTTATTTTTACCAATTCTCTTCCGATGGCGTATTTGGAGAGCTCTTCGCCGAGAATGTAGACCTCTCTTTTGGTCAATTCCTTGACGTGCTTGTTGTCCAAGCTCAGATCGGAGAGGATTTGGCGAGCTCTGGCTCTCCCGATTCCATGGATGTACGGAAGCGCGTTCTCGAGGCGCTTATCGTCCGGAATCTCCATTCCAGCTCTCACGAACATCCATTGCGCTCGCTGGCATCGACTCTGCAACTCGTCGAGTGAAAACGAAATTCAGACAATTATATAAAAGTCCAAAACCCCTGTTTGGATGCCTAGAAAATGCACGAAATATTGAAAATCTTCTCTGTTATCATTCGTATTGAAAATTTTCAATGGAGGCATGGGATCGTCGGAAACTGGATTTTTCAAAAGTAGAATATTACAGAAAACTCACCGATAAAGATTGAAGAATTTGAAGACGAATATTGGAGAAGATTGTTGCCGAACCTCGTAAGCCAAACATCAGGAAGATCAAAATATGAGGATTGATAGAATTGTTGTCTCTGGTTTCTACCGGTGTAAGAGTTTTGAGCTACTTATGTGCTTGCTTGTGTGTCCAGGTTTCCTTCGTGTAGTTTTGTCAAACTGGTGAATGGGCTTTGTTGAAGCCTAGATTTTCCAATTAGGCCTTCTTGTAGGCCTAAATATCCATTCCTCTTTTTTTCTTTTCTGTTTTTTTCCGAGAAAGAAAGAAATAAAATTCTGTTTGGTAGTGTTTTTATTTAGGTTTTTATTTTTGAAAAGAATCTGAAAATAGGCCTCCTTTGGTTTTGTTTTCAGAATTTTTAAAAATGTTTTCATATATTTTTTGAGGCAAAAATTTTAAAAACACTCTCAGTACAATTATAAAAAAATTTTCATTTTTTAAAACAAAAACATTTTCACCTATTGTGAAAACAATACCAAACGACCTTTGTCCTGAGAAATGTGTTAAGACTTTTTTGAAATTGTGTTTAGTTATAAACAGTAGTATGTTTTTTAACCCAAATATTTTTTTAATAAAAAATTATTAATTCAAATAAAACCCAAATTTAATTTTTTTAAAACTAATTATTAATTTATCGATATATTTTCTTTATTATTATCAACAAAACCCAACCCCTTCCTCTTCTTCAGCTAGGGTAGGCCAAGATGCTGATGAGGCACATGTGATAATGACGATGATGGAGCCATCCCCTCCGATCTTCCCTTCATCGTTTGATCTCCACCGCCGATCTCCATCGCGAGACCTAGCCCCCAGTCCTCGTTTTGCGCATCCCAGACAGCCCTGGCCTTCGTCGTAAAACCTAATCTAACTCAAAAAAACCTTGACAATTTTGTTTTCCAAAAATATTTTCTGTTATAGCTTATCTCTTCAAAGCATATAACATCGTGATGCAAAACTCATCAACTATATAGATCCATGACGGACTCCGAGAGAATGGTTCCTTGTTAGCATGAAGAAAATTGGTGAAATCGAGTGGATTCGTAGAGGTGGGTTTCGTGGGTAACTGGGTGATTACAATTTTTTTAAAAAAAAAAAAGAGAAAAAGAAGACTTTTCATTTATGATGTTTCTAAAACAATATGAAACAATTTCATTCATGAAAGCAAAAGCAAATGGATCATTAAAAAATACCTCTGGCCATTGCCTCTGTTATGCTCTAGCAATTCAGTGAATTTGGCCCGAATGCAACAATGATTTCATGCTGTATTTTGGACTCTTTTCTGAGCACTAACAATTCGCTCAGATGGTGTATTCTTGGTTTTTGTTTTAGAATTGTATGCTTCAGGACCAAAATGCAATTTTCGTGTGTTTTTACTGTGACCATTACACGGTTTAAAAAGAAGGGGGCTGCCGAACGGTTATTTCGACAATTAACCGTTCGGCGGTTGATGACAGTTTTCAATGCTCCACATGGGCCAATCATTAGAGTCTAACATTCTCCCACTTGGTCCATACATCCATCAACCATTTCAATAAGAAATAAAATATACGAATCATGACGATAGGTCCTCTAAATGACGAGTATTATCTTCCATGTATTACAATATAATTTGTCTCTCAAGATTTGCCCATATGACTTAATGAATAAACCTTATACTTATTCTTGGTCTAAACTTTAGTGATATTTCTCAGAAATAAAGTTGTGCACTTAACTGATGTTGAAATGAGAAAATGTCATAAATATAGAGTTTCACAACAAAGTACAACAAATTACATGAGGGAACGAAGTCCTTCTTTGTCCACATGATCCCTAAATTTTACCGGTGGCATGCCTTTAGTTAAGGGATCTGCAATCATTAATTCAGTGCTTATGTGTTCAATGACCACTGCTTTATCCTTAACACGCTCCCTTATGGCTAGATACTTAATGTCGATGTGTTTACTTCGACTACCGCTCTTGTTGTTTTTAGCCATAAAAACAGTAGCTGAATTGTCACAGAATATCCTCAATGGCCTAAAGATAGAATCTACAATCCTAAGCCCAGAAATGAAACTCTTGATCCATACACCATGCGAGGTAGCCTCAAAACAAGATTCGAACTCAGCCTCCATAGTGGAAGCAGCAGTCAGAGTTTGCTTGGCACTCCTCCATGAAACAGCTCCACCAGCTAGCATGAAAATGTATCCAAAAGTTGATTTCCATGAATCAATGCAGCCAGCGAAGTCAGAGTCAGAGTAGCCAATGACTTCCAAGTTATCAGTCAGTCTATACATAAGCATGTAGTCTTTGGTTCCTTGTAGGTACCTCATCACTTTCTTTGTAGCCTTCCAGTGGTCTGATCTTGAATTACTCTGATATCTACCCAACATTCCTACAACGAATGCAATATCAGGTCTTATGCAAACCTAAGCATACATAAGGCTTCTAACAGCTGAAGCATATGGAATGTTGTGCATCTGTTCTCTTTCAAGGTCATTTCTCGGGCACTGATTCAAATTGAATCTGTCATCCTTCACAATGAGAGCTATACTTGGTGAACAATTTTTCATCCAAAATCTCTCCAAAACTTTGTTGATATAGGTCTCTTGAGACAGACCCAAAGTGCCTTTATATCTATCTCTGTGTATCTTAATGCCTATAACGAAGGATGCATCACCCATATCTTTCATGTCAAAGTTTTTAGAGAGGAGTTGTTTCACCTCATGTAGCATACATTTGTCATTGGTTGCAAGTAGAATGTCATCCACATATAGGACAAGGAAATAAATCTTACTCCCACTGACCTTCTGGTATATACATTGATCCATGATGTTCTAGGGCTGTACAAAAACTGCCCTGTACCAGCCAACCGCCCGCGCCGGTGCCCGCCCATCTCGAAAAAAGCGGGTTTACGTTAGCATCCTACTGGCGGACGGGTTCAATATATTCAGGTGGACAGGTTTGGTTTTAAGTTTTTGAGGGTTGGTTCAACCCGCACCCGCCCGCCTATATATATTTTTTTAAAAAAACTTATCATTTATTTGATTTTGTTCTTATTTTAGAGATGATTGAATAATCTAACATTCCAAGCACGGACTCGACTGTCTCTTGACATATTAGAAACTGGAAATTTTCCTATTATTTTGTGAAGTGCTCAAAATTCAAATCACATAAGTTAGTAGAGAAAGCCTTAAAAAGAAAAAGAACACTTGACTTTGTTCATCATTTCATTTGTAGTATTCTATTATTTTCGAACCTAGTGAATAGGCTTTAATCTTTATGGACTCTTGACTTTGTTCATCACTTCATCTATAGTTGATGTTTCTTATTGCAGTGAATGATTATGTTTCTTAATTTGTACTTTTGAATATGGTCACTGTCTTTAGGCATCAAACTTGCTTGTTGTTGGGAATGCTTTATGTATTATCATCTTATATTTTCTACAAATTTTTTTCACTTTCTAAAAAAAAGGTCTAAAAAATTACATTGGACAATAGTATAGGTCTAAACCACCTCAACCTGTCCGCACCCATCCGCAACCACCCAAAACCAAATCGAAACCACCTTCCATGTGGTGGGCGGTTTGCGGGTTGGTTAATCGCCAACCCGCCATCCTAAAAAAAGGGCACCGCACTCGCTCAAAAACCATCAAACCGCCCACCGTTCACCCCTATGATGTTCTCTACGAATCCAAATGAAGAGATGACGTCCTGGAATTTCAAATACCACTGACGGGAGGCCTGCTTCAACCCATATATGGATTTTTTAAGCTTACACACCAACTGCTCACCATTACTAGAGGAGAATCCTTCTGGCTGTTTCATATAAACCTCTTCCTCTAGTTCACCATTTAGAAATGCTGTTTTCACATACATTTGTTGTAACTCTAAGTCAAAATGAGCAACAAGTGCCAAGATGATGCGGAGGGAATCTTTCTTAGATACAGGAGAAAAGGTCTCCTTGTAGTTGATTCCTTCCTTCTGAGTGAATCTTTTGGCGACGAGTCTTGCCTTATATCTTTTCGATGTTGCCCAATGAGTCTTTTTTTCGCTTTATTGACCCATTTACACCTTATAGCTTATGCACCATCAGACAACTCGACATATCCTAGACTCTATTGGATGCCATAGAATCCATCTCATCCTTTATTGCATCGTACCAAATTTTGATTCTTGGCAACTCATGGCTTGTGAAAACATTTCGGGATCATTTTCGGCTCTAATGTTATAGTCTAATTCTTGCAGATACACAACATAATCACTAGAAATTGCTGATTTCCTTTCTCTAGTAGATCTCCTTAATGTTGGTTCAACATTTTCCTAAGGAATCTGTTGTCCAGCTTGTTCCTTGATTGTGTCTGGTGGTTCTTGAGCAACTTGACCTTCTAGATTATTATCAGCAATTTATGAAACCTCAATAATCTGTTGCACAACACTCGGTTGAACTATAGGAGTGTTATGAACTATGATTAAGCTATCACTTGATGTAGATGGTTGAGCTTCAGTATGATCTCCTTCAGAAACCATGTTCTGAAATTGATCGCTCCCACTAATTAAGTCATTCTCAAGAAACTTTGCGTTTCTTGATTCCACAAATCTAGTGCTATGAGTTGGACAGTAGAATCTATATCCTTTGAACTTTTCGGCATATCTAATGAAATACCTGCTAATGGTCCTCGGATCTAGCTTCTTCTCTTATGGGTGGTACACTCTTACTTCAGGAGGACATCCCCAAACACGTATATGTCACAAACTCGATTTTCAGCCTTTCCATAACTCAAATAGCGTCTTTGGGATAGCCTTAGTCAGAACCCGATTTAATATATACACAGCCGTCTTAAGAGCTTCAGTCCACAAGGACTTAGGTAGGTTGGAGTTACTCTGCATGCTTCTCACCATGTCCATTAATATTCAATTTCTTCTTTCTACTACATCATTCTGATCCAGAGAACCAGGCATGGTGTATTGGGCAACTATCCCATGCTCTTGAAGAAACCTCACAAATGGACCTTGAGCTTTTGCATCCTTAGTGTATCTACCATAATATTCTCCACCTCTATCTGTCCTCATGATCTTTATTTACTTGCCGCATTATTTCTTTACTTTAGCCTTGAAAACCTTAAAGGCATCTAACGCTTCGTCCTTTGTATGAAGCAAGTAGAGATACATGTACCGTGAGTAGTCATCTATGAAAGAGATGAAGTATTTCGGACCATATTAGTCCATTACTGGACTACAAATATCTGAATGTATGATTTTTAATATTTCTGAACTCCTCTTAGCACCTTTCTTAGACTTGTTGGTTAGCTTTCCTTTAATGCAATCCACATAAGTCTCGAAGTCAGTAAAATCCAAAGCATTAAGCACTTGGTCATTTACTAACCTCTTGATTCTATCAATGAAGATACGTCCCAATCTCCGATGCCACAACATAGAGGAATCCTCATTTATAACACAGCGTTTAATGCCAGATTGAACATGCATACTAGTATGATGTGGTTCATTTTGCAAGTTAATTGAAAAAAGACCATAAGACAAAATACCATTCCTAACAAGATCAGATTTATAAAATAAACTGAAACATTTGTCTGAAAAAGTAAAGAAATATCCTAAAGGTACAAGTTTGGAACATAAAATGTCTTATCCAATTCCAAAATAAAACCACTACTTAAAACAAAGGTGCATGTTCCGATGGCTTCCACATGTGAACGCATCTTGTTTCCTGAAGAGATGCTCAGCTCACTTCCTACTGGCTTCCTTAGGTTTCGTATACCTTGCAAGGTATTTGAAACATGGATTGTAGATCCAGAATCAATCCACCATGTGTTATAAACAACATCAACCATATTAGATTCATAACAAACCAATGGGATTGGATTACCTTTCTTTTCAAGCCAACTCTAAAATTTCGTGCAATCCTTCTCAAGCTGCCCTTGTTCCTGAGATCACATGGTTAGAAGCTCATTAATTGACCATTGTCTTTATGTGTATTGTAGGAAATCTTAAAGGGCCCATATTGCTTTGGAATGGTGTTCAAAATATAGTGCACCAGGAATGACTCAGACATATCCACCTCAAGGTTCTTGAGTTGAGCCGCTATGTCCCTCATCTCCATGATTGGCTCACGTACATCTCTCACACTGGTGAGCCTCAGAGATGAGAACCTCATGATTAGGGTGCTCGGAAGTGCCTTATCTGAAGTTTCAAACTGCTCATCAATGGCCTTCAGTAATGCCCGGACCTTGTCATACTATTCGACGGAACCATGTATCCCAGCAGAAATTTTAGTCTTTATGAACATGACGCTAAGGCGATTAGATCGCTCCCAACGTTCATAAAGAGCAATCTCATCCTGAGTGCTAGTTTCAATAATTACGAGCTCGTCTTTCCTTATAGCATAATCAATGTCCATCCATCCCAAGTGAAGGAGAATTCTCTCCTTCCAGACCTTATAGTTATCTCCTTTCAGCTCAAGAATATCACATCAAACATTAGAGAAATTCACAGGTTGTATGACTACATAATTAAAACAAACATGCTTATGATCCAAAATATTGAGACTAATAGACATAAATTATGCTTTACCAATGTAAATCATGCATAAAATCATGAATCTATGACATCAAACTTGCCTGTGGGCTAAAGTTTTAATTCAATTGGATTCATTTTACTGTAGATAAAACTATTAAATTATGTTCCATTTTCTAATACCTGTGGGTAAATTAGAAAATATAATTTAATATTTTATCCCAATTAGTCATACTAATATAATAAAAATTCCTATGGAATAAAATTTATTATATTGAGTACAACTAATTGCAATAAATGTCCTTTAACCAAATGTGATCCTAAACCAATTAATATATAATTTTGTATAATTAGAGGTGCTGTGGCTAAGCTCTAATTATTTAAAATCATATGGATCACTTAGACATTTAATTTTGTTCATCAAATTATTCACAAAAATTTGCATATTCTATAAGCAATAAAATAATTATGACCAAAATCTCAATTTATGCTAAATAATTTAATTTAATTTAATAACATGCATAATAAAACTCAAGATTATGCATATAACAATAATTAGCACATCAATTATCACAATATGTTTTTCAATAAAACACTTATTAAAATAGAACAATTTCTAAATAACATACATAATTAATTTTATAATTTATGCATTAAAATATATTTTTAAAATTATCTAAATAATAACAACAATAAAATTATGCACATAAAATAAATACTTGGCACATAATGTATAAAATAAATTTCCTATGAAATTATTGCAAAAATTATGTGCATATCTAAAAATCAAAATTAATTTTTTTTTATTTTTGGATTTTTTTAATATTTTAATGCCCCCAAAACGACGCCCTTTTTTTTGGGGGGGGGGAGGAATGACGCTGCTCACCAGCCAAGAAAATGACGGGTCGTTTTGTTGTAAAGGGGCGTGCTTTGGCATGTCTAAACGACATGTCGTTTTGAGCCTTATGGCCTGAAACGACATGTCATTTCACTGTGATAAAACGCCTTTTAATAGCCAAAACAACATGTTATTTTGGCTGACCAAATGCCCAACAACACGTCATTTTTTGGTCGCCTTCTTTCCTAGAACCAGGCCTTCGCGACCTATTTTTGACCCGAACAAGAACCCAACGATTTGCAGCAGTTTTGGGCTTTCCAATTAATTCCAAAAACCACAAAAAACATAGAAATCCAATTTGTAAATGATTTCTAATCTTATATTCAATGAAAATGATTCAAATTACAAACTCGAATTTCAATTTCATAAACGGTATGTACATATATATATATATATATATATATGTAACGCAGAACAGAGTATAAAATGACAAGGTAGAGGCATATAATTGCTCGGATACCAAATGATGTTTCTAAAACAATATGAAATAATTGAATTCATTAAAGCGGAAGCAAATGGATCGTTAAAAAATACCACCGGCCATTGCCTCTGTTATGCTCTGCAAGTCAATGAATTCGGCCTGAATGCAACAATGATTTCACGCTGTATTTTGGACTCTTTTCTGAGCACCAACAATTCGCTTAGATGGTATATTCTTGGTTTTTGTTTTAGAATTGTATGCTCAGGACCAAAATGCAATTTCCGTGTGTTTTTATCGTGACCATCACACGGTTTAAAAAGAAGGGGGCTGCTGAACGGTTATTCTGACAAATAACCGTTCGGCGGTTGACTACAGTTTTCAATGCTCCACGTGGGCCAATCATTAGAGTTTAACAATTTATTGAAAATCAAAAATATCTCTAGGCAATTTTCTCTACCCTTTGCAATAAAAACCCTAATTTCATTCTCTCTCTTCTTCTCTCTTCCACTTTCTTTTTCCTCCTGCTCTTTTATCCCTCTCTATATTAGAATATGCCATTGCTAACATTTGTAAAATTTTGGTATGTTAATTGTTATTCATTATCTCATTTGGCTTGTTTCTCTCATTCTCTTTCTCTCTCTTTTTCTTTTTTTCTTCTTTTTTTTGAGGGGGAAAAAAAGAAATATAAAGGAATGCCTCTAAATGAAGGGTTTTAAAGATTTATTCATTGCTCTAAACCCCCAATGTTCTCTCTTTATATACTAATTTAAGAGGGTAGGGATCATGATGGAGGGGTAAAAAAAAAATAAAGAAGTGAGGTGCCACTAACAAGAGCAAACGAAGAACGATTAGGTCCGTGCTTATAGCGCGGCTCCCGAAGTGGTTTCGAAGTAACTGTGTTGTCGCGAGGCTCCCCAAGGCAGCTCCGGCTGGTTCGTGCTCATTGCGGGGCTCCCAAAGTCGATGTGCTCGTTGTGCGGCTCTCGAAGGTGGTTCCTGAAGTCGTCGCACGGCTCCTGAAGGTGGCTTTGGCTGGTCCATGCTTGTCGTGAGGCTCCCGAAGTGGCTCTTGAAGTCGGCCATGGTTGGTCCCATGGCTCCCGAAGTCGGCCGTGCTCGTCATACGACTCTCGAAGTCGGTCGTGCTCGTCGCACGCTCTCAATGGATTGGTCAGCTTTGTAACCCGTCGGCATCTGCAGCGCCGGTGTTAACATAGAGAAAAAGGAGGGCCGACTGGATTGGAGGAATGAGGGCAGAAAAAGAGAGGAAAGTATGGGAGAGAGGAAAAAAAAAACCTTAATAAAGATACAATTTTCTTTTTAATTTAATTTTTAGTCTGTCATGTTGTATTTTATCAAATAGTTTTGTTGGGCGTGATATAAATCAATCCACATTCAAAATAAATGGCATCCAACATAATTATCTTGTTATAAACGTTAACTTGGGGAATTATGTGATAGTATCTAAAGAAAAAGGAAGTAAGTGAACCAAAAAAGAAAAGAAAAAAAAGATCCCACAAAAAGGCATAAAATGTGAGAATAAAAGTAACATGCAACTTAATGACAATTTGGTAACATAAATGAATGGCATAACCGTAGTAACAAGTAATAAAGTGGTCTATATTTATGCTTTGAGATGTCCTATGGCAAGAGTAAAAATCAAAAAATGATAAAGAGAATGACAAAGAAAATAACCTAAATATCTTTTTTAATTTCTCTTATTGTTATTATTTTTAAAAAAGTAATGATAACAACACCAATTTTAATCTCCACTTTGATTCTAACTTTTGAGTTGTAAGAGGAGGAGATTCTAGCACAAATCATTTTGGGCAGGTCTCACTATTGGCTTTTGGGTAAGTGATGGGCTACCATTCCACGCATCGATAATCACAATTCAACAGTCTTGAAATATGAGAGACGTCATATGGAGGGAAGTTGGTGATGTAGCCGTTGTTCAAGAACGACATTTGTTCAATCATATACTCTTCTTGAAAAGCTTTCGTAACCGGTGCTTTAACTCGATATGGAATGTTTTAAGATAAGAAATAAAGTGGCCTAATGAAGATGAAAGTAATGCCACAAGACTATTCATCATGAATATGTTAGTAAATTCAATCTATTAATGTACTAATTTTTCAAATACTTATCAATAGAAAATGATAACTTATAAATTGATATACAAGTTGAAATTAATTTTAACATAGAACCATGTCGAGGCCTATATTCTTTTTCTATATATTATAAACATGAAAATGAAGGTCGATTGATCGTTATGATTTAGGCTCGATTACCAATATATTGATTGAGTTGTGACCGTTTAGATTTCAACTTTTGATTAATATGGATATCGAGAAAGAACTATACGTAGAATCGTCGATAGGACTCTTAAAGTCATCCATATAAAAATTTACTAGTCACCTTACATGCATAACCATCCTTAACAAATGCTGTTGGAATAATAAAATCCATAACAAATTTCAACCTACTCAAATACACGCACACACCAAAAGACGAGATTTGAATTTTGCTAATACTAATATACTAGAAACTTTTCCGACAGAGTTATCTATAAATGGCAAATTTACTTATCAACTTTTATTTGACTGCACGCCAAATATTTGATTAGCCTCTTCCAACGCGTCCATCATGCATATTATTGTTTGTGTTGTCAGGACGAACATCATCGAACATAGGACTGTCAGGTGAGGTCCCAAAACCGTCAGCAAATCCAAACTGAACATTTAGGCCGCTGCCATCACCACCCCACCACCGACGGCTATGG
Organism: Artocarpus heterophyllus; assembly: GCA_025403435.1. Lineage (NCBI taxonomy): Eukaryota > Viridiplantae > Streptophyta > Magnoliopsida > Rosales > Moraceae > Artocarpus > Artocarpus heterophyllus. Next base: position 39,164,751 of record CM046333.1, on the reverse strand, counting down.
GAGACGGTGAGTTACTATCCCCAGTTGAAGAAAAGCTGCTTCACCTGAATCCAAAACTGCTACCATCTGGGCTCTGCCCAGCACCCGACTGAAAATGAAAAGTGTAGCCTCCAGGACCTGAGGCCACGCCCCACTTGATGACCCACTTTCCATTGGGCGAATATCTGCAACCACACGGAAAACCGAACCCACCAGTTTGGCCTGAACCAGGGTTGCCTCTGCCTTGAGAGGGCACTTCTGGTATTTTGTTGGATGACTCCTGTGAGCTAGAAGCAGAAAGGATAAAAGAAGGATATATGGCAAGCAATGACAATCCTACAAACACCAATCATTTGTTTATCTTTAAAAATACCATAATTTGATTACTTTGTCAAAAGCAAAAACAACAAAACCAGTTGATTGGAAGGAAATTGGGGACTTGTTAGTTATGAAAAAAAGCCTATTACTCGGATTAGAAACCCCAACAGACACATTTGACATGGGGGCTGAATTGTCACAACCAAAATATATTAACGTCTCAGTATTATGAACTAAGAACTTGGCTCACACATTTAGTATTTTGTATAAGAATTTGTGTCACAGGAATTGCATGCCCTTGAAATCCTTAGTAGTTCCTTTTTATTATTATTTAATTGAGAAAAGTAAATAAAAAAAGTTAACGAATAATCATACAATGCATTTATTTGGTCAACGTAAAGCTAAAAGCAAATCAGATCACTAATGCAAAACATACAAATCAGACTCCTTACAGAACAATGTGCTAGCGGACAGCTCAGATATTGCCAAGGTCATTATTGTATTGGGCTTGTAGTGTTGGTAACTCAAACGAGAGATTTGTCATGGGTCCACAGTGTGAAGCCCGTCTTCTATTAGTTGCGATGCCCCCCAGCACCGATCAACATGGTTTTGGTTTATTTATGAGTTCAGCTACAAATTCTTCAATATTCATGTTAGAGCTTCCTCCTTCATCCACTGCCTCCATGGCCAATTCTCTCCACCTAATGGAGTTCCCTTTAATACCTTTCCCTCTCTCTCCTTGCGTCATGACTTCCCGTATACAAAGCTCTATTTCTTCTCTTGGGACAATCCCACTTGGATCTGCCTTCACCCTTAGGCCAACATGCCACACATCGGCAACAAACTTGGCGTTAGTTGTTTGGTCCGTCCATTGCGGCATCACCACCATTGGAACTCCCAAGCTAAGCGCTTCAAGAGTTGAGTTCCACCCACAATGAGTCACAAAGCAACCGGTGGACTCGTGAGCTAAAACTTCTAGCTGAGGACACCAATTCACAACAAGACCCTTTTCGGATGTCTCCTCTACAAACTTGCTAGGAAGCTTTCCCACCTCCGATTCCCTTACCACCCACAAGAAATTGCTGTTGCTTCTCTTTAGTCCCTCTGCTAGTTCCTCCATCTGCTTGTTTCCGAGGTTGGCCATGCTTCCGAAAGATACGTAAACAACTGAACCTGCTTCCTTTGAGTTTAGCCACTGCATGCAAGTATCAGCATTGGGACTAAAGAGGCCGAGGCCATAATCCTTGTCGTCCTCTAACCTCTTGTCTAAGTACGTTGAAGGAATGGTTGGTCCTATTGTTTTGATCGGCCATAGAGTTCTCATCCAGTTAACCACCTAATTAGAATTCAGCATCCAAAAAAAGACGTCAATTACAGTAGACCTTAAGCATAAATTATGGGAAAAAACATAGACCTGTTTTATCAATATGCAACAATTTTTTTTTTCCCTCGTTTTGGAAAAGTAAGAACTCTTGTCAATGAAAACCATTTCCTTTCTCCCAGCATCCTGTTGAAGGTTTGCACCAGAGGAAAAAGCTAGTTGATTTCTACATATACCTTGTTAAAAGTTCATGAGATAATATTTGAAAAACATACTGCTAAAATAGGGAAAAAAAAAAGGGCAAAGAGAAGACGGAGGGGTGAGAGTTACAATAGCTCCGCATACCTATCAGTAGGCAGTAAATTATTCTGCTTCATACCTTGTGATTAAGTGCTTGTAGTACTCAAACAGACAACTTGTCACAGATCATAAAGACGTATAGTCATTAGGAACTTCAAGTACCTCTTGACTGAGATATTCTCAGTAGAAGGGGCGAGCTCAGAAATGATGAAATGTTTTCTAAAAGCTAACCATGTTCCACGAAAAAGCCACAGATCTGAATATTTGGCTTCTCACTTTCATTTATGTATTTATTTTCAGAAAATTCTAGGAATTGTAGGTATACAGATCTGTCAGACAGCCCTGAATCATTTTAATAATGGGAGATTTATACAATAGAGACTCATGCAACCTCCATCATCGTAGTAAAAGGCTTTGAATTAATTTGTATGTTGTGTACTTCAGTACTTATAATATAGACAAAAAGTTGAGACAATTGTATAAACCCAATATATGTGTTCCAAAGAAACCAACCTGGCATCTTTGAAACACATAAGTTGATTTCATACTGGATTCTAGATTGCACTAACTTTTTCCATGAAAGCAAAATGTTTAACGTTATGCAAGTGTGATGGCAAGTTTGTGAAGTACCTCTTTCTCTAAGGCTTCAAAACTGCTGAAGAAGATCCAGTCGGCTTGGGTTACATTTGAAAACCGGCTAACGACTAATTTCAGAAATGATGGGTAGGACCCAGGATCATAAATGAAAGAGGGCAGGTCATGTGCCTTAAGTGGTGGCAATCCGGTTAAAGAAACTTGAGGCTCTTCCAAAGGAACTTTCAGCAACCCTTGATGGAGGTAGTAGTAAATACATGCCACAGCACAAGAATGAGTGAAAAACGAGGCCCCGGAAAGACCAAGCTGTTTGGCCAGGTCTAGGACCCATGGCATTGCCGAATCATACACTAGGCAACTGACAGGGCATCCACTGGTTTCTTGCTTCACAATGAGCTCAGGCAATCTCTTTGATGCAGTGTTTTGGAACCACTCAACCATGTTTTCTATTTTGTCATTCTCTGAGAGCCCATCGGAAATTGGCTCAAATCTTATCAAGCCAGCTTTATTTTGCATCATCTTGTTGTTTGAGAAGGCGGTGACCAACGTGACTTTCAATCCTCTGGATGCAAGGCGCTTAGAGAATTGGAGCATGGGATTTATGTGGCCTTGGATAGGAAAAGGAATGACTAATATGTGGATCTTATGGACTCTTTCTCTCTCCATTTTCTTCACACAGCTATCCCCCTTTCTAATTGAGTAATGTGCTATAATTGATTAAAACCGACCTTCAAAGACAAACAATAGCTCTTCCAAAGTTTCTAATAGGTTTTTTTACCAAGTGAAGGGCAAAGACTTATGAAATTTGTTAAGCCCAAGAGAGAGTAGCTTCTTTCTTCTTATGGAATACAAAGATTGTTGTCCTTATATGACCATGGGCTGAATTTACCAAAGTGAAAAACAAACAAAATGTTAGACAAAAACATATATATTGTGCCATTATCTTGTGACTTGAGAAAACAACCCTGAAAATGGGTAGAAAAATCAAATGCCAAATTGATATTGTGCGCGTAAAAGCTATACCAATAGAAGTACTCGTTTTTAACAATAATAAAAAACCCAAGTACAAGAAGTCATCCACCTATCAGAAAATTTGACAATTTTGAACTTTCGGGCATAAAAAAGAAAATGCGTGGATTTGAACATGCTCCACAGAGATCTCTTTCTCTGTACGCATATAAGAACTCAACTGGGTCTATTCCATATAGCTTGATTTGGAGCTTCTACTTCTGTGATTTTTACAAATTACAGTCTCACACATGAGTTTTTCAATCTCATTATTGCTCTTACCCAAAAATTGGTATCCGTTTCAAACATTTATCCAATCCAGAAGTCATCAGAATAAGAAACCAAAAGAAAAAGAAATGAAACAAATCAGACCCATCAACATAGTTTTGAGTTTCCAGCTACACTACATGAAAGACTTGAAGCGATCTAAGAATAATAGGCAGTCAAATTACTTCATTCGTTTTAAGTAGGAAGAAAGTGGAGAAGAATGAAGCTCACCTCTGACAATTAGAACAGAGTCTAGCTGAGAGGACAGCAATAGCCCATAGACGATGACTATGTTTGTGGGAGCTCTTCATGTGGTGTCACAAATTAGCAGCCTCTATTTATCCTCAACTCAATGATGATGTCCTTGTCAAATATGCCTAACAACAAGAGCTCATGACGGAAGCCCGCACGTCACGTTAGACCCATTTTTTTTTTTTGGGTGGTTTGAAAAGTGTTTTCAATGAAAATGGTTTTACTTTATAAAATAAAATTTTTTTAAAAGTTGTTAAGTTAAAAAGCGTACAAAAATATTTTTAAATATTTTTAAAACAATATTTAATGGGGCTTTGTCTTTGTTTTTGTTTTTGTTGTTTTTTTGGCAATGTGGCCTTTGATTTTTTTTTGAGACAATTGAGTCTTTAAAATTTATAAAGTATGACAATTTCTTAAACTCGATAATGTGTGAAAAAATTAGGACAGAAAATGATCACATAAAATGTGTTGGACCTATTTAGAAGGCGTATGCTTAACTTCTAAGAGCATCTCCAACCCTGCACCAAAATGGTGCAAAAAGCCAAAATAGAGATAAAATCTCTCTCTAATCTAACACTATAACCTATCACTAGTTTGATATCTGCCACAATGTTGCATCATATTTGGTGCAATACTGTTCTGATTTTTTTTTTTAGGTTTTAAAATCATAAAATTTACCCTAAAAGTTTATATAATTCTTAATTTTCAATTCAAAATGCATATTATTAAACAATTTTCTCTCTAATCTTTTTTTAAAATTATTTAAAAATTATGTGTAATATGCAATAAAAAATAAAAACATCACAATCCAAACATATAAAATGCATAGATGAAAATACCTAATTTCAAGAGTTACTTGCTAGGCATAGATAGATCAGGGATAAAGACATTCACATTGGCCTTTACAATGCGTTAATTAATCATCTGTGGGATGAATATACTAACTCAAAAGGATAAGTGATTATCTATATGTAATTTTATTTTCACCTTATTATTTAATCTATTATTTTCTACTCGTTTGAGTTAATGTAATTTAATTTTAAATTATCTAAGTAGAATATTTTTAATGTAATTTAACTATTTATTATTTTTGTAAGAGCTAGTTAAATTTATAATATATTTATATATTAATATGAACAAATAATTATTAAGAAATAATTGGTTAAATAGATTAATTTTTGCTAATTAAAAGGAAAGAATACATGAGAAATATTCTTTTTGGTGCAACTTTTAATGTTATTGGGTTGAAGGTGAACCTTTTTTAATGCTAAAATTGTACCATTTTGATGCAAAAGCAACACCAAAATGGTGCAAGAGGTTAGAGATTGTGACACCCGTTATTCTCCTAACGGGTATTAAGGTAATTAAATTAATTTTTAGTGTATCAATAAAAAAAATTGCTTCATTTAAAATTTATTTTACAATATTTATTTTTATCTATTTTTAAATTTTCTAAAATTCTCTTATATTTATTTAGTATGTTTACTGAAAAGCCTTAGAACTTCTAATAAATCTCAAAAATGTCATATTGGCATTATGTGCGTTAAAGTCTCCATATGAGACATAAGGATATCTTTTCCAACTACTCTTGACGCTCATTTTCTTTATTTCCTCCGTGACATGCTTCAACATGTCTCCTCCATAATTGCTTCTATCACTTCTCTTCAAAGACTTCATGTGACACTCGTTATTCTCCTAACGGGTATTGAGGTAATTAAATTAATTTTTAATGTATAAAAAAAAAATTGCTTCATTTAAATTTATTTTATAATATTTATTTTTATCTATTTTTAAATTTTCTAAAATTCTCCTATATTTATTTAGTATGATTACTAAAAAGCATTAGAACTTCTAATAAATCTCAAAAATGTCATATTGGCATTATGTGTGTTAAAGTCTTTAGATGAGACATAAGGATATATTTTCCAACTACTCTTGACCCTCATTTTCTTTATTTCCTCCGTGACATGCTTCAACATGTCTCCTCTATAATTGTTTCTATCACTTCTCTTCAAAGACTTCATCTTTTCTTCCTTTCTCTTCCACGGTTCCCACACTCTTCTTCTCATTTCTTTGCTGAAGCAAAATACTTAGAGAACTTCTTCAAGGCAGCCATAAAAATCAGCCACCATCACCTCCATTTGAGCAAGAATTTCAGTCATACCGAAGTAAAGGAACCTGTTTTGAAGCCATTTCAAGCTTCCAACTAACCATAATCCGAGGTTAGAATCTTATGAACAAATTTAGTCTTTCATTTATAAATTTTCTTTTATACTAAAGGATTATTCAAATTTGCGTTCTTAAACCTAAGTATATGTTTGTTGCTATTTTGGAGCATATGTATGAAGTCTAAGTGTATATGCCCTAGACAGAAAATTTATATTGTTAAACTTTATAATACCTCTATGGGCAGTGGTTATTTCTTGAAATTCTAAGATTAAATTAAAATAAATTTTATGAATGTAGTTGTATGTTGTGCTTTAGTTTTAATTGTCCTTATGCACGCCTTAGGATCAAGGGAGTATGGAGCTAACGTTAATTGATTCCAGGATTAAGAGACTGTTGATAAGCTTAAAAGGTAGGGATTCTATTACTCATCTTTTGTGAGGTTTTTATAGAATTAAAATTGATTGTTTTGCCGCAATATATCTATATCTATGTTGAACTGATATTATATGAGTATCACATATGAAACTATGACATGGACTCGTCTTGTATTGTACGGCGAGGAACATAATGAATTGACACGTGTTATAAATTGAGAAGCATGGTTAGGAAAACTAACTCTATTGATAATGATTCAATATAGAGAAATTGTGAGACATGAAGAGGGCGACGGTTACGTCCTTGGGCATGAATACCCTAAAAGGTAAAGTAGGGGGAAGGCGATGACGCTTCCTTGGGTTGAAAGTCCCAGAACACACTGTACAGGAATCGATTTGGTGAGGACTCGGGGCTTGATGTCCCCTCACCGGAACACCCTTGGAATGTTTATAGGGTGATCAAGTGCGCCCATTTGGGTTTCGATGAGTTGAGTGATACTCAATTTAACATGGATACCTAGGAACAATGATGATTTGTAATATTTGTATAAATGTGTAATTATGACACTTGGTAACGATTAACTACGGTATCCATAAGATGTGATCATAATAAACCTCATAATCTGGAATGTGATGTAACTTACTAACCATGCAGGTTTTAATGTGGTAATGATAAAAACCTAAAGGTGAGTAATGGCTTTCTCTACTGAGCATAGTGTTGCTCATACCCTTATGTTTATATCTTTTCAGGACTCACTAAGTGTAAGGTGGCTACGAGAAATATAGTTGAGGAAGTGATGTAGCTATATTACATTGGGACTGCTTCAATCGTTGAGAATGTTCTTCATGATAATGTAAGCATCAATTGTTACTTTCTGTGACTGTATTACAATGTGTTGAGGGTTAAAATGATGATGACAACAGTTTATATTATTAAATTTAAGGTGCTACATTAAAACTGTGGTTTATTTGTCGTTTATATTTTTATTTTTGAGTTGAGAGTTTTCATTTAAGTCCCGGGCAAATTTTAATCTTTAAGGTTTTACTTTTATTATTTATTTTTATTTTATCTCATTAAAAACTGTTAACCCCCACATAGGGGCGTTACAGAATTTTTGGTATCAGAGCCTAGGTTCGGTTAACCTAGGGAGTGTAGCACCACTTTAAAAAATATATTTTTGAGATGGTTTTGAAGCTGAATTTTCATTGTCATCATCAAAATGAACCTTCACATTGATTTATACAGTCTAGAAGGATGTAACATGGAAAGGCCATAGAATGAAAATATCAATAGTTATATGAGTACAATAATTATATAGAAGGAAAGTATTAATAGTTATAAGGGAATGATAATTATATGGAATGAGTTTATAAGTAGAATGCTTATGAGAGATTCGTATAATATTTGGATCTATAAGCATATCTAATTCGTATAAACGATGAGAAATTCGTATAGATACGAGGATTTAAGAGCCTTTTGTCTCGTGAAAAACAATAAGAAATATAAGGCTTGATTTATTGATTTTAAAGTTTGACATAGATATGCCAAATTTTTCGTAATTGATTCAAACCTAAGTAATGATTATGTGTGGATTCGATGGAGCACATAAGTGTCAATATCTTTTCTTAAAAGTTCTATTTATTTGAGGAATATGATATAAGTTGGAAATCATGGTATTGAATCATGAGAGAGATAAATGTTAGACTTTTGGTCTGTTGAGACTGTGTAAAGTCTAGAATGCATGAATCTCAAAATTGGAATATTTTGTTACGTACATTGTATTTAAGTGTATCAGTGAATCTTTTGGTTACCTAAGGTTTTGTTATATGAGGAAATTATATATTGTATGAGTAGAATTGTGGGGATTGTAGATGTTCTTAAGTAGTAACATCTAGTGTCTTTGTTCATTGATATGGTCTACGTTGAAAGACGTAAATCGTATTGATTTCAAGGTTAGTCACATTCTAAACCCTTGGTAGTAATGATGATGAATCCATTGATAGATGTTGAGTATTAGGAATAACATATGGGTGTATGCATTGTTCAATAAGGTTTTGATTAAAACAAAATTATTTGAGTTGCTAGAAGATTGTGTTGTTATGAAATGATTTTAAATATCATTCAGGAAGATCCTTGTTGTCGTTAAATTAGATTTGTTGTTTATAGTTAACTTTATCTATAGTGGGCTTTGAATTGGGTTTAAGATTCATACGAATTGGTTTTCAATTTTATGTTTGTTATTTAACTCGTTCTAAATGTGTTAAGGCCGAAACAACCTGACCATTTTCAACTTAGAACATTTGGGCCTAGTTCAAATCTTAAATCAGTTTGATTCACACTGTCTCTCCCACGTGGTCTCTATACGTGTCATATACAGTGGTTTAATCATTGTTTACAAATACGTTTACTGTGCATAGGAGCTTATTTCTCCGAGTTCACTTTTTCTCTCTTAATTTGTTATTTTCTCTCTAAATCGCAAATCCTCTTCTTTTTCATTAAAAATTCTTCTTTTCCTCTAAAAGAAGAAGGAATTCTAGGATTCTGCAATTTACTATCTTAATTTTTCCTTTCTATTTACTCTTCTTTCATCTCATCATGGACCCAAAGTACCAACACCTGAGAAAGTATTTCCCATCACTCTCCCAAAAGATTCTTAGAAAGAAATACAAGGCTAGAATTACTCGGTTGTGGATTCTTATGCGTTTTGGTATCCCTTGTGATGTGAGAATGTTGATAGAGGGGAAAATCCGTCCGAGTGACTTTAGTCAAGATGTCGGTTTACCAGGAACAGGTACCAGTCGTAGTGCAATGAAAAGAAGAGCTCGTGCCATCGTGGTCACTTGTAACAAATGTGGAAGACAAAATTGTAACGGTAAATGTACTTCACCTGGTTATATGTCTACGAATAGAGAGGATAAAATAAGGTTTTGTAGGGATGGACTTTCAAAGGAAAACTTGGATAGCATCCATCCTCCTCTTCACGGTCACCCTAGTGGATATGTTCAAGGAGCTATTTTTAAACTCTGGCCTAAATTTTATACAGAAAGACAACGCCTCAGGAATATGGTATTTCTAGATCCTGTTTATCAAGCCATAAGAAAACTGGATGGGGAATAAGTCATCGCTCTATAAAGGTTATTTAGTCTTTGCTTATTTGAAGCAGTTTTAGCTGATGTTCAACAGTTTGTGTTTTTCTTTTACTCAGAATATTTGCTTTTGTGTTTGAAATAATTGTGATTATTAGATTGATACAGTAAGTGTTAATATCTTATTTAATTTATGATTTTCTTAAATATATATATAATAAAATATATTATCTTATCAGACACGTTACATACGGTACAGTAATATGTTTGAATTTTGAAAAACTTATCCAGATATTTCAAGATTTGTGTCTCAAATTTCAAAAGTTCTACAGTATTTGTCGTTTATATTAAATTTCTCGACTTGGTGTATATTTGTCAAAAAGTCTACAGTTGCGTCAAGACGGTCTTCTGTCGAATTGTTCTCAATTGTCAAAAGTTATACAATTAGAGTCTAATCTTTTTCAAAAAGTGAATCAGATTTTCTGTAAACTATCAATCACCTTATCTTACTTTCTTATCCGCACAAGATTTTGTTTAAATCTTTGGATTACCTTTTCATTACCTACTCGTCTATCTCTTTAGCCCTTTTTGTATATTTCTCATCTTTAAAAACTCATGTAGAACCCGAAGTCTAAGTGGAGCAGACATTAAGCAACCACTTCTATAAACCAAATATGTCTACCTCCCAGTCCACGAAGAAAATAAAGAATGTCTGTGTCTTTTGTGGTTCCAGCTTTGGAAAAGATAAAGCTTATTTAGAAGCTGCAAATCACTTAGGGCAAGTCCTAGCACACAAGAAGATTAACATAATCTATGGGGGTGGTAGTATAAAAATGATGGTAAATATGGCACTAGCAGCTAGGTCTAGCGACGCTACTGATGTAAGAATTTGGCCTCATATTCCAGTTGAAGGAAACCTTTGTAAGGAAGCCATAGGTAAGGGAGAAGGAGTCAGGAGTATCCCTAAAAATTTTAAAGACATAATCTATAATTCTGATGCTTTTATAGCATTACCTGGTGGTCTAGGCACTCTTGAGGAAATATTTATAGTTGCTTGTGGGCAATTGTTGGGCTTTTATTCCAAACCTTTGGGACTGCTGAACGTAAAGGGTTTTTATGACGGTCTTTTGAAATTTCTAGATTACGCTGTGGAAGAAAACATCACTACAGAATCGGAGAGACAAATCTTTGTCACTGCTTCAACAGCTGAGGAATTGATAGATAAAATGCAAATCATACATCCAAAATCCGACACTGCAACATCCAAGCTTGAATGGGAAAGGGAAAGCCGGGAGCGGCCAATTGATTTGAATCTCCATCTGTAATCTTTTTGTTTTATCTTTGGCATGTAGGCATGTGTGTCCGTATTTCGTGTGTTACGAATAACCGTTTGCCTTGTATTCTGTGTTTCTTGTGGTACGTCGTTGTTCAATCTTTTAGATTCATTGAGCCTAATGCCGGGATGGCTGGATACGGAGTACTTGATGCTCTCGAAACGCATCCTTCTTAAGGTCCGATCTTTTGTTTATCGATGTTTTTGTATCCTCTAAGCATGCATGATATGGATAGCTGGTATACGGAGTGCCTTGTACTCTCGAAACGTATCCGTATTATGTTTGTAATGTGTAATATTCTGTTTATATTATGTGGAAGTACCAGAGTCAGTTATGGGGATATTCCATATGAAATATGAGTATAGTATTTGGGTTGAATGTTTGTGTCATGAGGATAGCTGTTTAATGAAAAATATGTCGGGTATGTTTGCAACCAGAGATTCCGCTTAATATCTCTATGAATAAGTTTAATGTATGGTTTTGAATAGAAGTGTTTGTGATATATGTTTTATGATTATGTTTTAGTTTATTAGTTGAGGTATGAAATCAAATCTATTTGACTTTTCCTTACTCAAAAAGGAAAAGGAACCTAAAGATGAAGTATATAAAATTTCTCTAGCAATCTCCTTAAATGTGATTGTAAATCACAGTCCATGGACAATGAAGGACTGGAATCATGGTATGGTCAATATGTATGCCTGATCAGATTCTTAGACTATTATACGGTGTTATAAGTTGAAACTTGTCAGAAATACTCTTATTGAGGGATTTAGGAGTAAGATTTATTATGCAAGTAAATAAGTGGAGATACGATAACTTAAATTTGGAGGACAAACAACATTAACGGTTTAGACTCGGAATTGGAATCATAATGAAATTAAAATTTTTACTAGTATTGCTAGAATTGAAATTTCGAGGACGAAATTTCTTTAAGGGGGGTAGAGCTGTGACACTCGTTATTCTCCTAACGGGTATTGAGGTAATTAAATTAATTTTTAATGTATAAAAAAAAAATTGCTTCATTTAAATTTATTTTATAATATTTATTTTTATCTATTTTTAAATTTTCTAAAATTCTCCTATATTTATTTAGTATGATTACTAAAAAGCATTAGAACTTCTAATAAATCTCAAAAATGTCATATTGGCATTATGTGTGTTAAAGTCTTTAGATGAGACATAAGGATATATTTTCCAACTACTCTTGACCCTCATTTTCTTTATTTCCTCCGTGACATGCTTCAACATGTCTCCTCTATAATTGTTTCTATCACTTCTCTTCAAAGACTTCATCTTTTCTTCCTTTCTCTTCCACGGTTCCCACACTCTTCTTCTCATTTCTTTGCTGAAGCAAAATACTTAGAGAACTTCTTCAAGGCAGCCATAAAAATCAGCCACCATCACCTCCATTTGAGCAAGAATTTCAGTCATACCGAAGTAAAGGAACCTGTTTTGAAGCCATTTCAAGCTTCCAACTAACCATAATCCGAGGTTAGAATCTTATGAACAAATTTAGTCTTTCATTTATAAATTTTCTTTTATACTAAAGGATTATTCAAATTTGCGTTCTTAAACCTAAGTATATGTTTGTTGCTATTTTGGAGCATATGTATGAAGTCTAAGTGTATATGCCCTAGACAGAAAATTTATATTGTTAAACTTTATAATACCTCTATGGGCAGTGGTTATTTCTTGAAATTCTAAGATTAAATTAAAATAAATTTTATGAATGTAGTTGTATGTTGTGCTTTAGTTTTAATTGTCCTTATGCACGCCTTAGGATCAAGGGAGTATGGAGCTAACGTTAATTGATTCCAGGATTAAGAGACTGTTGATAAGCTTAAAAGGTAGGGATTCTATTACTCATCTTTTGTGAGGTTTTTATAGAATTAAAATTGATTGTTTTGCCGCAATATATCTATATCTATGTTGAACTGATATTATATGAGTATCACATATGAAACTATGACATGGACTCGTCTTGTATTGTACGGCGAGGAACATAATGAATTGACACGTGTTATAAATTGAGAAGCATGGTTAGGAAAACTAACTCTATTGATAATGATTCAATATAGAGAAATTGTGAGACATGAAGAGGGCGACGGTTACGTCCTTGGGCATGAATACCCTAAAAGGTAAAGTAGGGGGAAGGCGATGACGCTTCCTTGGGTTGAAAGTCCCAGAACACACTGTACAGGAATCGATTTGGTGAGGACTCGGGGCTTGATGTCCCCTCACCGGAACACCCTTGGAATGTTTATAGGGTGATCAAGTGCGCCCATTTGGGTTTCGATGAGTTGAGTGATACTCAATTTAACATGGATACCTAGGAACAATGATGATTTGTAATATTTGTATAAATGTGTAATTATGACACTTGGTAACGATTAACTACGGTATCCATAAGATGTGATCATAATAAACCTCATAATCTGGAATGTGATGTAACTTACTAACCATGCAGGTTTTAATGTGGTAATGATAAAAACCTAAAGGTGAGTAATGGCTTTCTCTACTGAGCATAGTGTTGCTCATACCCTTATGTTTATATCTTTTCAGGACTCACTAAGTGTAAGGTGGCTACGAGAAATATAGTTGAGGAAGTGATGTAGCTATATTACATTGGGACTGCTTCAATCGTTGAGAATGTTCTTCATGATAATGTAAGCATCAATTGTTACTTTCTGTGACTGTATTACAATGTGTTGAGGGTTAAAATGATGATGACAACAGTTTATATTATTAAATTTAAGGTGCTACATTAAAACTGTGGTTTATTTGTCGTTTATATTTTTATTTTTGAGTTGAGAGTTTTCATTTAAGTCCCGGGCAAATTTTAATCTTTAAGGTTTTACTTTTATTATTTATTTTTATTTTATCTCATTAAAAACTGTTAACCCCCACATAGGGGCGTTACACTTCATCTTTTCTTCATTTGTCTTCCACGGTTCCCACACTCTTCTTCTCATTTCTTTGCTGAAGCAAAATACTTAGAGAACTTCTTCAAGGCAGCCATAAAAATCAGCCACCATCACCTCCATTTGAGCAAGAATTTCAGCCATACCGAAGTCAAAGAACCTGTTTTGAAGCCATTTCAAGCTTCAAACTAACCATAATCCGAGGTTAGAATCTTATGAACAAATTGAGTCTTTCATTTATAAATTTTTTTATATATACTCAAGGATTATTCAAATTTACGTTCTTAAACCTAAGTATATGTTTGTCGCTATTTTGGAGCATATGTATAAAGTCAAAGTGTATATGCCCTAGACAGAAAATTTATATTATTAAACTTTGTAACACTTCTATGGACAGTGGCTATTTCTTGAAATTCTGTGATTAAATTAAAATAAATTTTATAAATTGGTTTGCATATTTAAAAAGTAGACATCCTAAGATTTCTAACGAGCTATCATAAACCTAAATTGGAGTTGTATTTTATTTTCTATGAATTATTCAATTTTTGGATTGGAAACTAGTAAACCTGCCAGTTTGTTATGGTATACCAGCTGCTAACCTGAACCAAGAACCCATCTTTGCTCACTACCTAATTCTTTAACGTCTTGCAACCTTTCCAATATTATCCTAAGTGATTGATGAATCTTATTAGGGACTAAAACATATAGATTACTTGTTTACATTTTGTATTGTGTTAAGACAAAAATTGTTTACTATGGTATTCAAAAGAGATTTACATAAAAGCTTTAATGGCATACCAGTAAGATAGATTTACACATGATTTATTTATGAATGTAGTTGTATTTGTGCTTTAGTTTTAATTGTCCTTATGCACGCCTTAGAATCAAGGGAGTATGGAGCTAACATTAATTGATTCCAGGATTAAAAGATTGTTGATAAGCTTGAAAGGTAGGGATTCTATTACTCATCTTTTGTGAGGTTTTTATAAAGTTAAAATTGATTGTTTTACCGCAAGATATATATATATATATCTATGTTGAACTGATATTATATGAGTATCACATATGAAACTATGACATGGACTCGTCTTATATTGTACGGCGATGAACATAATGAATTGACACATGTTATAAATTGAGAAGCATGGTTAGGAAAACTGACTCTATTAATAATGATTGAATATAGAGAAATGGTGAGACGTGAAGAGGGCGACGGTTACGTCCTTGGGCATGAATACCCTAAAAGGTAAAATAGGGGGAAGGTGATGATGCTTCCTTGGGTTGAAAGTCCCAGAACACACTGTACAGGAATCGACTTGGTGAGGACTCGGGGTTTGATGTCCCCTCACCGAAACACTCTTAGAATGTTTAGAGGGTGATCAAGTGCGCCCATTTGGGTTTCGATGAGTTGAGTGATACTCTATTGAACGTGGGTACCTAGGAATAATGATGAACTATAATATTTGTATATATGTATATGTATAAAACTCGGTAATGATTAACTATGGTATCTACGGAATATGATTATAATAAATCTCATAATCTGAATAATGATGAGTATTAACTAACCATGCAGGTTTTAATGTGGTAATGATAAAAACCTAAAGGTGAGTAATGGTTTTCTCTACTGAGCATATTGTTGCTTATTCCTTTATATTTTCATCTTTTCAGGACTCACTAAGTGTGAGGTGGCTACGAGAAAAATAGTTGAGGAAGCGATGTAGCTATATTACATTAGGACTGCTTCAATTGTTAAGAATGTTCTTCATGATAATGTAAGCATCAATTGTTACTTTATGTGACTGTATTACAATGCGTTGAGGGATAAAATGATGATGACGATAGTTTATATTATTAAATTTAAGGTGTTACATTAAACTGTGGTTTAATTGTCGTTTATATTTTTATTTTTGATTTGAGAGTTTTCATTTAAGCCTTGAGCAATTTTATTTTTAAGGTTTTACTTTTATTTTTTATTTTTATTTTAATTCATTAAAAACTGTTAACCCCCATATAGGGGTGTTACAGAGATGGCCTAATAAGAGTCATATTACTCAATTTTATATCAAAAAAGGAAGAAAAACAATAGAAAGTACATTATTGTTGATTTTTTTTAACAATTTTGTTGGCTTATATGTATATCTTAAAAGAAATTATATTTACACCCCTTCAATTTATGAAGGCATCCCAAAATATTTAAAATTTTAATATATTTTTTTAATACCAATATCTTATATGAGAAAATATACAGAAACGTGATAAAAGTGTGCAATGTATATAACAAAAAATTTCATAAAACTTTGGTAAAACAATGCCATAGATTATATTAATTCAATGCTCAATAAACATACATAATCAATGAAGTGATTAGATTGGAATTCTTTTGCGGGAATTGTTCTTGATATAAAACTACCATCTTTTTCACCTAGTCATTGGCACTAAACGGACATACGTATGGACATAAAAGGAAATGAGTTTTTAGGGTAACATAACTAACTTTTAGTCTTCCACTAATCGCAACATATAAGCTAATCATAAATAGCAATGAAAGAATACGTCTTTTCTTTTCTTTCTCTATGTACACACCTATTATTAGGCTTCTTTGGCAAAATTTTTTGCAGTCTAAACAAGACTCTTAATTGTGAAATTTTAATAATTTTCATAAAGTATTAAATATACATGCATACAAATATAATAAAAAATTCACTTTATTTATTAACAAGTATACTTTAAGCACATCTATCTTAAAATATACAGCCCACGCCTAAACCATTTGGTTGATAGGATTTTAATCCTTTTTTTTTGTTTTTTGGTTTTGGAATTAAAATGGTCATGTTATTAGTTACTTTGCATATATGTCAAGGAGGTGAACTTATTTTTTGTTGATTTCATATCGGTTCAAAATGAAATTATTTTTGTTTTCGTTTTCTTTTGACTGTCAAATTCAATACAAATGTACAAGAAACTTATAGCCAAGTTGGGATTTGATGCTTATCGCTTTTTCCATATTATTGTCTTACATCTTTTCAGAAACATGCTTTTTTGTCACCTTCTACATGTTTCTTAATGACAGTAGGAATATAAATAAAAAAAAATTAGTTTCTCTAAATTGATTTTGACATTACGTTCTTTGTTAAGCATTTATCCAGATCATTATGACCCTTTTATTACTCACATATCAAACTTGTTTACAAGATTCATTCTTTAGAATTCAGGACACAAATAGAAGTGACCAAACTAGCTAGCGCATCAAGTGGCTTAGTTAATATAATATTAATCAAATCTTGCAACTGAATTGACAAAATTATCTGTGACAATATATCAGCTTTATTCTCAAATTATCTATGAGATAAGGTTTTCATCTTAAATTAGTGTATTGACATGCCCTCAAGTTATGTTCTGAAACAAAAAAGTAAATATAAAAACCAATGTCAAATAGGTTTCCATTTGGATATTTTTTATGAGATATGTTTCCTGCTGATGGCCAAAGTCAACGAAGAGGGAATTACTTGTTATAATAACCTTGTTAACTCTTTGCTTGAAAAAGCTCCTAGAACATTTGTGTTTAGATTTCTTCTAGATTAATATATCTACAAAAGCTGAATATGAAAGGATCTAGACTTATGTAACACTGCACCATTGGCACCTCATGCAAGTATTTTTTTTTTTATCCTCTGTAAACGTTCTATTTATTGTCAAACGTTTGGTGATGTAAAAAATAGCCATAAGCTAAATTATATATTGAAATCACTATGTTTTGTAAGTTATTTGTTGATAGTTATCATATGAAATCAATGATTGCTTCAAGTTGTTTTTGGTAATTGTCATGTGAAATAGCTCATTGAATGACGTTTTCTGCTGCTAATAACAACAAAAACTACAACTACTATAATAATAATAATAATAATTGTTATTGTGTGACCTAAACCCACTTAAAGGCAAAAAGACAACGCTGCAGCGTTTGAAAGCAATGCTACGACGCTACAATTTGGCGAACCAACGCCACAACGCTTGAAAGGTGGAGCCGTGGTGCTCCGATTTAGCCTGAACGTAGATTCTACATTTTCTAAGTGTTTTGGGTTATTTTAGGCTAGGGTTTGAGTCTCCATATATATATATATATACTTCACATTCTCTATAGTTTACAGCAATCACAAAATATCATAGAGATCATAATATTGAGAGTGATATAGAGAACTCAATCTTGTGAGTTTATGAGTGATTGAGTGAGTGAATTTCTATATTTCAACGCTTTAAACACCGTTCTAATATCTGTTTTGTGATTAGTGGATTGCTTCTCCTCTGTCCGTGGTTTTTTTACCCTCATTAGGGGTTTTTCTATGTAAAATCTTATGTGCAATTTTCTTTCTATTTCTTATTGCTTATTGCTTTAATTTCTAACAAGTGGTATCAGAGCTTTGGCTTTGATTGGCAATGGCAATTATGAAATTCGATATTCTGCTGCTGGATAGCACAATGAGGTTTTCTTTATGGCAGGTGAAGATGCGGGCTGTCTTGGCGCACATGGATCTTGATGATATGCTATTGGGCTTCGATAAGATGCCCTCATAATGGACGAAGGAGGAAAAAGAGCGTAAGGATTGAAAGGCTCTATCCCAAATACACCTTCATCTGTTAAATCAGATTTTGCAGGATGTACTAAAGGAGAAGACCGTTGCTGCTTTATGGCTCAAGCTGGAGCAATTATGCATGACCAAAAGTCTGACTAGCAAAATTCATCTAAAGCAGCATCTATACTGTGACAACCCGCTTTTTTGGGTAGTCACTTTATTTACTTAAACATCATTTTGTAAACAGTAATCTTACTTACTTAGTAAGAAAAATACTGAAATAATTTTTTTAAACATTCTTTAAACATGCTTAAAAATTGTTGTGACCTCTGTCGTCATTCATGTCGAGACCTCGCTCAACACTTATCTTTAAAACCATTTCAAATCGTTTCTTAAAACTTATTAAGAATTATTTATTGAATCATTGATCCAAACCTAACTTTATAAGAAAATAAAACATTTCGTAAATATATCGTAATACTCTAAATACATTCCTTAAAACTATGATTTTCTCAATATTTTGAAAACATCACATTAAATAGTGGAAAACTTTCCCTTTGTGTAGCGCAAGCAAACTGTGGTGGTATCCATACCTAAATCATCGCATCCGTCCTCCGCAGCACTCAGCTCTTCTAACGGGTCCTATTGGTTGCCCACATACTACCTACAGAGCTTTCACTCAGTAAGTTCAAACAAAATCTCACAAAGCATTTAAACATGCTTTAAAAACTTTTCTCATGAAAGCCTTTCTCTTAAAACATATGTCATCAATATTTTTCATAGACATTTATAAAAACGACTTTCATAAACATTCTTCATAAAACTTCTCTAGAATGTTTCTCATAAATGTTTTTTTTTTTTTATAAAACATTTAACATGTAGCAATCCTTAGAATGCTTTTCGTAAAACGTCATTTATACACTTTTTCTTAAAACTTTTATCATAAACGTTTTTCATAAAATATTCCTAAAACGTTTCTCATAAACGTTTTCCTAAAGCAATTTCTACAACGTTTTTCATAAACGCTTTTCATAAAATATTTAATATAAAACAATCCTCAGATTGCTTTTCATAACGTCATTTATGTTTTCATAAACATTTAATATAAAACATTCCTCATAATGTTTTTCATAGCAGATAAATGTTTCATAACCAACAAATCAAGTACAATCACAATGCATGTTTTCATTTATGCTCAATTATGAACTTTCGATTATGAGCATCTTATGAACATTCTTTCTTACTTTGACTTTCTATCCTTGTTCCTTGTCTTTTCTTATCTTACACTTTAACTTTCCTTATCTGACTTTAACTTTTCACCTTTTGTTCATTAACTTTCTTTATCTTATAACCTTTAGTGTTCGTACCAACATCTTTAATCATGAGATCATAAACGTGATGCTTCCCTTGTGGAAGACTTAAGACCATCGAACTTCGAGGTCGTGTACCTCAAATCTAGGAGGTTAAACTTTAACTTTACTTTTATTACCTCACAACGAGGAGGCTGGTACGACACTTTCTTTTTAACTTTACGTTACCTTCTTATTAACCTTAGTGAGCACATCAAATGCAACTACATCATATGCAAATACACTTGCAAATCTTAGCTTGTACTGTAAAATTTATTGCATAATAAATGCAACTTATTGCATAACAAATGCAACATAAAATGTAAACACATTTTACTAATCATAATTTGTACTCTGAAACTTATTGCATAACAAATGCAACTTATTGCATAATAAACGCATCATATAACACAATCACATTTTGCAAATAATAACTTTTATTCTTAAACTTATTGCATAACAAATGCAACATA
Source organism: Artocarpus heterophyllus (assembly GCA_025403435.1). Classification (NCBI taxonomy): domain Eukaryota; kingdom Viridiplantae; phylum Streptophyta; class Magnoliopsida; order Rosales; family Moraceae; genus Artocarpus; species Artocarpus heterophyllus. The sequence continues at coordinate 39,144,434 of CM046333.1, read as the reverse complement.
TAACGCAATCATATATTGCAAATCATAACTTTTATTCTAAACATATTGCATACAAATGCAATATATTACGTAATCACATATTGCAAATCTAAACTTTTATTGTAAAACATATTGCATACAAATGCAACATAAAACGCAATCATATATTGTAAATCATAACTTTTATTCTAAACATATTACATACAAATGCAACATATTACGCAATCACATATTGCAAATCGTAGCTTTTATTCTAAACGTATTGCATACAAATGCAACATATTATACAATCACATATTGCAAACCATAACTTTTATTCTGAATTATGTTGCATACAATTACAACATATTACATAACAAATGCTTCATAAAACTTATAACTCAAATTATAATACATTATGTATTGTCGAAATACAGGACTTATACTAATGCTATTTCATATCTAGGTTGCACATCCGCATCTAGATCATAATTTGGTACATAAAAACTAGCCAGTAAGTTCATCTTTTTGTTGTTCAGTCTATAGGTCTTTTATTATCTAGTCATTCCAGACTAATGATAATGATTATCTAAAACATGTTTACGTACTTGTCTGAAAACTTCTAAGGGTCATAACAGAGCTTAACTTTTCATATCTCTCTTGAACATGTCTAGCCTTTCTTTGGGGTGCGGAAAAACAAAAAATTAGCTCTTGTTTGTTTTTTGTATTCATAGAGTCTCTCTCTTGGCTCTGCTCTTGTGACCTCTCTGTTGGTCACGAGAAATTTTCTAAATTCTACTTGATTATCTAAATCGTTCTCACGATTTCTAATCAAAACTAGGGTGTCTTATAGTAGTTTTTCTAGTTTCCTATAGGCAAATTGAAGGTTTTATCCTTAATGGGTTTCTTATGGACCTTATTGTGCATGTTCATTATGCACTACATGGTATTGTACTTATATACTATATCATGTTATACTCCAAATAACAAGCATCAATCATAACATTCATACCCTTATCATTTGCTCGTATAAGTGTCATACTTACATATCATATTTATAAACATATCATACATATACATGTCATTCATATCATACTTTTACATATCATGCTTTGACATATTACTCATACTCATGTCATTCATATCATGCATACACTTGTCGTTCATACTTTTATATCGTGGAGTTGCTACACATTTTTCTTCTTTGGATGGCAACTATTTCATATTATATTCATATAATACTTTAAGTCATGTCACATTTATAATACACACACCAATCATAGTTCATAATATTCATGCATATCAATATGCAAATAGGCTTCAAACATAACGGTTGCAAATCTTATTTTGTACTTTAAAACTTTTTTGCATAATAAATGCAAATATACTTTAAAAACAACTTGCATAACCATTGCAAACTCATTTACAAATGCAAATGTAAGCATTTAAAAAACTATTTACTTCATGCTATAGGTGAAATCTGAACTTACCTGGACTATGCCCTAGCGTTCTCTATTTTGTTCCTTTCTTGTTCCTTTTCCTTCAATTGGTCGGCTTTTGTGTCCTGATCATACGACAACCGACTCATTACTTAACTTTCTTTTTAATAATCCACTTGATTGATAATAAAACGTAAATATTAACCATTCATTCCTTTTTCATAACTTGGTATACTATCGGTCTACCATTCTCTTTACTCAACCTTATAAACCATCGGTTTATCTTTCCTTCACTTAGCCTTGTAACCCACCGGGGTTACTTTTCCTTTACTTAAACAACCCTTATTAAATATCTCGTCACACATGGCGGTTACGCTACTTAACGTATTATGGAATATTTTCCGTATAAGAACGTTATGCTAAATCGGAGTGTTCGACTCCGTTCCAGCCGTTTTTGTAAAAATGATGTTTGTTACCCTTTTTGGGTTTTTCGTCAACTTTGTAATTCTATAAAACTCATTGCTTAACTTTAACGTCTCATTACTTACATATTACGGGAAAATCCCCACTAAAGAGCTTTTCCTGACATTAGGCGTTTCGAGTTCGTTTTGGCCACTTTCACAAAATGACCATTTTGGTCTTAACTCTTTTTCTTTCATTCATCCCTCGACTGAACTTTAAATCCTTAAAACTTAGCATCTATAATACTTACTCCCTATAGCAGTATAGAAAACCAACGTTCTCTAGTGAAAACCCAGTTTTCACACAATTTACAGTTTTGGCCCCAATACAAAAATATTTTCATTTTTAGCCCCGGAACCAAAAAAATCTTTTTACACCATTAGTCCCCATTTTTCATGAGGAACATTTTTTTCTCAAAGCAGTATATTCAAAATCCTTTGGAAAAATGACATTTTGCCCTTTTAAAATTTTTTCTCAATTTTAACAAATTCTTATAAAATTAAAATCTCTTAAACGGTAGATATTTTTTACAAACTGTTCACAATTTCTAACAGTTTCATCGAGATCTACAACTTTTGTGTTTTAACTTTTGTGAAAATCTCATTGTACAAGGGCCTTTTTGGCCTTTTTTTAAATTCTGTCGGGAAAGAACTTTTTATTTCAATTTAGTGCCTAGGGCGTTTTAAAAAAATCCATTTCAAAATTACAAATCTACTCCTGCAGAAATCATTCCATGCCTTATTCAAATCATTCTCATGCTCAAACATCATTTTTACTAGAACTAACATCAAATTTACAAAAATAATACTTTTTGCAAAAATTACCGTTTTGCACCATAAACCAAAATTTTACAACTTAAACATGCCATACATCACATATACATGAAATTTCATCAAATACATGCTCAAGAACCCACATGGGTTTAAAAGAATAAAAATCAAAACAAAATTCATAAAATTTCAAAACTTTGAAATCTAAAACTTACCCCAAATAGCACTTTTTGATTTCTAGCCTTCAAAGTTCCTTTGAATTCCCTCCTAGGCTTCATTTTCATGCAAAAACACCATGAATTAATTTCCCCTTCAACCCATGACAAATCCCTTGAAAACTTGCTAAAAAGTTTAGGATTTTACCTTAAAACTTGATAAAAATCCTTAGGCTTTGCTTCTAAAACTTGTTTGGGGTTATTTTTGCAAAGTTTGGGGTTGAGAAAATTTTGGGAGAGCTTCAACCATGGTTTCCGTGGGTCTTGGAGAAGAAAGAGATTTTTTTGTGTGGCTAAAATCAACATTAAATGCATACTTATCCAATGGGTGACTCATAGTAACCCATTAGGCTACCATGTGGCATGATATGATTGGGCCACCTTTCATGGCTTGGTGGCCCAATAAAAAGCTAATGGGTGTCCACTTGGTAAGACCTAAAAATTTATACAGTGTAATTTTTCAACGCACAGTATTTTTCTTATACTGTCGTGGTAAAATCAGTGCAAAAATATAATCCTAGACTGTGTAAAATATTTTACTTGTCTCTGGTTAATTTTTGGAGGCCGAACATAACATTTCTTATTCCTCCACATTCTCTAAGCAGTATTATTCTTATACTGCTTTAACTTAAATAGCCCAATTTCTATGCTGCGTGACCTTAAATAGTCCAATTCTTACACTGTATTACTCTAATACTGTACAATTTTTCATGTTATTATACAATATTTCTCCTTAAATTGTATTTTCTGTCTTAATAAAATCCTTAACTTAATACATTTTTTAATGTATTAGAAATCTCGGGTGTTACATATACTCTCATCAAATGTCTGAAGGTACGTCTCTCGAGGATCACTTAACTATGTTTAAGAAGATTGTGTCTAATTTGGAGACTATGGAAGTTAAGTATGACGAAAAAGACCTTGGGTTAATTTTATTATATTCACTGCCTTCATCGTATGCCATATTTAAGGATACTATCTTGTATAGTAGGGACACTCTTACCCTAGATGAGGTTTATGAGGCTTTATTTTCTAAAGCAAAAATGAAGCAGTTAGTGACTGGATCCGAAACACAAGGAGAGGGTCTACTTGTTAGAGGTAGAACCTAACAGAGAAGTTCTAGGACAAAGAATAGAGGTAGGTCTAAATCCAGAAATAAGAAGAAGTTCTGAAACTATGGCAAGAAGAAATGACACATTAAAACTGAGTGTTATAAGTTGCAGAATAAAAACAAAAGGGTTAATAATCAGAAGGGGAAGAAACCGAATGCTTATGAGGCTAGTGTCATTGAAGAAGTTTCTGATGGTGAGCTTTTGAGCAGACCAATAAGCCAATTAAACGTCTCCGCATAAATAATGGCTTCGAGTTTTGTTCAGATAAATTTAATACCTTCTGTAAATTACAAGGAATTATGAGGGATTTAATAGTCCAACGTACTCCGCAGCAAAATGGTATGATAGAGCGGATTAATAGAATATTGACAGAGAAGGTACATTGCATACGCTCCAATGCTAGCCTAGCTAAGTCGTTTTGGGCTAAAGCCACTTCTACAGCTCGCGCTTCTTCTATTGCCATTGACAAGAAGACAACAGAAGAGATGTAGTCAGGAAAACTTGCTGATTATTCTAATTTGAGAATTTTTGGTTGTCTCGCTTATGCTCATGTTGACAATGGAAAGTTAGAGCCTAGATCCATGAAGTGCATATTTCTTGGTTATAAGCCTGGAGTTAAAGGCCATAAGTTGTGGTGCCCAAAAACTAAGAAAGTTATTATTAGTAGAGATGTTGTGTTTGAAGAGACTACTATGTTACGTGGGACATCTACTATGGGATTTAGTGATGTTGATTAGGAGAGATCTAGCAGACATGTGGAGTTTTAGATTGAGACAGGTACATCATCTGATTCGACTTCTCGGTCAAGTTTACAGAATCACGGAGATGTTGCTACCCCATCACTGCCAACGAGACCACCACAGTACTCTATTGCTAAGGATAAACAGAAGAGAGATGATAGGCATCCACAAAGGTATGCTGAGGCTGACTTGGTGGCTTATGCTTGAGTTTGGTGAGGAACCTTCTACCTGTTCAGAGGCGGTTAATTACAGTTGACTCTGGTAAGTGGATGATTGCTATGCAGGAAGAGATGAAATCCCTACATAAGAATGGCACATGGGATTTGGTGAAGTTACCCAAAGGGAAGAAAGTTGTTCGCTGCAAATGGGAATTTAAAAGAAAATAAGAAACACCGGGAGTTGAAGATGCTAGATATAAGGCTAGACTAGTTGCAAAAGGTTACAGTCAGGTTCTAGGTGTTGACTTTATAGATTTTTTTCTCCTATGGTTAAGCATAGCTCAATTCGAGCCTTGCTTGGTATTAGGGCCACTCATGATCTTGAGCTTGAGCAGTTAGATGTGAAGACTGCATTTTTGCATGGAGAGCTCGAGGAAGACATTTACATGCAGCAACCTGAGAGTTTTGTTGTTACAGGTAAAGAAGACTATGTTTGCTTGTTAAAAAAGTCTCTTTACGGTTTGAAATAGTCTCTTAGGCAGTGGTATAAGAGATTTGACTCATTTATCACCGCTCATGAGTTTAAGAGGAGTAGCTATAATAGCTGTGTCTACTTCAAGAGGGGTGATGATGGGTCCTTTGTTTATTTGCTCTGATATGTTGATTGCTGCTAAGGATAAAGGAGAGATTAAGAAGTTAAAGGTTCAACTCAATAGAGAGTTTGAGATAAAGTACTTGGGGGCTGCCAAGAAGATTCTCGGCATGGAGATTTTGAGAAATATAAAAGCAAGTAAGCTATATCTGAGTCAGAAATGATACATCGAAAAGTTTTGCACAGGTTAAATATGCAGAAAGTAAAACCGATGAACACTCCGTTGGCAGCGCATTTCAGACTTTCAGGTATGTTAGCTCCACAGTCAGACGATGAGATTGAGTACATGTCACATGTTCTGTACTCTAGTGCAGTCAGTTCCTTTATGTATGCTATGGTATGTTCCCGCCTAGATTTATCATATGCAGTTAGTATAGTTAGTAGATACATGGTTAATCTAGGTAAAGAGCACTAGAAAGCGGTGCAATGGATTTTTAGATATTTGTGTGGTACTACTGATGTTTGTTTGCACTTTGGGAGGACTAGAGATGGTGTTGTGGGATACGTTAATTCTAATTTTGCTGGAGACTTGGATAAGAGAAGATCGCTTATTGGGTATGTGTTTGTAGTTGGTGGTTGTGCTATCAGTTGGAAGGCTACCTTGCAGACTACTGTTCCCTTGTCTATTACCGAGACTGAATATATGGCCATTACGGAGGCTTTCAAAGAAGCTATTTGGTGAAAAGGCCTATTTGGAGAACTCAGTGAAGACTTGTAGACTACTATGGTGATGTGTGACAGTCAGATTGCTATTTTTCTCACTCAAGATCAAATGTTTCATGAGAGAATGAAGCACATTGACGTTCGTTATCACTTTGTTCGTGATATTGTTACACGTGGTGATATTGTTGTGAGCAAAATCAGTACGCATGATAATCCTACTAATATGATGACTAAGTCATTACCTACAGCTAAGTTTGAGCATTGCTTGAACTTGGTTGGTGTTCAAGTTCGTGCTTGTTAGTTGCTCATTGGGGCTTTGTGGAAGAGGTGGAGAATTTGATTAATTACATGTTGGAGTTTTTTCTTTTATGGTGGATTTTGTGTCAACGTGGAAATTGTTATTGTGTGACCGAAAACCCACTCAAAGGCAAAAAGACAGCGTCGCGGCGCTACAATTTGGCGAACCAGCACCATGGGGCTTGAAAGGCAGTGCCGCGACGCTCCGATTTGGCCCGAACGTAGATTCTGCATTTTTGAGTTATTTTGGGTTAGGGTTTGAGTCTCCATACATATATATACTTCACATTCTCCATAGTTTACACTAATCACAAAATATCATAAAGATCATAGTGTTGAAAGTGATACAGAAAACTCAATCTTGTGAGTTCATGAGTGATTGAGTGAGTGAATCTCTGTATTTGAGTGCTCTAAACACTGTTGTAATATTGGTTTTGTGATTAGTAGACTATTTCTCCTCTGCCTGTGGTTTTTTTACCCTCATTAGGGATTTTTCTACGTAAAATCTTGTATACAATTTTCTCTCTATTTCTTGTTGCTTATTTCTTTAATTTCTAACAATTATTATTAAGTGCTGTTGGGTTATAGGTATGGAAGACTTTCATTTAGGAAAGCCGAGGGTGCGCAAAGAACAAGAAGGTTAATTTGGTGCAAATGATTCAGGATTTATGGTTAAAAACTTTGGTGAGCTCGTGATAGCAGCAACTTTGACAGATGTGGAATTGGTGACAGATAATCTTTATCACATAAATTGCTCTACACATGATCATCAAATGACAATCAACGTAAGTCGTAATTTCCTGCAGTTTTATTTGCCCTTTCTTATAATTTTTATTTCTTCAATCTTTTATCTACTTCTAATATTATAGATTTGAGAAAAATAAACAGAAAAAACACAGTAGGAAGTTGTCTAGACAAGTCATTAGTTAGTTGCCTTCTTTGTTTCCAAACTTGATTGTGCTGCAGAATATTAGTACATGCATCTCAGCTTATCATATTGGTTGGATATTTTTTTAAATAATTTTTTTAATAAGTTTGTTGGACTAAGTATTGTTGTAATATATGTTTTCGACAGTTTTTTTTTTTGTGTCATGTGCCGTCTACGGTTCAACTCATGAACAAGAAGTTATATTTCTAATCTAAAAGCAAGCTATATATACTAGTCCTCTCTGTATGTTCTCCCTATTAAAGCTATCTTTTGGCTTAAGGTTTTCATTTTTTTTCTTCGCTTTCTTTTATTTTCTTGTGAAAGGTCAAAATTGGTCAAAATTTTTTTTTTTTGCCCTTTTTGGTCTTGTTTTGTATATAGTTTTGTTCATGTATCTTGACTATTATTGGCATGTCCACGAAATGTTCATCTTGTTGTATAAGAACTTCACCTAAAGTCTAGTTCTATAAACACCATGGTTGCTGAATTCACACGATGGTATTTAATGATTTGGAAAGTTTTAGTAATAGTTACTATTAAGATCTGTATTTATATTATGTATAGTTATTATGTTGCGTTGTTGTAACAACTTAAAAGAAAAGCATGTATTAGACTTGTGTATCAATGTTGGTTCACTCTTAATGAATACAAATAATATTTGCCTTGCTTTATTTTGTTAGGCTTTCTCTCATATCCGGCATTGGACTAGTTCAGCATATGTATATTTTTTTTTATTACAAATGTAATTTTGTTTGTTTGTTTAGGTAGCTTTTTTTCTTTAAATTTAACATTTAAATTACATGTGTAGGACGACATTTATTAAGTGTTACATGCGAACAAATTAAAAGTTACACAAGCATATAAATAAAGTTATTTTTGCAAATGAAGAAAGTTATAAGTGTCGGACTAAAGACCATTGTTATTTTGTTATCTCAAGTTTAAAATTTCATAATTATTTATTTATTTGAAGCTAATCGTATTTAATTAAAAATTGTTACATAAACTAAACATTTGGTTGCAAATGGTTTATAATATATTTATAATGAAATGAATTTTCACTGCCAAAATATAGGTTGCAAAAAGAAATTTGAGGGATCAAAATTTGGCTGGAATAGGTCTATTATTTTGAGTCGTGCTCTTCTAGCACGACTCAAATGGCAACCAAATTAAAATCCTTTTGTGACCAAAAAATTACTAGCAAAATATAAAATTATTTTTAGCATTGAATTATGTGGTAACAAAAAAGGTTCAATTTGGTTGTAAAATAATTGTGTGGTTGCCATGGGCATCAAAATTTTCTACTTTTTGCAACCAAATTATCAATGTTTGGTGACTAAAATGTTGGCTGTAAAAAGTTAGTTTTGTTGCTACCAAACTTCAGTTGTAAGAAAACTTTCAAAAACCAAGCTGTAACGACCGTCTAATGACAAAAAATTTGATTAAAAAAACCCTTCAACCCAAAAAACATGATGCCACCAATTTTTTTGCTCGCAAGAAACCTTTTTTGTTGCAGTAATGAAAAAGGTCAGGGCTTTAAATCCAAACAAAATAGTAAAAGATTTAGAATCCTACAAGGCAAAATATTGCAATTAACATTCATGGCCTCTTTAACTTGTGAAGTACCAACATGTTACAAACTATACAAGAAAAATAAAGCAAAATAAATAAATATCGCTCAATATTCTTGATTTTATTTTTTTCCATTGATCATCAAACCTGTTCATATTTATATAGCATACACATAATTCATTGATAAAAACCCAAATATATAGTTATATATAGCTTGGTTCTCAACATACCCCCAAAATATATATTTTATCTACTTACTAATTTGGACCCTCTGGATCATATATAATTTAGAGGAGAGAAAAAACAATAAGATTAAAATCTTCTAAGCTAACAGCTCCATCCCCATCTATATCCATGGAAGCAATGATGTTTTGGCAATCCTCCAAGGGCAATTCTATACCTAAATTCCCCAAAGCCTGAAACAACTCTTCCCCAGTCACCATCTCAGAAATCTCATCGTTGTTGTTGAGAACTTCAGAAGCGTTCATGAGGAAGTTTCCGAGCTCTCCGAGGTCGAGATTCTTGGTGTTCATCTCAAGAAACTCCTCCATGCTCAACAGCCCGTCCTTGTCCTTGTCCCCTTCCTGCATCATGGCCCTCACTTCCTCCTCAGTCGGGTTGTACCCGAGCGAGCCCATGATTCCTCCGAGCTCCGCGGAGGTGACGGAACCATCGTTGTCGGAGTCGAAGGCCCTGAAGGCCTCCACTAGGCCCAGGACATGGCTCAGCGCCTCTGTATTGGCCGAGAGAGAGCCTGCTGATTGAGCCATATTGTAATTTTGGTGAGTAGTACTTTTGGTGCCTAGCTAGGGTTTAATTTATTCTTCTTGTTATATATTTGTTTGTTATGTGTAAATGCTGAAGTTGGCTATAAATAGAGAGAAAAAAAAAAAAAGAGAGATGTCACAATGTAACGTTTTATTCTTTGTGGCCTGTTTGGTGTGGAGAAAAAGAAGGGAATATAGTAAAAGCAAAAGGAGAGGGATATGATAAGGTGGATTCTTATGCCTATAAATTAGTCATGTCTTTTCTCTTGTCTTTTTTTTGGGGGGTGTGGGTTAGATTCTAGTAGATGAATGGGACTGTTTCGATCAGTTGGCATAATTTGGTTCTTTAATCTTGACATCACATTGGAGCTAAGCTAGTAGTTCTTTAAATGCAGAATGGCTAATATCTTAGTGCTCCAATACGTACGTACCTCAACATTACAGTCAAGTTGAGAAATTTTGTTGTACCAAAATATCCATATTGCTTCCTCAGATCCACATATAACCCATATGGCACATTACTCTATGGCTTCACGTATTTAAACATTAACAATATGTCAATGGATGAGAAGAACATAAATAAGCCAAGATAGTATAAAGTGCCCAAATAAAAGGGAGGAGAAAAAAGGGCTGCATATCACCTATATGTGATTTTTTTTTTTAAACCGATCAAAATATCACAGGTAATATTTATGAGATTCTTGAGTTAGAAGCTGTAGGTCTCTAGATTTGGTTGAAGGGCCCGTTTCAAATGGCTTAAAATAAGCCGCTTTTGATTTATTTACCCAAACAGTTGCTTTTAAGCTTGTTTGAATAAATAAACTGTTTAAACTTTTAGGTTTTCTAAACACTTTTAAAACAAGATGTCTTTTTAGCGCTTATGAAAAAAATTGCCTGGGAAAAATTTTTTATTTACTTTTTTAACCTTAACAAATGGGTTGGACCATATCATTTGTCTGGTGGGCAAATCCATATATTATAAATAAGTGAATTAGAGGAATACCTGTTAGAAAAAATGTATTCGAGTACACCAGCTAATTTATGCAATAAAGTACTATTCAGCCTTAGTTTACGATATAAACCCATCGGTTCTCTCTTTAGTTTTGTGTCCTTTAATTTTTCTTTTTTAAAATTATGCCCTTCAATTGGATTTTAAAGGAAGAAGGAGGGGACATTAATCTTGTTGACCTCACAGCACCGTTGCGAATTGCAAACCTAGAATGCTCGACCTTGCAAAGTTAACTGGCATGCCTGCTAGGTCTTAGGGACCCTCGAGCTTAAAAAAATTAAAAGTTTGGGGTATAACTGAACTTAATTTTAAGCCTTTCTATATTAGTGTTACAATTTACAATATTTTAAGGGCGACAAAGTTGTATTAAAAAAAATTTGGGGCTTAAAACACAAAGGAACCTTAAGCTAGTGGGAAAAAGGCTTCTGCCCTCCTACTGGCGAGATAGTTGGAAGTAACCGTTATTGTTCGTATACTAGTGGGTCACTTGTTGGTACATCAGTGGTTTATTGTACTTTTTTCCTTGTTGTATGCCACTAGCAACGCCACCATCAACATGGCATCACCAAATCTAGGCTTCAATAAGATGACGCACAAAGGCGAGGACGGTGAGCTTACTAGCAACTAGATCTAGTAAGACCTTGCACAAGAGAAGGGCGTTGGAGAGGCACGCTAGATGGCGGCTAGTGCGAGATCGCTGCCGGTGGTGCGGGGAAGAGGCTAATGAGAGGGGGGAAATAGAAAAGAGAGAAAAACGGTGAGAAGAGACAGCATAGAGTACTTTGAACTTTTTATCCATCACAAGTTGATTTTGTAACAAAAGTAAAGAAAAGAAAATTTTCAGAAATTCAGTGTTTGGAGTAGTATTGGACATAATTTTCATACCTTTGAGTAAAAATTATACAACATCGCAAGTTAGTAAGGCTTACATTGACATGTAGCAAAATTAACTAGTCTATTTTACCCTTTTCTTGACTTACAATTTACACTAATCAATGTTCTTGACTTACTATTTACACTAACCAACGTACTATTTTCCACTGCGTATTGTCCTGGTATTTATGCTAGGCATTTTTTTTTTTTTCTTATCGTGATCTAATTCCTTCATTCTCCTTTTTTTTAACTCGATTTTACTAAAATACCCAATAAGCGAGGCGGGGCATATATCAAAGGAACTTGCATCAAATAACATAGTTTTAATTCTTAATGTATGTAAATAGAACACTTTTAAAAATATTTAAATACATAGCATTTCTGCATTTATGCATTCTTTTTAAACACTTGAATTTTTAAATTTATCCCCTTCTTCTTCTATTTCTGTTCGTTTTCGTTTTTTATTCTCTGTGTTACATCGTGTTTTTCTTTACATCATTCTATACAAAAATAACTTTCGTTTTAATTGAAGCAAGCTATTTACTAAACATTATTTATTTTTATTTCTAAGTAATGATGGTCTAATTCCCTCCTTTAATTAATATTAATAGCAAGATCAGAAAAGATTTAGTAAATGGCATCAAGATGTAAAACGGCAATTTAATATACGCCGAAATACCAAAAAGGCCCCATTATATACCTACAACCCTAGATTCAGATTTATTTCTTTCATTATTTTCTTTTTCAATTTGAAACAATAGCAAAAAAAACACCACCGAACTTCTCTTTTGTTGCTGAACTTTTTTTTTCATTGTAGCTTTTTTTGTTTACACTGTATTATTGAGAGCTTTATATAATTAAAACGATGTTGTCAAACATTCTCTTTATCGTCAATAGTTCCAACATCAGGAGACAGCTGTCGAAGTTCTCTTTCATTGAGGGAACTTCTCTATCGCTATAAATCAAATCAAATTATACGGTATGTGTAAAATGGAAATGGTAAATTTCAGACTTTTAAAAGTACGTCATTTGTTTACTACCTAAAAACAAATTTATCCTGTTCACTGCCTCAAGTTATTGAAATGTCTTGTATACTACGAAATTTGTTAATTTTTTTTTTATGAATGTGTTGGGCTTTTTACATGTAGAAAATGATAAATGAGCCAAGCCCACTTACGACCACTAAGTAAACAGGCTCACCTTTCATTTTCTTGATTCTTTGTTTCAAATATATTTTGGTCATGCATCTGACCCTTTTTTTTCTTTTTTTTTTTTAAGAAAATTAAGAATTATGAATCTCTTTAACTCACTTCTTTGATTTTTGTTTCTTTCTTTTAAAATTCTTTCCCTCTTATAAGTTAATTTATAAAGATAGAAAGTGAAAGCAAAAATCTTTGGCTTTAAGAAATATCATAAATCTTCATGCTCCCTGCGTGAATTGAAGGTATTATGTTCTTAAAGCTAATCTTACATTGCTGTAAACCCCCCAAAAAAATGATTAATTCATCAAAAGTCTATCGCCTTTTCTTCTTTCTTATTAGTCACATAAAAGGATTGGAGGATAACAGAATGGAAATTCGACAAGCTTAATTTGAAAGATGAGTACTTTTAAAAAGAAAGATATATGTTGAAAGGTGCCATTAAAAAGAACAAAAAAAAATGGTTGTAGACATAGCTTAATAGTAAACCGCACCCGACTTCACCTAAATATGAAAAGTTTAAATCCCTAAGTTTAGGGGGGGGGAAAAATTTGCCACTTGTTTATGAGAAAATTTCTCTTTTTGTCGTTGAAACACATTCTATGTCCAGCATGAGATGGTGAGTTTTATATGCAGTTGGAGTTTCTTGGGCAAGAGTTTAACAGGCCTTCTGGATCACAAGCACGATGACTTTCAAAGTTGGGTTAAAACTAGGTAATCGACGTAAAAGCCCTACAAAAATTATTCAAACTTTAAGCCTGTAAAGTAAATAATTTATTTAGAAAACATAAGTTGTTACGCTACGTTTTTAAAAATTATATTTATTCATACCATATTTAAAAAAAATTTCTCACACTATTATTTATATTATATGTTTTGTTGTGTCATAAATAAACATATGTGGCATTTATGAAAAATAAGTCTTAAAAGATATCATTTATAATAATTCTCAATCGCACAATCGTACGTAGGTCCCAAGCTGTTTATGGCCTAAAGGTATTATTGAGGCTTGAATTGATTGTTGATAACAAATACCCTCGTTATATATATATATATATATGAAAGATATAACCAATTTTATTGCTGATCACTAGCCACCAAAAACCACAAATTTCAACCAACTATATCCAATGAACTGTGAAGGGTATAACTTATTTAAGTGCAAGAATCTTCGATCAGCTTACCATGGAAATGAAGGAAATAATTTTTTCCTTTTTTTGACAGGATGAAGGAAGGAAAATAGAAAATGGCATCTCAAGAAATAAACCAATGCACAGCCCTAATTCTCGTTTGGACACTTGACTGCAACGATGTAATTAGCTTCAGTACTTTATCTCAAAAGAAAAGAAAAATGAAAATACCAAGCAACTCTCGAAAATACATGTGAGAAAGAGTATTTGAGAGAGTTTTGGGAAAAATAAGTTTAGGTACAGATTCATTCAATAAAAATTATTTCAGCGTTGAAAAAAAAAGAAAAGAAAAGATATTCATAAAGGATACAAATAAAAAATTTGAGTTCGGATGATTTGAGATTAGTTTTTTTTTTTAATAAGGAAAATTAAAAATATATATAATAATATGACATATTTTCCCTAAAAATTTACATATTTAAAAAATATGATTTTAAAAATAAACAAAAACAAATTAATAAAAAATCGAACCACACTTTTCAATCAATACGTGCAGTTTTGGTTAAAAGTACACACACACGCAAAGTAGAATATATTTGAGAAAAAAGTTAGTGAAAAAAGTAGCAGAAATTTGCTTAGAAAGTATATATGAGAAATAAGTACTCGAGAAGTAACGAAAAAAACGTTTAAGTAAAACATATGTGAGAAAAATTATTTTAGTAGGCAATTAAAAAAGTATTCACGCTTGATATATTAATATGTTAAAGGGTAATAGAACATTTTTTTTTGGAGTAATTTCAATAGGGAAAATTAAAAAAATGTATATATTTATAATAAAATAGTAGTTGAGATGGCCGCTGGAAAAAAATTGGTTAAGTAGGGTCACATTTGAAATAAAATTATTTTAAGTATGAAAACTAAGAAAGAAAATATTTCAAAAAGACATATAAGAAAAAAAATTAAATATTTTAGAAGGGACATATTTAAGAAATATTATTTTAAGATGATGGATTTAAAAAGGTTATTATGAAAAAATAGTAGTTGAAAGGGGACTAGAAAAAAAAAAAGAGAATATATTTGAGGAAAAAAATATAAAAGTTGTTGTAATTCATGTAATTTTTCTCTTTTATTTGACTAAAAAAAAATCGGTCCAAACTAAGTATATTCATCTAAAGTATCATCGCTATCTCCAAGCACAAATATCAAAATTTCAATTGACACAAGTAACATGTCCCTCATGTTTTTTTTACCCCATATAACAATTTCTTATTTAGACCTTTTTTTGCTGATTATTAGACCTTAGTTTGTACATAGGGAAGAAACACGTAACCACATATATCTCATCTACATAATCAAATCTCTTGAACTTCATTGTCAAGATTTGTCCAAATCTTGACAATGAAGTTCAAGACTTTCGATAGTACTGTTTAATTTTTCGCAGCTAAATATCCTCTCAGGTCTAAAGTCCAACGCGCGTGCAAAACCCATCTTGTTGGTTACATCACATTATATTTGCGATAAAGGACAAGTAATTTGGTCCCCAAAAAAAAAAAAAAGAAGAAGAAAGAAATTGTAGATTGCTAATTTTTCATTTTAATCAGGTGCTGTAGAAAGGAGACTTTGCAATTAAAAAAAAAAAAAAAAAGAAGAAAACGAGGGATCAATTGTCGTATAGAACATGAGACACACGTATGTTTATATGTTAAAAAAAATAATAATAAAAATCATGATTTCTGGTTTTTAAAAGATAATAATTGATCTTAAGAATAATTCTGTGATATTGTTTATGTGAACTAGTCACAGGTGACAAACACTTTTATGCTATTAAAGTATTTCTAACATATACATATGCTTAAAAATTAGTATAAGGATTGGCATTGCTATCAAGTACACTCTTGATTTTTTGAAGCTTTATACATTTAAATTATATTCCAAACTACATTAACATATAATAGCCTAACTGTAATAAGTTTTCATGTCTTAAAAGGAAAACAAGAAAAAACGTACCCATCATGCATTACTTGACTACTATATGCATTCACATTTAGGTGTTTTATGTACACACATACACCTTATATTGTAATAAGCCTTCAGTCACATCACTGTCAAAATGAATATATATATCTATATAGATATATATATATATATATATCTATATAGATATATATATATATATATATATGCCATTGCAAATTTGCAACGAAGAAGCGTACCGATCACATTCGCTAGGTTCTTTACACACACTAATAAATATACATATATATTCAAATATAGGACAGCCAGCCCAGAATGATGTACACATTTGCTATATTTTAGAGATTCACACGTAAATGAACCAACAAATTAATGCATATTCAATTAGATTGCTTATGGTAATGAACTCAAGGAATAAAACTCAGTGGCGCCACCAACACCTGGCTGGTTCAGTTGGCAGGGGACTGTTCTGCTTAAGCAAGCGACTCGAGTTCGAGACCTTGTGAACGCAGCTGCCAGTGTTGGGAGACTCTTGCCGTCTTCGGGTCTCTCCATGGGTCGACTCCAGATTAGTCGGATAAACCCTATAAGAGTTAAATAACCCTTTATATAAAAGATTCGTGCCTTTCATGGTGGGCTCTAAAAACCGCAGTGGGAAAAAAAAAAAAACCCACAATTTGTCTAACTTAAATAAAGAAAAAGGTACTACAAAAAATGACGGTTTTTAAAAAAGAAAAATATTTTGTCTTGAAGTTGTACATAGATGTACGTAACTAAAAGAAACCTATCAATGGAGATAGAGTGCAGACCAATTATTAATGCCTAAAAAGAAGCCCAAGACAAACACAGTGGTGGCACTGTAGTGGAGCATATTGTCACGCCCCACCAAGCCACAAGGAAGCCACACACTTGTCTTGGGCGTTTTGGGGGAGAGCATAGCCCAAGTGAGATTCTAGAAGGGTCCAGACTGTTCTACAATGTTCTGCAGCATTCCAGGAGGTTCCAGCACAGTCCAGAATCATCCTGATGAATCTAGCAGATCCTGGAAGACTCAAGACTGCTCTAGAACTCTCTAGAATATTTTATTTGTAAATATCTTCCACACTATGCTAGAACATTCTAGATAGTAAATAGTAGCCGTTAGATCGTTGCAAAGATCAATGTAATCTAGACCGTCCATTAGTTGGGAGGATGGCTATAAATAGGACCATCCCCTTCATTTGTAAATCATCCAAGGAAATCAAGAAGAAAAGCCTTTCCAAAGTTCTCCTTGTTCTCTCTTGTTCCCTTGTGTTCTAGGCAAGAGCGTGAGTGAGTTAGGCTGACTTAGCATCGAGGCATTGCTAAGGCCGCACGAGTAGCTTGGAGAAAGTAAGCTCGTGACAGTTGGTATCAGAGCGAGGCTCAGGCTGAGACAATGGCTAAGAACAATGCTGCTCAAAGGGCCACGGGATCCAACCCTTCTGATGTGGAGGTGACGCAAGAGCGAGGCCGCGAAGAAATAGTCGACCCCAACGTTGTGGCTAAGCGGGGTCGATCTAAGGACGTGATCTCTAGTTTTGACTCACGCCTATCTCGGGTAGAGGAGGACGTGAGTGGCGTGGAAGCCCAGGTGGATGACCTAAGCCAACGGGTGGATGGCCTAGAAGCGGAGGATGCCGCTATCCACACTGCGATCCGAGGCATGTTGCTTCAACTAGAGGAGTCCTTGCGGGCCGAAATTGAGAAGGTTCGTGAGGAGTTTGCGGGAGAGCTCACCAAAATGCGTCGAGCCCACGAGATGGAGCTGAACAGCACACTCACACGCATTGAGGATATGCGTGGGGACTTAGCCCTTTGCAAGCGGGCATTGGCGACAGGGTCCAGTAGTAGCACCGTTGAAGCTAGACGCATTGACGTGCCAAAGCCTAAGAGTTTCGGGGGATCACGCAATGCACGAGAGGTGGACAACTTCTTGTGGGGCCTAGACCAATACTTTGGAGCCATGGCCATCACAGATGAGGACGCCAAGATCCAGTCTGCGGCTCTTTATCTCAATGACACAGCCATGCTGTGGTGGAGGAGAAGACGGGGAGACATCGAAAAAGGTACGTGTACCATGACTACCTTTGATGACTTTAAAAGAGAGCTTAAAAGGCAATTTTATCCCGAGAATGCTGAGGACGAGGCTAGAGCTCGTCTGCGAAGGCTTAAACAATCAGGGTCTATTCGTGATTATGTTAAGGACTTCACTAACTTGGTACTTGAGATCCCTGATTTGTCGGACAAAGACGCACTCTTCAATTTTATGGATGGGCTCCAACAATGGGCCAAGACCGAGCTAAGGCGACGTGGGGTACAAGACCTTGCCACTGCCATAGCTGTGGCCGAAAGCCTGATTGACTATGCAAGCCAAAAGGAGTCCACCAACAAGCCGAAGGATAAGAAGGGTGGTCAAGCCAAAGGTGGGGGAGACAAAGGCCAACGCAGAGACGAGCACCGCCAAGATAACACCTCAAGGGGCAAAGACAAAGGCAAACAAAGGGACAACAAGAGTTCAAGTAGGTCCAACAACAAATGCTTCCTTTGTGATGGTCCCCATTGGGCTAGGGATTGCCCACAGAAAAGAGCTTTAAATTCGCTCCTTGCAAGTCATCAAGACGGGACGGAGTCCGATGGTGGCAACAATGGTGCACACATGGGGTCCTTACAGCTACTCAATGTGATCCAATCTGCTCCCAAGACCCAAGCGAAAGGCCTACTCTTTGTGGACGTGTCCATTGGAGGGAAACCAACGGTAGCCATGCTTGATACAGGTGCGACCCACAACTTTATTTCAATCGAAGAAGCCCAAAGGTTAGGACTTAAGGCGACTGGTGGAGGGGGCTCCATCAAGGCAGTTAATTCAGCTGCTCGACCCATTCATGGCATAGCTCGAGGAGTTAAGACCAGCGTGGGAGCCTGGTCCGGACATATGGACTTCTCCGTAGTTCCAATGGATGACTTTAGGGTCGTCCTGGGATTGGAATTCTTGGATCAAGTCAAGGCATTCCCAGTTCCATTCGCCAACAGCATGTGCATCATGGACGGCGATAAGGCTTGTGTGGTACCCACAACAAGGACCAACAAGCAAGACATAAAGGTGCTCTCGGCAATGCAATTTAAGAAGGGCATCCGGAGGGACGAGGAAAGCTACTTGGCTATTCTCAAGGAGTATGACGATGAAGAACAAGGGCCACCAGAAGTCGAGCCAAAGGAGGTAGCCGCTGTCCTCGAGGAGTTCAAGGACGTTGCACCAGCAGAGCTACCGAAGAAACTACCACCAAGGAGGGAGGTAGACCATCAGATCGAGCTGGAACCAGGGACAAAGCCACCAGCCATGGGTGCATATCGTATGGCACCACCGGAATTGGCGGAGCTAAGAAGGCAACTCAAGGAGTTACTTGATGCAGGGTTCATCAGGCCTTCCAAAGCCCCATTCGGCGCACCAGTCCTGTTCCAGAAAAAGAAGGATGGTTCCTTGCGCATGTGCATCGACTACAGGGCTCTCAACAAAATCACGGTAAAGAACAAATACCCCATCCCTCTGATTGCTGACCTGTTTGATCAACTAGGTCATGCCCGCTACTTCTCGAAGTTAGACCTTCGCTCGGGGTATTACCAAGTTCGCATAGCCGAAGGAGACGAACCAAAGACCACATGTGTTACAAGGTACGGGTCTTATGAATTCTTGGTTATGCCATTTGGACTAACCAATGCACCTGCTACATTCTGCACTTTGATGAACAAGTTGTTCCACCCGTATCTCGATCAATTTGTGGTCGTCTATTTGGACGACATAGTGGTGTATAGCAAGACCTTGAAAGAGCACGTGCAGCACTTGAGAGAGGTGTTTAAGGTGCTACGAGATAACGAGCTATACATCAAGAAGGAAAAGTGTTCCTTTGCCAAGCCAGAGGTAGTCTTCTTGGGGCACAAGATCAAGGGTGGCCAACTAATGATGGAAGATGACAAGGTGCATGCAATCCAAACTTGGGAACCACCAACCAAGGTACATGAGTTGCGATCTTTTCTTGGGCTAGTAAACTACTACCGCCGTTTTATCAAGAGTTATTCGGCGAGGGCTGCTCCACTGACCGACCTTCTCAAGAAAAACAAAGCATGGGACTGGACAGAGAAGTGTCAAAGGGCCTTTGAAGATTTGAAGAAAGCAATCAGTGAGGAACCCGTACTCAGCCTACCCGATCACACCAAGCCATATGAGGTACACACAGATGCCTCAGACTTTGCCATAGGGGGCGTTCTTATGCAGAAAGGACACCCAATTGCATATGAAAGCCGAAAGCTCAATGAGACTGAGCGACGCTACACCGTACAAGAGAAAGAGATGACAGCCGTCGTCCATTGCCTTAGAGTGTGGCGCCATTATCTACTTGGGTCAAAGTTTGTGATAATGACAGACAACATTGCAACAAGCTACTTCCAGACCCAAAAGAAACTCAGTCCAAAGCAAGCTAGATGGCAAGACTTCTTGGCCGAATTCGACTATGTCATGGAGTACAAGCCAGGAAAGGTGAATGTGGTAGCTGATGCGCTGAGTCGAAAGGCTGAGCTTTCAAGCATTTCTCAAGTCACTAGCCCATTATTGAGCAAAATCAAGGAGGGACTAAAGGCAGACCCTCAAGCACAAAGTATCATTGCCTTGGCGAACGAGGGCAAAACACGAAGGTTTTGGCTAGCTGATGACATCCTCTACACCAAGGGCAACCGAATGTACGTACCAAAGTGGGCCAATTTGAGGAAAGACTTAATAAAGGAGTGTCATGACTCCTTATGGGCGGGCCACCCAGGTATGAAGCGCACACTTGCTCTCTTAAAGTCTGTCTACTATTGGCCCAACATGCGAGATGGGGTCGAGGAATATGTGAGGACCTGCCTTGTCTGCCAACAAGATAAGATAGTCCAACAGCAACCAGGTGGCATGCTCAACCCACTACCCATTCCAGAGAGACCATGGGAAAGCGTCTTTATGGACTTCATCACCTGCCTACCGAAGTCTGATGGATATGGAAGCATTATGGTCATAGTGGACAGGTTTAGCAAGTATGCCACTTTCATTGCAGCGCCAACTGACTGCACAGCAGAGGACGCAGCCAGACTATTCCTCCGCAACGTAGTCAAACTTTGGGGCGTTCCAACAAGCATCATCAGTGACCGAGACCCTCGTTTCACTGGAAGGTTTTGGACGGAGCTGTTCAAGATGCTAGGGTCGGACTTGAACTTCTCAACAAGCTTCCATCCGCAAAGCGACGGCCAAACGGAACGCATCAACGCTCTATTGGAGCTCTACTTGCGGCACTATGTGAGTGCCAACCAACGGGACTGGGCCAAGCTTTTAGACGTTGCACAATTTTCCTACAACTTGCAACAAAGTGAGGCCACCAACAAGAGTCCTTTTGAGATCGTCATGGGACAACAGCCAACAACCCCTCTTTCCCTTGCCACTCGCTATGAAGGGAAGAGCCCTGCTGCGTTCAAATTCGCTAAGTCATGGCATGAGCAGGCAGAACTAGCTCGGGCATCATTGCACAAAGCAACGAAGCGCATGAAGAAATGGGCCGACAAGAAGAGGAGGCACATAGAGTTTAAGGAAGGAGACCTTGTCTTAGTTAAGCTTTTGCCACAACAGTTCAAGACATTCAGGAAGGTCCATAAGGGGCTAATACGCAAGTATGAAGGACCTTTCGAGGTAATCAAGCGTATAGGTAAGGTCTCATATAAACTCCACCTCCCACCCAAGCTAAAGATTCATCCAGTCTTCCACGTAAGTATGCTCAAACCGTACCATGAAGACATGGAAGATCCAGAAAGAGGAGTCTCCCATCGAGCACCCACAGCTGTGGTCACCTCCTTTGACAAAGAGGTAGACGAGATACTAGCGGATCGAGTCATCCGAAGACGAGGCGTGCCAAGCTACAGGGAGTACTTTATCAAATGGAAGGGACTGCCGGACACCGAAGCTAGTTGGGAAACTGAGGAGGCACTTTGGCAATTCAGAGACAGCATCCAACAATACCATCAGGACGCGACGAGGGCGTCGCGAGCATAGGTGGGGGAGAATGTCACGCCCCACCAAGCCACAAGGAAGCCACACACTTGTCTTGGGCGTTTTGGGGGAGAGCATAGCCCAAGTGAGATTCTAGAAGGGTCCAGACTGTTCTACAATGTTCTGCAGCATTCCAGGAGGTTCCAGCACAGTCCAGAATCATCCTGATGAATCTAGCAGATCCTGGAAGACTCAAGACTGCTCTAGAACTCTCTAGAATATTTTATTTGTAAATATCTTCCACACTATGCTAGAACATTCTAGATAGTAAATAGTAGCCGTTAGATCGTTGCAAAGATCAATGTAATCTAGACCGTCCATTAGTTGGGAGGATGGCTATAAATAGGACCATCCCCTTCATTTGTAAATCATCCAAGGAAATCAAGAAGAAAAGCCTTTCCAAAGTTCTCCTTGTTCTCTCTTGTTCCCTTGTGTTCTAGGCAAGAGCGTGAGTGAGTTAGGCTGACTTAGCATCGAGGCATTGCTAAGGCCGCACGAGTAGCTTGGAGAAAGTAAGCTCGTGACAATATGGTCAAAACGAATGCAAATAGCTATATATATATATATATATATATAATTTGGTTTTCTCATTTTAATTCCTCCAAACTCTGCCAGAACGTAAAGAGAAAAAAACAGAATAAAAAGGTTAAAAATATCGATTTAGTACTAATTCCTCCTCCCAAAGGTAAGGGGAAAAAAAGGATAAAGAGGTCATAGTATTTTTCATTTTTTTTTCATTTTTTGCTGTAAAAGAAAAGACTGATATACAATGTACCTGCCAAATGCAAATTGGTACAATTTCATTCTCTTTTTTCTTTTAATACGGTGGATAGTACAAAAGACAATAGAATCTGTTAGTATATTCGTTTAATGTAGCACATAATACTTGAGAGAATACGTCATATGGAAAAAAGAAAATAAAACTTCTACTTTTCAAATAAATAAATAAATAAATAAAAGGACGACTCTATGGCGGGCGCAAGATAGAGACGTGGTTAATAATTTAATCCATCAATAAATATAATTAGTCATCTTTGACTAACTACAAGACAACGGGGAGTGCACTGTTAATCTTTTGACCCTTCCACGTCCACCCAATGTTTTTGGAGCCGTCTCCGAATTTTGTGGATTCAATTACATATTACAATTGGCCGATAGAGAATCCCACCAACACACAAAGCCACTTGTTTGATATTATTAAAAAAAAAAAAAAAAACAGCAACAAAAATTTCATTTACTTTTCCGTGGTTTATGGTTGAGAATGCGGCGTGCTTTGATGTCATCAAACGCAATTTGGTTAATTCATACAAAAATACTATGGCGTTTAGTAATATTATTAGTCAAAGCCAGCCGTCATGTGCATGTGTATTTTTTTAATATAAGGGGAGGAGAAATGTTACCTATTTTTTAGTGAAGCTAAGCGTGATTTGAACCCTCAATCTATGGTTGGGATGAAAGGACTTACAACCAACTAAACTGTCATCACTTGTCCATGCATGAGTGTTTCACGTGTTGTATTCTTTGTTAATATCATAATCCACAATAAACATATCTTACAATAATATAAAATATAATGTACACATCTTTAAAATCAATAAAAAGAAAAACAGTGGTGGGATGATATAATGCTATAGCAAGGAAAAGAGAAAAATAAAGAAGAAAAAAAAGAGAGAGGATGAAAGTAGGAATGGTAAATGGAGGGAGGGAGGCAGGCAAAGAAAGAAGAAGACACATCTGTCACATCCTGAAAAAAGTACAAGTAATAGATAGACAAATAGATAAATACATCATCATCATTATCATCATTTTTATTATTGTCTCTAATCAAATATCCAGATTAGTTAAATACTTGCAATATTTTTTGCTTGCTAGTATAACATTGTTTATAGGTTTACATAACACCCAATTTGCTTTTGCATAACACTTAATAAATATAATTCAATACTTATAACATTAAATTCTACACTTAAGCAAATGAAGTGTTACAAATGAAGTGTTACACTTTACTGGGATTGATCAGGATTTTGGATTTGAGACTTTGCCTCTAAAAATTATTAGGGAGAAAGATCAAAATATTAGATTTTGGCTAAGAATTAGTAAATAATGTCACATGTTTTGAAAATGTATAGTAAATAGCATATCATGAAAAATTGAGAACAAAAACCCTAAAGTATCCATACCTTTTATTCCTCTATGTCTCTTTCCTCTCTCGCGAGCACCGGTGATAGCTGAAAAATATAGTATTTCTTGGCAACTTTACAATACATCACCAGCATTGATGACATCGTCAGCGGTCGAGAAATACAAAATTCCCTAGCAATGTTGCCAAACATCACTGGCGGGAAATATATGAGACTCTGGGAAGTACTTTGATTATGATCCCCATGAGTGCTTATAATTGATTTTAGGGATGGACGGGTTGTCCAGGTAAGGTGAAACTATAGATTGTCACATTAGAGAGGTAACTTTAGCGATTAATAGGGGGACGACGATCGTTTACCCAGGGTAAAAAAGATCGAGTAATGAGTGAGTGACTCATGAAAACATGTCTAGGTGCACGAGGGCGATTACGCCAAACCATTGATAGCGGAAAAATACAATATTTACATGAAAGTACTGTGTTTACATGTAAAGACAAAAATTTAGTAGTGACTTCACCAAGCCACCGACGACTTGGAAATACTATATTTATATGAAAATTTCATATTTCCATGTAAACACAAAAAATTACTAAGAACGTTACCGGATATCACCAACACTAGCAACATCGTCGATGGTTGAGAAATACTATATTAAAAAAAAATCCTCTATGTCCATGTAAATACAAAAGTTTACCGACAACATCGATGGGGATGGGGAAATACTATATTTCCATGTAAAACAAAAGTTTACTGGCAACGTTGCTGGACGCCACCAATATCGACAACATCGTTGGAGATCATCAGCATGGCAACATCACTAGAGGCCATGAAGTGCAATATTGCCTAGTTAATACCATTTTTGCCGAAAAAAACATAGATTACCAAAACAACTTCATTTCCAAAACAAAACAAAATAAAACAAAAAAGAACTAAACAAAACCTAATTTAGAATAAACCGAAAAAAAAAATCAAAAAAAATACATTGCAGAGATGTTACCAACCAAAAAAGCAATTGCCGTTCACTACCGCTGTCCAACTCTCCCCCTTTCTCCTCATCTTTTTCGGCTTTGGCATGCTGTGGTAGGGCGAAGACTGTAACGTCCCGAAATTTATTTAATGTTAATGTAATGTAAATGATGAATTAGTGTGCCATAATTAGCGTTTTAACATTTATTAGACTATTTGGTTGGATTTTTGAATTTTTGGTTGTTTTGTTAAATTAATGAATTCGAAAGATTTTTTATTGATTTAAAATGATGTTTTGAGTTTTAAAACACAACAATTTGTAAAGTGTTAAAAATACTTTGTTTTGCAAAACCGTGGGCGGCACATGGTTTTCGCACAGTAAAACCGCCCACCGATTTTCTCTATTTATTTCCTTTCTCTCTCTCTCTTCTCATTCTCTCCCGGTTTCACTTTCTCTCTCTCCTCTCTCTCTCGGCAGCTCTCTTTCTCTCTCAATTCTCTCTCAAATTTTTGAAACCACATTCGAATCCAAGCTTCGGAACAGCAAGGAGGAAGCTCGGGGACGTGATTCGGCAACCGAGATCGCGGATTGAAGCTTCGATTCGAGGTTAGATTCGAAATTTCTAAACTTTTTACAAAATTTTCAATTTTGTGTGTTTTTGAAATCTAAGTTTGTTTTAGCTTAGAAAACCGTGGATTTGTGTTAAATGAGCTTAGAACAACTAGAATCTAAGCTTAGATTGAAGAAAAACGGATTGAATTCAAGATTTTTCATTTTCCTCCTCTTTTTCTCATTTTCGGATTTTTGAGGATTTCGAGTTTAAATGTTGTTTAAATGATTCCAAACATGTTCTAGAATGTTTTTCTATCAACTATAGTTGTTTTTCATGCCTGGGATTTGAGAAAAACAGGTTAGAAACAAGATTTGGATTTTGGGGATCGAGAAACCCGTGGCTGGGATTTCTGGGTTTTCCCAATTCGGCAGGCCGAAGTTCATGTTCGGCAGGCCGGAGTGATGATCGGCAGGCCGGTGTTCTTCCGACCGGCAGGCCGAATCTGGGGAAATGTTCGGCAGGCCGAACCTTGTTTCCGGCAGGCCGAACTGTGCAGTTCGGCAGGCCGAAGCAGGGCGTCCGGCAGGCCGACCGAGGCATGGAAAATTTTGTGATTTTTACCCGTTTTCACTGTTTTGAACCCTGATTTAAATCCCAACCTTATAGGATGATTTTAAAGGTACAAATGGCACACTAGGACATCATGAAATGATTTAGTAACATAGAATGTCTCGAACTAGATATTGATCGACTTAGTTTGTATCTAGGATCGTTCGTGGTTCCGTGGAGCTAACGTATAGCGGACCGGGATTACGGTGTGGGGTATCGGCACGAGTATTGAGGTAGGACTTCTATCCTATTTCTTTGGTAGCCTGGTTTGAAATGTTTTGGCTTTGAAAATGATTTCTATCAAAATGTTTTCAACGGTTGTTTGAAAATGATTTTATCGGTTATATTTTAATATACCGTGACATGAAATAAATTTCATAATAAATGTAATTGACGACACTCGGTAATTGGGTTTTGAATGACAATGATAATAAACACTAAGGCACGATGCCATATCAGAGATCGGGTCGTGTGGCGATCGACCTTGGGGGCAGGTCCCGAAACCCAGCTGGGCCACTACGGTGGTGATTTCATGGTTTGCCTAGGTAAAAGTAAATTGGTGTTTTGATTTGACGAGTAGACTGTTCTGTGTCAGGACGGTTCTACTCAAATTGTTTATCTATTTATTTATTTAAGTTCCCTTTGAATAACTTCTAATAATGCTGTGTTCCTTTGCGTTAAACTATTTTTATAAAACATAGTCCTACTGAGCCTTTCGCTCACGTTTTATCTGTTTTAAATTTCCCCTAGGTGGTTTCCCCTTTAGGTTTGGAGAAGATTCTTCGGACCGAACTCAGGAGCAATAGGAGAATTTATTTATATTCTGTATTATTAATCAAGGCATGTAAGACTTAACTTTATTTGTACTTGGACTGTAATTGTATTTATGATATTGTCAGAACCATGTGTGTGCACAAGTTGTGGGTTGTGGAACCCATATTCGCGGTTTTTATTCAATTATTATTATTTGCTAAATATTTATAAATTCGTTTATCAAATGTGGTGGAAAATCTTCTTAATTTTTATTTAATTTGATTCTCAAACTCTCGATTTTTAATTAAATTCTCTTTTAATTAATCTAAATATTCCACCACGTCACCTCCCGTACTCCGGGGCGTGACAAAGACAAACGCGAATGAGAGAAAACTCCGATGAGCTCACAAACTGTCGTTGTGATTAAAGATCGTCACCCTTCATCGCTAGATCTGAAGGTTATTGCCGGATCATCGCCCATAGTCACCAAATAATGAAAGCAACGTTGAAGATTGGACGAAGTAGCTAAGATTTGATGATGATGACAAATCCAGATCTGACGTGACTCCAACGAGCTCAACAATTGTCTTCGTCTTCCTTGTGTTTGTTGCCCATTCGTCTTTGTGACTCAGGCGAAATCGACGACAAAGGAGGGATACGAAAGATAGAGAGAGACAAAAGAGAGACAGAGAGCCATATGAGAGAGAGGAAAGAGAAATAAATGGAGTCGAGAGAGGGAGAAATTGAGAGAGAGAAAAGAGAGAATAAAAGAGGAAAAGAAATTAGGAGGCGATTTGGTATTGTTTTTAAAATAAGTGAAAATATTTTTGTTTTAAAAAATAAGAATTTTTTGAAAATTATGCTGAGAGTAATTTAAAAATTTTTGCTTCGAAAGGTGTACGAAAACATTTCTAAAAATTTTGAGTACAAAAACAAAAGGGCCTAGATTTCTTAGTGGAGTATTTTTGGATTTTCAGTTGCTTATAATACTGACTTGTTTAAATCTGCTAATTATTTTACTTTTTTAAAACCTCTAGTATTTTTTACCCGTCAATTGATAACATCTTCTGTTTGCTATAATTTCTGTTATTATTATTATTGTCATTATTATCATTATCATCGTTTATGATTTCAGTTACGGCTCATAAAACTGGCTAGCTCTCTGAAGCCAACAAGAGTCGGCAGAAGCCAGTAAGCCATCGCAACTTGCAGCCACTAACCGAAAGACAACACTAAGCAAAACTCCGAACATGTGGCAAAGAATAGCTAGCTGGGTCTTGTCGTTTGTGGGCACACCCCAAGAATTTTTTATTTTTTTTTTTAAGGGCCCATGAATTGTTTTATAATATCTTTAACTTGCCAAGACAAATTATTTAGAGTTGTAGGTTCAAGGAACCTGGGAAATATATTTTAAAGAAAAAGAAAATACAGAGATTCCCAAGTCAAACCTCAGACGAGGAATAACATGGCTAGATTCTTCTTCTTGATCCCATTTTTAATTAATTTTTTGCCCTTTTTACCCTTTTCACAATATAATAATATATAGCAGGGTTAGCTTTTTGCTAGAATGGGGAAATAATTATGAACAATATAATTAGTTGACCTTTCAGAATGCCAAACAACAAGTTTTTGGCTCAAGGGAAAGAGATGAGGCCAAGCTCGGCTTTAGTTCGGACGCGGCGGTTCATCTCCACAACCTTTCGTGAGCATATCAACTGGCTCCGCCCACCATTGACTTGGAAAGTGTTGGTCCCCGTTCACTCTCAAACCAGTGCAACCGCACATGGTATTCCATTTTTACTTTTCATTTTCTGTTTTTTGAATATATGCTTTTGTTTATTTATTTATCTATTTGTTGCTTAAAAGAAATATAATGACTATTGAAAGTCATCTTTTGAAGAATAATAATCCTATTGGAGAGAGTAGTTCTCGGAAAAATTACCATAAAAATTTATGTGGATGTAACTGGATGTGAATCTTGGGGGGGGGGGGGGGGAGGGGAGGAAAGCGTTATCCATTGTTGGAATTTTATCTGGTTTTAGTGTAACTGGATGTGTGTGGTGAGATTTGTGTACAATTACCTTTTTGATATCCTGGGAAGTTCAAGTCACGTTTATTTGTTCTCCTAATTTGCACCTCACTGATTTTCATTCTTCTCATGTTTATAGGGAAAATAACAATAAATTGTATTGTTGTACTTAAAACTATTAGCTTTTCTTATAATAACTCAGGACTTTTAATCTTAATAAAATACATCATAACTTTTAAAATTATTAACAATTAAGGTCTAATAACTAACAAGCATTAAAAAGCATGGACAATTTTGTTAAAAATTCGTATTAAGAAAAAAATTGAACCACAACATATGAAAAAGAATACTTAGTAAGAATTAAAAGTATCTATTAAGCCCTATTTGTAATTGATTTTAAAGTTTATGGTGTATTGTGGTAAGGTCAAAATTTCGGGCCGCATTGTGAACAGTTCATGGTGTAATGTTGATGTGTTTCTTGCTTCTTAAAATGTCCGGCTTAGCGTTCTATATCTTTTTTTTTTCTTTTCTTTTCCAGATCTTTTCCCTTTGAATTTGCCTAGGGTTGTTTTAGTGAGGGGTGACCGGTAGTTGTGTCCATAGCAAGATTTATGCCTTCTCTTCTAGGACATCAACCAACTTTCTTTTTAAATTGTTCTTTTGCAGGGGCTATCTCGGCTTGTTTTTCTTTTAAAAAAAAATCATAATTGTTTATTTTTTTTTCTTTTGTCCTTCAAACTTTTCTTAGTCTTTTCTTATATATATTTGATTGTGCATCATATTTTAGTTTAATTATCGTTCATGTATATACATATATTTATTTAATAATTAGCAAATAACTAAGATGCGACGTCACGACTCTAATTGTCAATAACATTAATTTTCTAACAACATTTAATTTCGTGAATTTTTCATGCAATTGATCGGTTTATTCCTAGATAAAAAGAATAAAATGACTGAAGAATGCCGTATATTTTATGGAACATACTAAAGTAAACCCGAGCATTAGGCTTAGCTCGCTTCTTTATGTGGTCAATATAAATGCCATACTAGTTATAAAAATGCAAATACGATAGAGAAAAATTATGTGAAGGTTGATATAGATAAAAAGTAAACAGATGTAATAGATTAAGTAAACTTGACAATCAATATTGTTGTAGTTTGATCAATTATTTTGAAAAATATGTTCACTGGTACAAACCGAGCATTATACAACGATTTTAAATTGTTGTCTAAAGATAAGACGATAGTTAGTCAAGCCATTAGTTTCTCTATAGTCATCTGATACACGTGTGAAGTCTTTAAGAGTTGATAAAAGGCATATTAGACGATTGTGTTTTTGCAAAATCCGTCATTGAAAAACACCACATTTGATGGTTGTTTTTGCAAAAAAAAATTGTTAAAAGCTCTAAACCATTTTAAAAAAAAAAAATCTTTTTAACCAAAGAATATTTCCTTTCTTTAAGAAAAATTTATTCGAATATTATTCACAAATTAGATAAACATGATTCACATTTCGTCAAGTAACAAGACTAATGATTTTTAAAACATTATTATAAATCCTTCTTCTCATTTATAATCAATATATAATACAACTATAAACAAAATTTTCTCTACAAATCTAACTAAAAAAAAATTCAAACATGGTAATGAACAACAACAAAAAAATATACGATTCTAAAAGTAAGAAGATGAAGAAATTAGGAGAAAAACATCGCGGTGAACATTATGGTTAGGTCATGAATGACGGAGGGGAGGAACATGGTGGCGAGGGTTGACGATCCATGGACATGGCCGTGGTAGTCTCGATGACAATGGCAACGATAGTGACAATAGTAGGGATCGAAGGAATAATGATTGTAGAATAAATAAAAGAATTTAGCAGAAAAACTTTTGCGAGAGAGAGAGAGAGAGAATTTAGGAGAAAAACTTTTTGAGTTTTGACAGAGAGAGACTTGAGAGATGAGAAAGAGAGAGAGCAATTTTAGAGAGAGAATAGGGAAGTTGAGAGAAAAATATAGAGTTTGTAATTGAGAGAGATAGAGAGATGGAAGAAAGGAGCTCGGAATAATAGAAGAATTAGAAATTTTGAATATTTTTAGAAAACAAAATAAGTGAGAGAAAGTGCTGTTTTTTATTTTTTTAAATAGATAGCATTTTGACAATAGTTTTAAAAAACTGTCATCTAAAATGTAAGTGTAAATTTTCGAAACATAGAAATCTCTGTACTATGTTTTTTTGGATATTAAACAACCAATGACGAAGCTAAAATTTTTTATCAGTGGGCTAATAACTATAGTAAATTTTGGTTTAAATCAATAGCTATGAATGTATTTCAATTGTCCTTAACAAGTTTTAAATATTACATATAATAACTTCATCATCAAGACTATTGAAAATATTTAGAGATATTTTTCTCAATAAATATAAATAAAGCACAAAGTAATGTGTAGATCATAAACATTATGTGTTTAATGTAATTAAATAATCAAACCTCATTTTTAACAATAACAACAAAATAACAATAACAATACTAATAGTAATAGATATGTAAATATAATATAATTTAGTTGATGTATTATTAAAAATCCGAAGCCCCCGAGCCTTTTTAGCTCCATCTCTGTAAACAACGGATTTGATTAAATTGTTATCTAATTGATATCGTCTAATCTACAAATTGTTGTAGGGATTTCGTATCTTTTCCAAACATGTTATTATATGTGAGAAATTACACCTAAGCTTTTTATGATAATAATTCTAAACCGTATGTTATTAAGAATATTTGGAATTCCAAAAGTATTATACATTACATGAAGTATTTACCAGAATGTGCAACATTTAAGTCAACCCACTAAAAATCTATTACCAATAAGATCAAAAATTAAGATGCATGAGATAATAGTGTTAGATCATTAGTTTGTGCTTTTCTAATATACCATCTCCAAAATATTGATAGCCTTTCACTGTCTGGATAAAAATTTACCTCTTTTTTAGTTTTACTCAGGATAAAGTAGCATAATTATGTCCTGTCGTTGCAATTCTTGTCACGACGATCTACTAGCATTGTGTTTATGATGATGAAGATTATAATAACACCCCACACACATACATAGAGACTCTTGCTACACGTATCATTATTCTCTCTCCCAGCTGGCCTCAAACCCCACTATATATTTATATACACACACACATACATACATACATACGAGGTCTAATGAAATCTCGGGATCGAATTCTGACCCTTATTGAGCAAGAAATAGGAATAGAATAGGACAAAGAGCTGTTAGTAGGGCTTGTTCATGAATGCCCTATTATGTTAGAAGGAATCATTGGGCAAAAGCGAAATTGAGCCGCCAATGGGAGCAGAAAGAGGGTTCTAGAACTAGATTGTTTATCAAATACTATAGCACATAGTACTCAGAGCCTGGAGACCAAGACTCAATTCATAAAAGCTCAAATTTACCTATCTAGACGCACATATCCCTTTGGGGTTGATGTGTCACCCAAAATGTTTCTTAAACGTGGTCATTTTTAGTACAGTAAGGGCGGTTGTATCCACAAGGATGTGAAATTTACAAATGATAAAATTGGTAAATTTTAACGTTTTAATAGGTAAGTGACTTAAACAAAATAAGGTTTAAAAAGAAGACAATATTTTTTTGCGATTTCAAATTTTAAAGTTTAAAACATATAATTAAATTTGGTGAGGTGTCAAGAATCCTTTATATGTTTATTACCAGCACAGATTATAATTCTAATTAAATTTCTGAAGCATTTAACTAATTAAATCTTTTCCTATTAAAACATGCATGTTATTTTTATAAAAAGTTCAAAGGCAACAATATTGCATGCAATAATGCAGGAAGAGACATTCCATAAAAACATTAAATTAAAAGCACCAGTTGTGATACATAAAACAGTTGTCACTACAGAATTAATTATCACAATTATAAGATGGAAAAGATGAATCAATCAAAATTAATATATTTTAATAGAATAATATTTACGTTAAAACCTACAAAAATTTATTTTGTGAAATACTTGAGAGCGACAGTATACCTACCTTCAGAAATACTGTAGCAAGAGACATTCCATAAAATAATAATGTTAATATTATTGTGCAAGTTAATTAATATATAAAGAAAGCATGACTAAATTTATATAAAAATTGATAGTACAATTATATTAATTTAGAATATAAGAAAATAGTATTTATGTCGAAATATAAACATTTCAATAAAATCCAGATAATTATACATATAAATTCATCTCTTACCTAACCACACAGCTCTATCCTAGCTTACCCAACATTTCCACAAGTTCTACCAAGAAAATATGGACATAACGCGTAAGCATAATTTTGTAATGCTCTGGATGAGTTATGTTGCAATAGGGGCTTTGGTTCCTAGTACAGGTAAACTTCGACACTGTAGCAGAGGAGAAATTCTACAGAGTAGATGGGTTTTTTCTTCTCTTTTTTCACGTGCTTCAGCCTTCTTCAGTATGCAAATCTTAGTTTGAAATTCAGTGCTTTGTGAAAGAGGGGCGAACGAGAAGACGCACTTTTGGACTGTCGATGAGCTTATTTAGACCAAAAAGGATGGGCTAGATTGAAGTCAAAGTAAAAGTTTGATTTTGACTTATGTAGACCGTTGGATGTGATTACCTAGACTTGATCAGCAGATAAGGAGCAAAGAGGATGAAACTTTACATGTGAGTGACCACATACAAGTGACACATTTGTTGAGATGGTGGCAAACATGCAGGGCCCTGATGACGTTAGCACTGATGTAGGATTCTATTAATCAGATTTCAACTTTGAATTTTTATTTGACCCTAACATTTAGATTTCTTGTGCCATTTTCCTCCGTTTTGGCCCAAGATTTTATATTTCCTAACAAATAAACTCAAAGAAATTAACTATTTTACAAAATTAAAATTACTAAAACTAAGTAAATATTTATAAATACTAAATAAACACAAAACTAAATTAAAACATTTAAACACACATAAAAATAAAAATAAACATATTAATTTTACGGTTTAAATTTATTTATAGTAAACAAATATTTTACACACAAAAATATTTCTAAAAATTACCGAAAATATACTTAAATATAAAAACATACTAAAGACATGTAATTAAACATATTTTTCACATTAAGACACTAAAATATTGTTTGACACTACAATGCTATTAATTAGAGAAATTAATGAGAAATAAAAGCGTAAATGAATGATTTTAGCCTTATAAAATGTACACTTTTATAGTCTCATTATGGGTCTGACTAGTGAGCCAGGCAGGAACAAAGCGACGAAAGTCTCCGCAATTGTACTAACGATAGTTCAACATCTCCAAACGGGCAAACTTATGGATTGTGAGCTTTCTCACCATTTCGACATCTCTTTACCATTTCATCGTCGCAATCAGACAAAAGGAGACCCGGTCCAACGCATAAGACTACTACATGGACCATATTTCAATGGTACAAGACCTTTTCCCGAACCTCGTGCGATTCAATCTATCTGCTTTAGATCATAAAAAAGCGTATATATATATATATATAAGAGTAATGCTATGATACCAACTCTAATGTTAACTTTAAAGCCAAGCTATTCACTTAAAAACTAATTGCACAACAAAACACACTTGCGCCTGCCTGTTTTCTCCCATAAATCAACTCTAATGCTTGTCTGCTTTATCTTACCTATTTCCAACACAACAACTATCAACTATCCATTATCCACCTTTCTTACATATTAAAGTTTTATACTTATGGCGTACCTTAACATAGTAAATAGTATATATATATATATATATATAATAATAATAATAATAATAATTTGGGTGTGTTCGGGTTATAATAGGTTAGGAAAATCCCAACCTAAACCACCTAATGAACCTCGAGTTGGGTTAGGTTGGGTTGAATTACTTATGATCACGTTCAAGCTATCTCAAGTTTGGTTAGATAGGTTAATTGGGTTGGTCGGGTTATCAAGTTTTTTGTTCACCCCTAACACCTACTAATAAAAACAAGACAAGTCATAAATTAGTACATAAGTTAGAATTCTAGTTGGTGTCCTTAACATTATAATACATACATACATATATATATATATATATATATATATATGGAAGTGGTTTCAATGGATACTTTCAAATGGGTATTATATACTATTGCTAAACATCTGAGATGAATTAGACTATTATAATGAATTAGGAAATTGAACAAAAAATATAACAACTAGTGAAATTGAATTCTTATCATGCTACATCATTGATTGTTATTAAAATATACCTTTATTGAAAATATAACTATTAAAATCGACAATTAATAAGCTAATGGATCATATATTTGTTATCTTTATTATCTATACAAAAGCAATTTTAGTTTTATTCATAAAAGTTTTTAATAAAAGTTTAGATATGTCCCCATTTTATTGAAAAAAGTTACAAGTGTATCTCCATCGAAAATTTGAAAGATATTGTTGTACTCTTACTTTACAAGAAAAATTATAATTGTACTCTTATAGCATGTTTACCACATCATACTGTATTGTATTAGTATTATACATTATACTGTTTGGATTTGAACCATATTAACATGTTGTATTACACTGTATAATGTTTTGTTTACCACCTCTATATTGTATCAATATTTAAACTTTAAACATAGTAAATTTGGGTCATGGTTTCGGGGTCAAAATTTAGGATTCAAGACCAATCTTGAGGTTAGGACCAAGCTGGGTTCCAGATTCAATGGTTGAGTTAGAATTCGAAGTCGGGGTTGAGTTTTAGAACCAAGGTCGGATTTGGAATTTGACGTCAGGGTTTGGTTAAGGATTTGAGGAAGGGGTCAGGATTTGAGATGGGGTCAGTGTCGAGATTCAAGCTTTAGGGTTAGGGTCAGGATTTAGAAGCAAGGTTGAGATCGAGGTTCAGGACTAGAGTTAGAGTCAGGGTTGAGATTCAGGATTAGGATTGGAGATTCAAGATCAAGGTTAAGGTAGGGATTCAAGCTCAGGGTCACGATTTGAGGTCATGATCAGGCTTCGGGTTCATGATTCAAGGCTAGGGCAGGGATCGGGACTTCAAGATTTAGGACCGAAGTCGAGATTTAGGGTTAAGGTCTAGGTCAAGATTTAAAGTCGACAGTGGGATTGGGATTTAGGGTCAAGGTTGGAATTTGAGACCGATGTCGGGATCAGGAATTCGGACTAGGGTCGAGGTTGGGATTCAGATTTAGGGTCAAGAATCAGGGTCAAGGTTGGGATCAAGATTCAAGGTCAAGATCGAGGTAGGGATTCGGGACACAAGGTCAGGGTCGGGGTTTGGGTCAAGGTTATGATTCGAGACAGAGGTCAAGATTCAAAGTCAATGTCAAGATCGAGGTCGAGATCAAGAATGAGGTAGGGGTTGGGATTTGAGATCAAGATCGGTGTTGGGATTTGAGATCAGAATCATGGTAGGGATTCGGGACCAGTCAGGAATCAGGATCGGAGTCAGGGTCGGGATTTAGATTTAGGGTCAAGATCAGGGTCAGGGTTGGGACAGGGATTCGAGGTCAGGGTTGGGGTCGGGGTCAGGGTCAGGATTCAGGACTAGTTTTAGGGTTGAGATTTGTAACTCTGGTCCTAAATCCCGACCCTAGTCCCATATCCTGACTTCGACCTTGAATCCTAGCCCCGACCTTGGACTTCGAATCTCGACCCTGACCTTGACCCTAAACCTAATCCTAACCCCGAATCCCAACCCCCAACCCTTAATCCCAACCCTGACTTTAGACCCCAAATCTTAATCCTAACCCCAATCTTGACACCGACCTCGACCTCTGTTTTGATTCTCGACCCCGACACTATTGCCAAATCCTAACCCCAACCCTAACATTGGTCTTGAATCCTGACCCAGTCTCAAATCCCTAACTCTAGTCCTGAATCCCGACCTAGTCTCAAATCCCTGACTCTAATCCTGACCCTGACCTTGACCCTAACCTTGACTCCCAACTCAGATCCTAAGCCCTGATCTCGACCTTGGTTTTAAATCTCGACCCCGACTCTAATCCTAAATTCAGACCTTGACCCTTGTCTCAAATCCCAACCTCGATCCTAATCCTAATCCTAACCTCGAATCACGATCCCGACCTCCATCCCAAATCTCAACCCTGATCCTGAAGCTAGATCCTGATGTTGATTTTGAATCCCAGTCCTGATCTTGGTTTTGAATCCTGGCATGAACACCCGACCCCAAATCCTAACCCCGACTTAGACTCTGACCCTAGTCCTGAATCCCTTCTTCGACCCCTACTTCGGTCTCGAATCCCGACCCCTGATCACAACCCCAATCCCAAATCCCAACACCTACCATGATCCCCAATACCGATCTTGACCTCAAATGTTGACCTGTCTCGAATCTTGATGCTGATGCCGATGCCGATGCCGACTCTGACTCCGAATTTGGAACCCAACTTCAGTCTTGAATTTTAACCTTGACTTCAAAATCAGCCTTGGCCTTGAAACCCGACCTTAATCTTGAATATCGACCCCATTCTAGGACTTCGACTTCTGTATCAATTTTTAATATATTTTAAATATCTGATTGTTTTATCAATATGATCTTTTTATTTAAATTACACAATACAGTATAATATGAAGTTTTTGGTCGTATATGATATCATAGCCTGTATTATATTAATTTTTAATTCCGTATTAAATAATACAATACATGGATGTTACCAAATATTATATTATTTTTAAATAATACAGTACAGGGTAGTAATATAGTGTGCCAAACATACCCTTACTCAATAATAAATGCATGTAACTAAATATTCATTCAATAAAATACTCTCTCTATTTTTTAATAAAGCTCCCACTGAAAAATTTCGGCCTCCATGACTGCATGTTCGATTGAGCAGTTTCGAAGTATGATATCAACCATGCTTGCAAATTTCAGCAATCTGCAAGTACAAGCGCATTAATTTTACACAACACATATATAGTGCAATATAAGCCGCTAGCTCCAATTTTAGCTCTCCGTGAACCGAAGAGTTAAATAAGGAGGAAATATGTAGATTTAGCGTTGATCTGTAACATCCCGAAATTTATTTAACATTAATGTAATGAAAATGATGAATTAGTGTGCCATAATTAAAGTTTTAACTTTAATTAGATTATTTGGTTGGGTTTTTAGTTTTGGTTGTTTTGTTAAATTGATGTGTTCAAAAGATTCCTTGTTGATTTAAAATGATGTTTTGAGTTTTAAAACACAACAATTTGTAAAATGTTAAAAATACTCTGTTTTACAAAACTGTGGGCGGCACATGGTTTTCGCACAGTAAAACCGCCCACCGACTTTCTCTATTTATTTCTCTCTTTTCTCTCTCTCTCCTCATTCACGAGTTCTCTCTCTCTCTCTTCTCTCTCTCGGCAGTCCCTCTCTCTCTCTCAATTTCTTCAAAAAATTTTGATTTCCATTCGAATCCAAGCTTCGGAACAGCAAGGAGGAAGCTCGGGGACGTGATTCGGCATCCGAGAACGCGGATTGAAGCTTCGATTCGAGGTTAGATTCGAAATTTCTAAACTTTTTACAAAATTTTCGATTTTGTGTGTTTTTGAAATCTAAGTTTGTTTTAGCTTAGAAAACCGTGGATTTGTGTTAAATGAGCTTAGAACAACTAGAATCTAAACCTAGATTGAAGAAAAACGGATTGGATTCAAGATTTTCATTTTTCTCCTCTTTTTCTCATTTTCGGATTTTTGAGGATTTCGAGTTTAAATGTTGTTTAAATGACCCAAACATGTTCTAGAATGTTTTTCTATCAATTATAGTTGTTTTTCATGCCTGGGATTTGAGAAAAACAGGTTAGAAACAAGATTTAGATTTTGGGGATCGAGAAACCCGTGG
Organism: Artocarpus heterophyllus; assembly: GCA_025403435.1. Lineage (NCBI taxonomy): Eukaryota > Viridiplantae > Streptophyta > Magnoliopsida > Rosales > Moraceae > Artocarpus > Artocarpus heterophyllus. Next base: position 39,105,478 of record CM046333.1, on the reverse strand, counting down.
CTGGGATTTCTGGATCTTCCCAGTTCGGCAGGCCGAAGTTCATGTTCGGCAGGCCGGAGTGATGATCGGCAGGCCGGTGTTCTTCCGACCGGTAGGCCGAATCTGGGGAAATGTTCGGTAGGCCGAACTTTGCTTCCGGCAGGCCGAACTGTACAGTTCGGCAGGCCGAAGCAGGGCGTCCGGCAGGCCGACCGAGGCATGGAAAATTTTGTGATTTTTACCCGATTTCACTATTTTGAACCCTGATTTAAATCCCAACCTTATAGGATGATTTTAATGATACAAATGGCACACTAGGACATCATGAAATGATTTAGTAACATAGAATGTTTCGAACTAGATATTGATCGACTTAGTTTGTATCTAGGATTGTTCGTGGTTCCGTGGAGCTAACGTATAGCGGATCGGGATTACGGTGTGGGGTACCGGCACGAGTACTGAGGTAGGACTTCTATCCTATTTCTTTGGTAGCCTGGTTTTGAAATGATTTGGCTTTGAAAAGGATTTCTATCCAAAATGTTTTCAATGGATGTTTGAAAATGGTTTTATCGGTTATATTTTTATATACCGTGACATGAAATGAATTTCATAATGAATGTAATTGACAACACTCGGTAATTGGGTTTTGAATGATAATGATAATGAACACTAAGGCATGATGCCATATCAGAGATCGGGTCGTGATCGACCTTGGGGGCAGGTCCCGAAACCCAGCTGGGCCACTACGGTGGTGATATCATGGTTTGCCTAGGTAAAAGTAAACTGGTGTTTTGATCTGACGAGTAGACTGTTCTGTGTCAGAACGGTTGTACTCAATTTATTTATTTATTTATTCAAGTTCCCTTTCTGTATAACTCCTGATAATGTTATGTTTCTTTGCATTAAATTATTTTATAAAACTTAGTCCTACTGAGCCTTTCGCTCACGTTTTATCTCTTTTAAATCCCCCCCTTCTAGGTGGTTTCCCATTTAGGTTTGGAGAAGATTCTTCGGACCGAACTCAGGAGCAATAGGAGAATTTATTTACATTCTGTATTTATTAATCAAGGCATGTAAGACTCAACATTATTTGTACTTTGACTGTAATTGTATTTGTGATATTGTCAGAACCATGTGTGTGCACAAGTTGTGGGTTGTGGAACCCATATTCGCGGTTTTTATTTAATTTTATTACCTGCTTAATATTTATAAATTCTTTTATAAAATGTGGTGGAAAATCTTCTTAATTTTTTTTAATTTGATTCTCAAACTCTCGATTTTTAATTAAATTCTCTTTTAATTAATCTAAATATTCCACCACGTCACCTCCCGTACTCCGGGGCGTGACATGATCAAACTGCTAATTAAACCTTTTGAAACATCTCATTCCTTGTGCATGTGATTAGGAAGTAAAAACTGAGATAATTATGTCTAAAAGAAATGTACGCAATTGTTCCAATTAGGAATTTCTTAGAGCTGTTTGCAAAGCTATAAAAATAGTCTCTCTTTTTTTTTTTGGTTAATTTTTTTCCTATCTATGCATGTAAAAGGATTGTTGTTGAGTGCCGAGATGTTCCAAGCACAGCTAATGAAAAGCAATTTGTTAATTATTATTTAGCGGAGCTAGTTCCTTATTCAATTTAATATATACATAAAAATGTACGTTATTCTGCGGGATGGCATAATATCAATGTTGTCAGCTTCCGTATATATACACAGACGCAAACATATGTATATATATTACGCAGGCATTAGAAAAGACGACAACAACAACAACCTTGTTGTTGTTTTAATATTATGCCAAAAACATACATATTTAATATGTAAAAACTTGTATAAAAAAAAGGTGCAAAGTCAATGAGAAGATCAGGCTTAAAATTTGCAAATCTAAGATTTAATTGCATTAATATATTTCTGTACATCAACTAGAACAAAGAACATTGCAAAGTTTGGAACAACTTTAAGTTGTTCCTGATCATACACTGATCGACCTTAAAAAAAAAAAAGAAGATAATAATACGACATGAAACATGTTAAACATATATACAGATGAATTCATAACTTAATTTCTCTCTCTATCTAAAAGATCAACAACGAGTCCTTGATATTATAATTCATCTTCTCCAAGTTGGGCTGCACAGCAAACTGGATCATAGGAGGGGGCCCACATGCCAATGCCAGCGTGTCATCCGACCCTCCAGGAACATGCTCCCTCAGGATACTCTCCGTGATGAACCCCGTACTATATTGCCACCCATCCGCAGCTTTCTCCACCACATACCACACCTTCAACCTCTCACACTTCCTGGCCCACTCGTCCAACTCCTCTCTCAAAAGTATGTCGTCCTCCGTCCTGTTGGCATAAACGACATACATTTCAGTGTCGTCTTCTGGGTCCTTCAATATCGCCTGGACCACTTGATAAATCGGGGTGATCCCGGTCCCACCCGCCAGCATGGCAAGCCTCTTGGCAAACCTGGGCTTTCCATGGACCGAGAACTCTCCATGGCCCATGTACTCAATATGGCCCAATGGGCCCTTCACGTCCAAAACCGAGCCCAAAGGAAGAGAATCAAGATACTGGGACATCATCCCACCTTGGGGGAATTTAGGATGAACATTCTTGAAGTAGACCTTAACGACAAGCTCAAAATACCCAACTTCGTCGACGGATGTCGTTGGCGTGTAAGCCCTCATGCAAAGCTTCTCGTCAATGGTGGCACAAAGGAATATGTGTTTTCCAACAGGAAGACCGAGGACTTGGTCTTCAGAAGGAAGGGCAAAACGGAAGACCCTTACGTCGTGGGAGATTGTCGTTTTCTTGACGAGCTTGCATGGGATTTTCTCCCTCGGGACGAGAGCCACAGGGCGGGAAAAGGGAGCGGCTAGTTCCTTGATGGGAGCCAAGTGGGAGAGGGCGTTGGAGGAGCCATGGACGGAGTTGTTGGGGGAGGAGCCGTCGGAGGCGTAGCCGTTGGTGAGGAGCTCGCCAATGCGGTAATCTTCTAGAAGTTTCTTGGCCTTGTCGGAGTGGATGGCGTCGAATTCTTCGGTGCAGTCGGTGCCGGCGTTAATGAGGATGCTGTCGGCGCCGCCGGGGTGGTCGTTGAGGAAGCGGGTGCAGTCGTAGATGTGGCCATGGACGATGATCCAGGCGGAGGAGGCGGAGTTGTGTCTTTTGACCTCGGACATGGAGTAGGTCTTGGAGGCGGTGTTCATGAAAGGGGAGGAGACGCTCTTTTTTAGGGTAGCGTTTGATTTCGCCTCCGTCGACTCGAGGTGGCGCTCCTTCGCCATCCACCCGCCCGACTGGTTGCCCGGTTGAGTCGGGTGCTCGAACACGATCCCGATCTCGCCCTTTTGGGGCTTGCACACGCTTGTCTTCACCCGGAACCAGCAGTTGTTCATCATGCCCTGCATGCATGTACAATCATTGTTAGAGGATTGGTTTTTTCAACTTAGTGTTTCAAGTAATGTTTAAATTAATGTCATGTAGTTTTAAAACTTTAAAATGCTTTTAAATTGATTTTGATGCATTCTTTGTGTCTGAATCCATTTATTAAATAAATGTTGTAGCATAATAAGGCTGGTTAGACATTGACTGCGACATAATTAAAATCTGTAAATTAAAATATTAATATTAGTTGTTCTTTCCATTTCAATTTTTTTTTTTTTAATTAGCTTGACTACGAACCAAATTATTACATGTACATTTTCTTTTTTGCCTTTGCATTTTTATTATTACTTGAAGTGAACATGGAGCTATCATTAGACTAGTTACGTGACGACAATTATAATCGACGGCAGTTGAACAAAATCCTGAATTTGCAAAAATTTTTAAAGTAAAAGTCCTCTTGGTCGAAATTTACTTATGATGTATGGCACTAATGAAGAAGGCATAAGACTATCAAAACCAAACCCGCCTCATTAAATTCCATTCAAAGACAAGTGATAAGAGCGGACCGTTTCAAAAGGCTTATGTGCCCAAGTCTATGGGACGCATTGAAAAATTATATCAGTACTAGCACGTGGTGGGGATTTGGTTAGGCACAAAAAATATCACTTATAAGATGGGCCCATGCTACATGGCTGGCATCCAATATTTAAGTTTGAAGCTGGGGACGATTGGCACTCAGTGTATCATGATAGCATGAGCCGTAGTTTTATTGGCCTAAAATAGTACGCAACTTGCCCTGACTTTGAGTCCTTTCTTTTGGCAAAAGTGATGACAGCTTGTGACACGTGATATTTCACTGGACGTGATAGAATTATCGATACAATTACTGTCATTGGAGGTGACGATAATCGTGTTTGTATTATGTTTATGTTTGTATTATGTTTATATCAGCACGTTTATAGCATAACATGTTTAACTTAAACATAAACACGATACGATTAATAAATATGTCAAGAATGCAAACACGAACACGACACGCCTATGACACGCGTAACACGGCACGACACTATTAACATGATTATTAAACGTGCCGTGACGGATTGACACTATAACAATACGCATATGACACGTTTATGACCCAATTAACTAAAATTAAAAAAACAATTAATTTTTTTAAAAAAAATGCCAATAAAGAAAATTAACAAAAACACAATATCTAATTAATACTAACCTACTATAAATATTTCAAATATTTTTATTTTTAAGTTTAAATGTGTTATAAATGGGCGGATCGTGTCGTGTCGTGTTAACACGTTTATGACCCGTTTGATTAAACATGTTAAGGCGTGTTTAGCGTGTTAGCATGAATCCAGTCCGTTCATTTTCGTGTTATTCGTGTCAAAGCATTTATGGCACAATTAATAAACGTGCGGTCCAAACCCGTTTATCTCGTGTCGTTTTCGTATCATGTCATTGTACTGTGTCCAAAATTACCGGCCCTAACTATCACGTTTAGTATGTTGCACATGTGACAACATGTACTAAATACATCGGCGTGTGTATGTATATGTCCAATAGTAAAACTAGAATGTTGCTGACTTTTTACTGCCTGTTTTGTTTTGTATATTTTTTGAATTTAATAGACTCAAATTTAGATCTAAGTATCAAGAATCTTTTAGAAACATGTATGTTTCTCCTAAAATCTGAATTCTTTAAGTATCAAGAATTCAAGTTTTTAAAATTCTGATCCCATAAATTTTGATATTCAGATATCTTTGCTACAGTAAAAGTTGAAATTCTCTATTCTATATTTAAAAAAAAAACAGAACTTCTTCATTTGATATTCAAATGAGATGTTTCTTTTGTCGTTGTATTCCTAGTGAAGAGATGAATAAATTATAATTTATATTGCATCTTTTTTAAGATCATTAACATTACAATTTTATTAGATTTGTTAATAAATAAAAAACTATTTTTACTACCTCTCTAAACACAAATTTCAATTTTATTTCATACTCAGATTAAAACTTAAATGCACGTCAAAACATCAATTTGAATAACAATTCAAATCATTAAATTAAATCCTAATATAAATAATATAACTTAAATCAAATCATTAATTTAAATCTATTTACCAAACGGACCTTAGAGTCCTTCCATTTAACAAAAGTGATGACAACTTGTGACATGTGATCTTTCACTCAGACGTGATAGAATTACCAATACAATTACTGTCACGTTTAGTATGCTGCACATGAGACATATACTATATACATATATGTGTGTGTGTGTGTGTGTATGTGTATGTCCAATAGTAAAAGTAGAATTGATGCGGTTAACTTATCTATACGAGGAAAAATCCAAAGTATGATGACGTACCATAACATTCCAAATGAGCTTCTCCGGCTGGGTGTTGAGGGTCTCGTCCCAAGCCCGGACGGCGATCTCTTTGGCAACAAGGAGATCGAGCACTTCAACCTCCAACGACCAGAAACACCAACACCAGTATTTGCCATACTTGTTGGGCTTCTCAGGGTGGTCCAAGCTGCACACGTGCCACGTCTCTCCACCGTCCATCGTCACCTCCACACGTGTCACTTTCTTCCCTCCTCCTGCCATATAATTTCCCCATACGGCGCGTAAGATTACAACCACATCATTTATAAATAACGTCACTATATACATTGCAATTGGCGGACACAAATACAGGTATTAGATCTATGACGTACTTAATTACGTACTTTGGTGTTTTTCCACTTGCAATGAGGTCTTTTATGTTCTGATATAGACGTTTTAACTATCATTCTCTGGTACTATGTAATTTGATGTCTCGATTATTATTATTATTATTTATCAAATTAATTATTTTCAATTCTAAACCGAAAAATGTTCATTTAACAAGAACAACAGAAAAAAGGCAAAAAAAAATTACAGTAGCTCAAAAAAAAATAAATAAATAAATAAAAAAGGCGATCATAAGTTGGAAACCTGTCTGTCTTTCTAACATTAAAAGTATCGAAAAGATATTCCAAATTATTTCTTCATGAAAAGCAGTATCAAACAGGGAGAAAACGTATTTTCTTTCCTTCTTGAAACTTGATGCTTATAAAATAAATCTATTTTTATGCTTGTAAAACTTGTTACTAGGAATTTTTTTTTTTTGGGTTTTTTCGTAAAGACCAGCTTGCAAGTAATTGGTGTTTGTTGTTGTTGTTGTTACTATTATTTGTAATATTCATATATTCTTAGGAGCAAAAGAAGCCTATATATAACGTGTCACGGATTTGCAGGGTCCAAGGTTGAGGAAATTACACACCAGAATATGCGTAACCCTTTAACATGTATGGCCTCTGAGTGGTCCAGGAGTTAATCGGCAAGATCTCTTCGTGACACGGCGTCGTTATCACCGAGTTTATGTTCAGCTCGTTTATTATATACTCCGGCTTGTACCACCAAGCTGCATACGCATATATAAGTGCAAAAAAAAAAAAAAAAAAAAAACTCACTTCTATCAAATCAACATACATCTAATAGGCAACCATTGCCGCCTAACATATATATGAATTAATTAATTAACCTAGGATAGTTTTTATTTTTTTAATTTATTTTATAACAACAGCAGATAGTACTTTCAAGTCAAAAATCAAAACGCTGGACATTAGAATAGTTTGACTAAATGGATTTAATATTAAAAAATATGCACTATTAATATATATGTTTTTTATAGAGTTACTTTATAGTAAATAAAAAGTATTTTAACAATAAATGTTATAAAAAATCCAAATTTGTGATTGGTTGAAAAGCTTGAAACTTACATTCCGCGTTGGCCAGCTCAGCGTCCAGGTGGGATGGAAGAACCCTATTGTCCTTGTAATGGTAATAGTTTTCAGACTCCTGGGTCGTCACAACAATCCTCTTGAGCCACTTGACCATTCGGCCGCCGATGAATCCCGGTATGATCATCCTCACCGGAAAGCCGTGGTCCGGCGCCAGCCTCTCCCTGTTCTGCATGTACGCCAGGATGATATCCCTAGCCGGATCCATCGCAATCTCTTTCCTCACACTCGTCCCGTACTTGGACCCACCGCCACCTGGCAGGTCCTCCGCCCCTTCAAAGCACACATTGAGGGCCCCCTTCCGACGAGGCAGGATCCCACACCTCTTGAGCAGCGCACGCAAAGGTACACCCTTCCACAAAGAAGTGGACACCCCCGCGGCTCCCCAGTTGAACCCTATGGACTGCTTCACCAGATTCTGCTCCTTCCTTCGGTTCCCAGCGCAGACAAGGGTCACGGGGAACTCACGTGAGGGGAAGTCGTTGACCAGCTGGTCCATTGTGAACTTGGAGGGGCGTTTGACCAGGCCTGTGACTTCGACGGTCCAGTCGTCCCACGAGGCCCTAGGGACGGCGCCGTGGTTCCGCACGTAGTGGAGCGGGACCGGGGTGATGAATCCGTGGTGCATGAGTCGGGTTAAGGGAGGCTCTGAGTTGAAAGGGTGCTTCCCTGTGAGGCGGACCATGGAGGAGTTGCGCTTGATCCAGCTATCGGATGTGCCATCGTCGCGTGGGTCCAGGATCGAAGGCTCAAGTTCGTTCTTGCCGCCGCGGATCATGTCGCGGTATTCGTACATCTTCTCGTCGTCTGAGTCGTCGTCGTCGGACGAATCCTCGAATGCCACGTGTTTCTTCGGGAGCGTGATGTCCGGGTTTTGCGGGAAGTTGTAACCGCGGACTGGGGAGTCCGGGCGGTGGTTGGGACTGGGCTTGAAGGACCGGACGGTGCCGTTTACGGCCGGCTGATCCAGCCGAGGAAACTGCCGGTTTTCCACCGTAGCCGCCATGACAGAGTCTTTTTTTCTTTTTTAACAAAAAAATATTTTCTTTTTTTTTTCCCCTCAAAGTGAGAAAAGTATTGTGAGACCAATATTGAACCTTTCTTTTTCTTTTCTTCCTTTTTTCGTAACTATGTTTTTTTTGGGTGGTATTTCTGGGTTTCAGAATCAGTGGGAAAGGTGATAGGGAGCAAGTGGGACTTATATAGGTCTCCGAGCGGGGGACGTGGATCCCACTGTATTTGGTTTTGATTTTTTTAACTCAACTTTTGTGTATTTACTAATAAAGTAAAAATAACATCAATTAATTAAAAAAAAGACAGCTGGGTTCGGGTGTTGTCGGCTGCAGAAATGGAGCCGCGGCTCAGCAGTGGAGCCACACATATACCCTACGGTTCGTTTAAAATACAAATGCCCCACTTATGCTCAATTTTATCTCTTCAGAAAATGAAAGGTAATGTAGACCAGTAGAGACCTCTTATGCTTGGACGGATATTTTTACCTTATTGTTAAGTTTTGCAATTTTAATTATTATAAGGTGTTTAGTGATATGATTATAATCAACTTTTTGGTTAGAGAATAATGTAAAATTCTCACATGTTATAGTAAAAAACAAAAAGTTACTAGTGTATAAAACTTTCACATGCTACAATATTTTGAATCAAAAAATTGGTTATAACCATACTTTTCAAACACCTTATTAATTATTAGATTGACTTTTTAATAATCTCTACAAGTGTTTGCATTTATAACACGTAATGCAAAACTGCTTCCATTCATATATCAAACCGATAAGAAGTTAAAATAAGAATACTTAGCGATAAAATAAAAATGATTGTCCTACCTTTGCCTAATATTAAACTTTCTACCTTTGATAACTTTAGAATCTTAAACCGAACTTATTTAGTGAATGAGTTATTATTTTTAATTAGTATCTAGTATCTGATAATATTTCTAGACTTGTATTTTTTCCCCCTTAAAAATGACAGCTCAGTTGCAACATCAGAGTCTATTGACCATTAAATTCTGCAACGAGGATTTCTATACGTACTTAATCTCATTTAAGAGAAAATAGAAACAAATCTCCTTGCACTTAAGATAATTTCCATGGTTCGACGTGTGTGGGAGGATATTGCTTGGTTGCATGTGAAACTAACCATGGTTTTAACCAATCCATTCAACCTAACCCACTATTTATTGGTTAAAACTAACAGCCAAAAGCTCTCACATCTTACAGTAAAAAGTAAAAAGTTGCTACTATGTAAAAGCTTTCACATACTACAGTATTTTTAAACAAAATATATTCTAACCATTAGCTCTAACCACACTTCCTAAACACCTTATTAAATTAAAAACAATTAATTGTGCATGATACCTAAAATAAGTGGTGATCAGTGCATGAATATGCATGCCTCGTGTGGCGGTCAAGCCTTTTTTTTTTTTTTGTCCCATAGATTTTGTTCTTTTCTTAAAAGAAAAAAAAATTAAAAACGGAATTAGAAGAATTTGTGGGCATTCCAAAAGCAAGATTTAGATTGAACCTTCCCTAGTTAGGATTCATTGATTTATTTTGGTTATTGGAAGCCAGATTGAAGTTTCCCGGCCGCCAGTGGGTAGTTTTAATAATTATTTGCAAAGCCAATTTTGAAACTTCCGACAAAGTTACTTTGAACTTGAATATCCATGGTGTCTATGGGCGATATGAAACACAAACGGTCCATAACTTTTTTTACAAAACGATGAACTGCAATTGATTATTGCAGCGTGGTAAAATGCATGTATCAAGGAATAGAAAAAGGAGGAAGAAAATAGTTGTAAGAATATGATGAATTTATGAATTTCATGAAAGTGTCTTGCTCAAAGTTTATTATCGTTTCCTGCGAATAAAATAAATGTTGATACATAGTTCCTAAATGAATATCTCATATTAACATATGAAAAGTTTTTACATGAATTGGTAGCATATATAACAAGGAAATTAGTCCATCTTTTATTGATAATAAAAATAAATAGACCAAAATGTATCAATATTTAGTAAAGAACCCATATAAATTAAAACAAACTTTATTTCGAATAAAATGGCGTAGATCATAGAGAGTTTTGGATGAATGAAGATGATAAAGTTTTTTATAAAAGTCCAGAGATCTTTTTGAAACTATAGAAATCTAATTGAGGCCTATTTTTTCTTTCCTTTTTTTTTTTCTTCTTGAGTAGTCCTGCTTTTTTTTTTTTTTCTTTTGAGGACAGTGAATTCTACTTTCTAACTCTGTATAATTTGAGAAATGTCCCTACATTAAAACAAATTTTATTTATTTTCCTTTATAGTCTTCCTTGAATACGCACAAAATTTTACTTTTATTTTCTCTCGTATATATCAACTTGAATTAATGAGGTGTTCTAAAAATTGTTGAGGTTTATAATTATCAGATGGATATTTCCCAAAATGTTCAGTCCTTCATTAGTGTGGCGTTAAAAAACCAAATTGAGTTCTCAGGTTCGGAATATTTAAATTTCAAACATTATTTTCACCTTCTGATCTCTTCAAAAATTTCACAATTATGAGAATTTTAAGATTTATGTAAAGGTTGTTACTGTTACAATATGACATTGTATTGAGGAGTCTAATTCTTTGGATAAAAACTGCGTGTAAAATTCTTTTAGAAACCATCTTATTTTGCACAAGTTCAGTATCAGGGGAAGAAATTTTATGGTTTCTTAAATAATTGAAGTTGTTGGATTCCTCTTGTTTAGGATTGGGTAAAAGTTAACAGGGAAAGTTCTGCTTTTGGATATTAGAATTTACGCAATAGTTTTTCGTGAGGGTTGTTTTGCTGCTCTTTTGGGAATATTGTGTACTTTGGAAGTGGAACTTGCCGATTGAAAACTTCTGTGGCTGGAGTACTGTAATTTATCTCGCATTTTTAATTCGTTAATTACTAGATCGGATAATGTTTCTTGATGTTTGGTAAATGAATTCAAATTAGTGATTTGATTTGAGTTAATGTGATTTGAATTAAGATTTGAGTTAGTGATTTAAATTGTTATATGAATTGGCGTTTAAATATGTATTTAAGTTTTAGTCTGAATATAGAATAAAATTAGAATTTGTGTTTGAAAAGATAGTGAAAATAGTTTTTTATTTATCAACAAATATAATAAAATATTAAAGTTAATAATCCTAAAAAATATGCAATGATCTTAATTTATTCCTCTCTTCACTAGAAACATAAAGAAAAATGAATCATCTCAATTGAATATCAAATGAAGAAGTTATAATTTTTTTCTTAAATTTAGGAGAAAATTTCAGTTTTTACTGTAGTAGAGATATCCGAGTATCAAAAGTTTAGGGGAGTCAAAACTTTAAAAACTTAGATTCTTGATACTTAAAGGATTCGAATTTTGAGGGAAACAAACACGTATCTAAAGGATTCTTGATACTTGAATTCAAATTTGAGTTCATTGAGTATAAAGAGTACTCAAAATAAATAACCCTATATATTCTGAAAATATTTTTTTTGAGTTTTCCATATACTCATCTAATTTGACAATCTAGCAGACAACTTATCCAATTCTTGATTGTAAAATGAAGATCATTAACCGATCAGAACTTAATTAGTGATGACCTCCCGTTTGAGTTATTCTGATTTGCCGATTGATTTTGAATTAAGCTGTTTATATATATATGTCAAGGTACGTATTCATTAATTATATATATGTCAAGGTACGTATTCATTAATCACTTGTCCAATTTTTCTTTACATATATATCGTATGGTTTCATTAGGTGCATAAATTTTTTTTTTTTTTATGGTGGTGATTCAAACCCTTCGGTTTCCAAAGCCCACCACGAGAGACACGAACCCTTTATACAAAGGGTCCCTTAACTCCTATAGGGTTTATCCAATTAATCCGGAGCCGATCTATGGAGAGACCCGAAGGTGGCTAGATTATGATGGTGAATATGTCGCAGCATATATGACTTAAATAGATTGAATTTTAGTGTTTTATTCATAATTTACATATAATCATGCAACATTCCATGCATATGATTTCGAATCATGCACAAATTGAACCCTGAATAAATTTTTATCAGTTCTCCTATATAGTTTATATGTCGAGGTAAAGGCTGGGAAAATTTATAACGTTCGTCTATTCATATCTTTTGAAATTGAATTTCTTAATATACTCTTTTGAAATAGGAATATAAAAAAAGACTCTGAAATTGTAAACTATTTCTATTTCTAATTAAGCTTTTGGTTATCTTTGATTGGATTTTGATTTGAGAGACATTTACGCGAACTCTTTAGGAAAACAAATAAAACAATAATTTTTATATAATTAAATAAAAACAACATTTATTAGGAGATACCTCTAATCTAGATTTTTATTGTCCATTTATAATATATAAAACGTTCTAAATCAAATTCCACATGACTCACTGAATTCAATCAAATATTGATAAATTTTTTGAACGACAAACGTTAATTAATCTTCTCTTTTTGTTTTTTTTTTTTTTTTTTTTTGCTAGTTACTTGAAAGTGTGACATATGCGATATTCTCTCTTTAATTTTAGAAATTCTGTAGCTAAGAAATCTTCACATCAATTGGGGTCCAATCTTTAATTACTGCGTATCATTATTATTGTCCCTAACTCATACACCAAGCCTTGAAAAAAATTTAACGTACCAAGCTTACAAACTTTGACCCCAAAAAAAAAAAAAACTTTGAGCAAGTTAATACTCATTTCTATTTTCACATTGATTCATCATTCACAAATTAATTCTCGTCCTCGAATATAATTTAATTCACTTTAAACTTATCCAACAAAAAGCATTAGCATCCCTTTTTTTAAAACGAAAAAAACCCAAAACTCTTTTTTTCTTTCAGATAAATTTGTGAGTATTCTGCTTGTTATTGTTCTTTTCATCGTACCTTGGCCTAGTCATATATAATCTATTTGAACGTAATTTATGAATATTTATACGTAAAATCCGATAGGTCTACATCAGGAAAACTCCATTATAAAGTTCACAACTTTACATTTAGATATTTTGCTAAGTTATTAGTATTAGACGTTGAAAATTTAAATTAGATATTTTGCAAGTAGTATCAGTGCATGCAAGTGTTGATCCACTGATTATTCTTGCGGCGACAATTGCATTTATTAACAATACTAATCCTTGCTTAATCAGTTTAATTAATAGAAATCGTGGGATTAAATATACGCAAGATACTCCCATTTTGGCCACGTTAGTGCCACCAAAATGATTAAGAAAACCACCACAACGACGACAAAAAAACAGTACAAGTTAAAATATAGGAGGAGAGAGAGAGAGGATGACTTAAAAGAGTCAAGCTAAGTTAAAAAAAAAAAAAAAAAAAAAAAAAAAAAAAAAAGGTACTAGTCTGTGAAGTGGCGTATGGGGGTCTCCAATGGCCAAGAAACCAAAACATGGGGCAAAGTTATCTTGTGCACCGAATGTAGAGAGAGAAAGAGAAAGAGGGTCGAGAGAGAGAGAGAGAAAGGCTGAAAGAGGAAGTAACAAATTTTGGAAAAGGTCGCAAAAGAGAAGAAAGCAGAAACAGGGGGCGGCTAATAGGGTGAGTGAGGGGGTTAGGGAAGTTTCACATATTGGCCCTTTGGTGAAGCCTGGAGTCACCTTGGTTTCTGTTAGCCCTCACATTCTCTCTCTCTCTCTCTCTCTCCTCTCTCTATCCTTGTACTATATGTATGAACTATAGGACAAAATGATCGTCAAAGAAGATCAATAAGGTCCATAGGTTGAGGGGGGTCCAATTTCAAGCACTTTTCTCTCCTTTTCCTTTATTTATTTTTATTTTTCATTTTATTTGTCATTAAATACAATATAGGCAGACATATCTGGTTTCCTCAACTTGTGATGTGACTGTGATGAAAAAATAGTTAGACTGTGATGGTTTTTTTATTTTTTTTATTTTTCCCTTTAGGATGGTACAAATCATAGAATGTGGCACACACGATTAACACTTTGCCCTTGTGGCATGAGATTTTTGGGTCTCATAAGAGACTTTCCTTGTTCACCATAACTGCCCACGTAGTTGCTTGTGTCTCTTTACTTCTAGATTATACATTAGCGGAGAAATTAAAAAACGTAGGGGCAAAAAAAAAAGAAAAGGAAATTGGAACGGTAGAGCCCACTGGTATAAATGTTAGGAAGGCTCGTAACTTGGACAGGAATATCTTCTTTCAAAAGCACCCTTTTCTTTTTACCAAGCCAAAAATTAAAAAGTAAAAAAAAAAAATATATATATATATATATATAGATATAAGCACAAAGAAATAAAGAAAAAGAGAGGGAAGAAAATGCCATCTTTTTTCTGTGTAACATTTATTTTTATTTTGCTCTCTAAGCTTCGGTCTAAAATGTTGATTTTAAGCCATTGAGTTGGTACGAGACGCTTGCGTTCCCATTTGGATTCCTGAGAAATCAGTGCACCTGGAGTCGCATTATTTAAAAGCATATTATAATTCTCTTCTTCACGAGGGCGAAAAAGTACGAAGCATTGAATGTTGAATTGTGTATGCATATATATCTATATAAATATATATCACTATTTCATGAAACAACGAATTTCAAACAAAAGAATGCAGCATATTGTTTTCTCATTAGGAAAGCCCACAACAAGATTTTTGATATTTTGGTCCACGAAAATCAAGCCATGGATGATGGATCTATTATTGATCAAGTTAAAAATTCGACTTTTGAAAGGAATATATAGGCTGAGATTGGGGTGGTTCCTAATCAACAAATGTAATGATGATGTATATATACACATAAAGTGTATATATGTGGTTGTGTGACGGCTACACATGATAGCACTTTTTTGACAAAAAGTAAATTATAATGTGGCCTTGCATGAACGAGTTCTTTTGCTAGGGTTTCCCACATAATCGAGTACTTCATGGTGACCTTTGAAATGAAATAAATGGGGTGGGATGATATAGGGGAAAAGCTCATGACAAATATTTGGCCTTTCCTGTCACTTATTTAGAAGTAAGATGAAAATCCTCCTTTTGTTTTTGGAATAGATAATAATCATTTCCATAATTGACTAGCCTCAAAAGTTATATACTCTTGGAACAAAATATCCGCACATGCACCCCAGATATTCTCCATAAACATTTTAAGGGGGGAAAAACTCTCAGTCCATTATCCGTTTTGTACACAATATAAAATTCAATTTAGGTGTGTCTTCTAGTTTTTAAATTTTTGGTTTCTCATTATCTCATAATCCTAAAATTGTTCTAGGGTATTTGGTATGCAATAATTAGTAGGAATCATATTCTTAAGAAAGTAATAGTAAGCAATATGGTTCTCAAGAAACTAAAATCTTCTTTTAGATTTTTAAAAATAATATATTACATAATGTGTTTGATTATACATGAGAATTTTGTATAGTTGATAATAACATATTGTTGTATTATCTTCCAAAAAAATTTGCCATTATCATTTATAAATTAGTAATACAATGTTTAAAAACAAACAATTACACTCATTTTTATTAATATAAAAATATTGCACATACCATTATTATTTTATCATCATCATCATCACTAATACAATAATAAGAATAATAATAATAAAATATTATTTATATTAGTATATTATTATAGAATATTAATATATTATTATTATTCAATACTAAATATTAATATATTAAAATATTATTTTAGCATTAATATTAAATATTATAATATAGTACTTCAGTCCTAATATTAAATAATAATAGCAATAAAAGATATAAATATAAATATTATTATTATATTATTATAATTTAATATTAATATTACTATGAATATTAATATTATACTAATTTTTATTTCTATTATTATTATTACTAATATTATTATATTATTATCACTTTATATTAATATTATATTTATATTTATATCATATAAAAATATTTTTATGTTTTTAATATTATTATTTAATTATATTTTAATATTAAAATATTGTATATACAATTATAATATATTTATATGAATATAAGTAGTAATAAAAATATAATTCTTAATAATATATTATCATTTTATATTAATATTAGTATTAAATAATAATATTGTTAGTATAATATTAATATTCATGATAATATATTATGCAATAATAATATTCATATTTATGTTTTTATATTGCTATTATTATTTAATATTAGGACTAACGTACGATATTGATATATTTAATATTAATGCTAAAAATACTATTTTAATAAATTGATGTTTAATTTTGAATAATAATAATATATTAATATTCAAAAATAATATATTCGTATATATTGTATAAAAATATTGTTTTAATTATTGAATATTCTTATATATTATTATTGAATATTAATATATTATTATTATTCAAAATTAAACATCAATATATTAAAATAGCATTTTTAGCATTAAGATTAAATATATCAATATCGTACATTAGTCCTAATATTAAATAATAATAGCAATCTAAAAATATAAATATGAATAGTATTATATTACTATAATTTATTATTAACATTATTTCATTCATATTGATATTATACTATTATATTTCTAATATTATTGTTGTTGTTGTTATTGTTATTATTATTATTATTATTATTATAAAATAATAATTTCATAATAAGAAAAATAATAGTATTATTATTTAATAATATATTAATATTAAAATATGGTATATATAATATATTAAATAATAATAATAAATAATTTGAATAAAATATTATTATTTTAAATTAATATTATTAAATGTTAATATTGTTATGATAATTTTATAAATGTTTAATATAATATATTATTTATTTACTTCTTTATTGGCATTGTCACCGTTGTTGTCGTCGTTATTGTTGTTGTCGTCATGGAAGAGAGTGTGAGATTTCAATGGTCTTGATATTCTTAGGAATATAAATGCAAACTTAGTAAGTGGGATTCAGATTATCCCAAAATGAGGTAAAATGAATATCATATGATTAAATTTCCTGGAAATCCAAAAACTATAACACTTGTACCAAACGTGAGAATCTTGTAGATTCTCATTGTTACCCTCAAGTTACTGGATACCAAATGCCCTCTTAGGCTAATAGCATTTGGCTTACTTACAAAAGATTTGAAGGATTAGAGGTGTTGTTGGGGAATTTTTCAAGATAGAAAGGCCGTACAAAATCTAGATCCCTTTTAAACCAAAACGTCTAACCAAGTAGGTTAAGAAAGATAGCCGAGTGGACAAATTCGAGAAAGCCTAAAGGACCAATCCGAGAACGTCATTAAGTAGGCCAAGAATACCAATTTGAGAAGGCTGAAGAGACCAATCCAAGAAGTTCATCAAGTAGGCTAAAAAGGTAGGCCAAGATAGGAAATCCAAGAAAATATTAAAGCCCAATTTGAGAAGGCCACTAAGTAGGTTAAAAAGGTTAGCCGAAAAAACCAATCCGAGAAGGCTGAGGAGACCAGTTTGAAAAGTTTACCAAGGAGGCCGAAAAGGTAGGTCATGAATGGCATTCTGGAAGGCTTAGAGGGCCAATCTGAGAAGGCCACTAAGTTGGCATAGAAGGATGGTCGAGAAGACCAATCTGAAAAGGCCGAGAAGACCAAATCGAGAAGATCGCTAAGTAGGCTAAAAAGATCAATCCAAGAAGGCTGAGGAGACTAATTCAAGAAGTTCACCAATTAGGCCGAGAAGGGAAATCCTGAGAAGGCCTAGAAGGCTAATCCTAGATGGTCACTAAATAGCTGAGAAAGTTGGCCAAAAAGACCAATCCGAGAAGGCTGAGGAGATCAATCTGAGAAGGCCACCGAATAGGTCAAGCAGCCCAATTTGAGAAGGCTAAGAAGGTCAATCTAAAAAGAAAGGACGAGAAGACTACCAAACAAGTCCATCAGGTCCAACCTAAGTCTGACTGAGATCTGACCAGGATCTGTTCGACGAAAATCCTTTCGACTATGATCTGTCCAATCAAGATTAGTCTGATCAGGTTCCACCTGACCAAGATCTGTCCAACCAGGCCAAAGCAATCACAGAGAAAAACTCCATGGTACCAACAAGGTGGTTGGACCTTGACCATATCACAGTAGTGAATTGTTAGACATGTATGCCCTAAGGAGTAAAAATGTAATACGTTTTTGGAGACATTTTTATCAATAAAAAATTTATTCATTTATATATACCAAATCTTGTCCTCTTTACGTTCATATTTGTTGAATGTATGATAAGCAAACAGTAGTCTGAGACTGTCAGTCTAAACCTTAAGAATTGGGCATATGATGGGATGATTATGCGGTAGACACGATTCTTAAGGTGATGGTCTAAAACATATGATCCGCAATCAAGGGAATAAAGTTGGGCGCTTTATTCATGTAAAGATTGTTATGTTGTCTATATCCCTTTTGGGAGATGGTTTGTCTTGACCATCGGAGTTGGACTCCGTGAATAGAAACATTGGCACGTTGTCATAGGTGACGATGTGTTGGATCGGGACATAAAGTGAATTGGTTTGGATTAATAATTCTGTCTTGGCAAATCGATTCACTTTAGATAGTCATTTGTATTGTATCTTAATCCTGAGATGAATAGTGGGCCCGTTGTCTCGACTTGTGTCTTTTGATGTACCAATGGGTGACTCCCACATCTCTATAGTGGTATGCATGCCGGTACGTTGGAGGCATGACTCTTGATAGCGTAGACTTGTTATTCATAGATATAGAATCCATAGCTCCTCTTTAGGAGTAATGATATCCTCTTATATGCGTTGTCCTGTAATTGAAAAACTGGAGCGCTCAACCATTTGGATACATAGGTGTAACCGAATGGTATACTATCTTTGGATGGTAAGTTTTCTAATGGTGAGACAATGGAACGTAAGATAAAAATAATCGGGAAGGTAAGACAGAACTTGTCCTTAAGTCGATTATGGATTATCATATGGGGATACGATACACTATGATATGTCATGGAGACTTAGCTACACGAGCTTCGTAATTCTATAAAGTTTGAGAGTGCAGCTCCAAGCTTTTAGTGGAGTAGCGTTGGAGTTTATAATTGTGAAATGTATATCTGGGATATTGGGTTTCATAATTATCATGGGCCTGAACTTTATAGGTCCATTTTGGTCCCCTTTGCTAGCTCACAAAATCCTGTAACGACACGGCGTGCTTTTTCAATAATTGGTGACTTATGTCGGATTTATCAGATTGGTTTAAAATTTGTAAGAATCAAATAATTTATGTCTGTTTATCGGTTGAATTAATTTTGTAAGAAATTAGTTCAAGAAAAACTTGTTGAATTATTGCGATCAGATAATTTTTGTCTGTTTATCGGTTGTTTTAATTTTGGACAAAATTAGAACAAGATAAACTTGTAGAATTATTGTGAATTGATTTATTTTCTTAGAGATTATCTTGATAAAGTTTGTTTTGATCAGATAACTTCTCTATTGGGTTATTTGAATCAAAACTGAGACTTTATCCTTTAGAATCTCGGGTGGAAAATAAAAGATTCGCAGAGATTTTTTCTCGAGAGTTCGGCCTGCCGGATGACGTGTTCGGCCTGTCGAACTGGCCTGATCGGCCTACCGATCAGAATGTTTGGCCTGCCGATCAGCAGGAGATAAGATTACGTATTTTCACGCGGATCTTATCAGACACTGATCTAAATTTGATTCTGTTTCGAGTTTTTGATACCTAATCTGATATGGACTGACCCCAGGACCAATCGGTATATAAAGGGAGTAAGTCTCATGATTTACTCAGATCAATGGAGATCAATTTGAGAGATTAAGAGTGATACTCTTCTATTGAGCTTCTAAAAAACTCCCAGAGAGCTTTTGTTCAAAAATCACGAACACTAGCTTTGGGTTCTCTCTGTTGGTTGGAAGGAGAGTCACCGGTGGAAGAGCTGTACGTGTGAGCCCACACTCACTCCGGTTGTGGATAGAGAATAGCAAAGAAGACCAGTTGGTTGAGGCTCTTCTTGAACGTTACTTCTCTACACAGGTTGCAGAGGTTCTTCGACACACTGAGGTGAGTAAGATCTGTCTAATTTATACATATAACATGTCAAACTTGTGTTTTAGAAATTACTCTGATGAAAAAATTTTAAAATTCCGCTGCGCACTTTGTTTCCAACAATTGGTATCAGAGCCGAGGTTTTTACATAAATTTGCAAGTTTGTGATCATATTATATGCATAAATTTTGTGATCTTAATCTCTCCTATGCTTGAATTGAATTTTATAGAGAGATGGCACTCTAGGTTTCTATATAATATATATGTTGTCATGGATTATGTAGTGAATGTTTATTAATTAATTATGGTTGATTAAATCATTGTTTAATTATTTATTAATTAATTAATACCGGTTATGGTTCCTTAGAGGTTAGAATGTGTATCTAGGTTTTTCATGTAATTAGTTGGCGGACTATCATCTCCGTCTAGGAATTATTATTTAATTTTTAATTTGTAAGAATTTGTAATTAAATAATTATTCGGAGAAGACGGATCGAGAAGTCGGATCTTGAAGATTGATGATGGCGCCTCCAGGTATTTTCTGAGTCTCTAATTTTATGTTTTTGAATTGTTGAAAATAAAATTGATGAATTGTATTAAAATTGTATTTTTTGGATTGAGGGTTTTCTGCTCGGTCGGCATATCGAACCTCACAGTTCGGCAGGCCGAAGGTCACAGATCGACAGGCCGGACGTGTGGTCTGGCAGGCCGACAGTGGGGCAGAAAATTTGGTGCTCTATCGGCAGGCTGAAGTTTCAGTTCGGCAGTCCGAACCTGCATAGATCGGCAGGCCGATAGAGCAAGACCGGTGATCGGCCTGCCGACCGTGAGCTGCCGAGTGTCCAGAAAATGTGTAATTTTTCCGGTGCAGTTTTAATTTTATTTTTGAGACGATTCTGAGAAACATTAAATTTGGATATGATCGGAAATATGAAGTATTCAATTCATACGGGATTGAAGACTTGAAGATGGATATTACATGAAGAAGGATACAGCTTGAGGATTCAAGGATGAAGAATCAATAAATGTCTTGATTATTCTCTTGTAATCTTAGTTCTTCTATTCTCTAGGGTGGAACCATAATATTACGGTTGCTATTATTTTGCTTGTAGCTTTGCTTGATTGCTTTGCTTGTCTGCATTATAATATAATTTACCATGTATATTGATAACATGTCATATAGAATAGGTAGTGCCGCTCATATTAAAATTGTTCATGCATTATTTTAAAATAAAACCTTGACTTCAAAAGATTGAGTGGGAGAAGGTTTTCGAAGAGAGGACCTAAGGCCTCCATCGTTGGTCCATAGGAAGAACATGGTGGTCCCAACCCCTAGGAAGGGATTTCTATCATGTACCAGATTGGATCTCTGAAAGGATAAGGTATTTTAGTATGATTTATGGTTGCACACCCCTATGTGGTGATTATAAATCATGGATAAAATATTGAAACGGTGGTTATACACTTACATTAATTTTATTATTAACCTCCCCTAGGAGCTCTGTTAATAAAATTAATGGCCAAAGAAACGATTATTAGTATATGCTTGATCATACGGGTCCTGGATGGCATATATTAATCAAGAAGGGATCCGTGTTCCTGATTGAATTTGGCATGACTCCCCTAGGAGCTTGTTGAATTCTGAGTTGGGAATTATCGTTGTAAGGTTGTGATATTTTTAAGGTTTTGACACATAAACACATTTGTATGATTTTACATGATTGTGTTATCTTACTAAATTATTATATATGTTTGCTTATGTTTGGTATATGATTCTTTATTGTAGATTGAAAATGTCTAAAAACGCTTTATCATCGATACTTGACAAAAACCAATTAACCGGTGAGAATTGTAACAATTGAAAACGGAACCTGGACATCGTCCTTTCCTTTGAGAAACTTAAATATGTTCTGACAACTCCTTGTCCTCCCGAGCCTACGGGAGACTCAAGTAATGAGCAATTCCAAGCGTATGATTGCTAGAAAGATGCTAATGATCAGGCCCGCTGCTATGTTATGGCTAGCATGAACAACGTACTACAGGCTCAACATCAGGATTATGAGACTGCAAAGCAGATCTTGGATAATCTTGAGGATATGTTCGGAGGCCAGGCCATAACAAAGCGGCAATGGGCGTTTCGAAAACTCTTAAACTGTAGACAGAGACCGGGGACATCTGTAAAGGAGCACATGATGTTTGTCACGGGTTACCTCGCTGAGGCTCAAACCAATGGAGCCGACATCGATGCTGAAACTCAGATGACTATGGTCTTTGAGACTCTATCTAAGGAATTTATTCCGTTTAGAGCTACTTTTAATTTAAGCAATAGACGAGATATGACCTTGACAGAACTGATGAACAATTACAGGAGTTTGAACTGCTGATCAGGGAGTCTCCTGCTGGTGGTGAGGCCAATATGGTAGCTGCTTCTAGTTTCAATCCTAACTCTGGGAATGGAAAAAAGCAACAGGCCAAGAGTGGGAAGTCTTCTATTCCTGCTACTACCAAGAGCAAGAAGAAGAAGAAGAAGAACCCAAAGAAGCTTAAGTGCTTCTTCTGTGGTAAGGTCGGGCATATAAAGAAGCATTGCAAGGACTTCCTTTCCAAGGGAGATAGGTGTGATCTTCTATATTTAGAAACTTGTTTGGTTGAGGAATCAAGTGATATCTGGGTCATAGATTCCGGTGCAACTAATCATGTTTGTGTTTCTCTGCAGGGATTCAAAGAAACGAGAAGTCTACTTCTTGAAGACTTAACGCTTCGGATGGGCGATGGATTCTTGGTCTCAGCGGAAGCAGTGGGAGATGTCCATCTTTATTTTAATAATTATAGGAGTTTAATTTTGCGAGACTGTTTTTATGTTCCTAAATTTAAAAGGAATTTAATTTCTGTATCTTCTTTATTTAAAGACTCCTATGTGGTATCTTTTAATGAAAAAGTGGTGATTCGTAAAAACAAATCTTTTATCTGTTCTAGATGGATGCAAAATAATCTATATTTTATCAAACCTAAGATGGACTTATTGCTTAATGCTGAGATAAATGATAATGACTCAAAAAGGCTTAAAACTTCTCACTCTAATAAGACTTATCTTTGGCATTTGCGCCTTGGCCATATTAACCTGAATAGGATTCAAAGGTTGGTAAGGGATGGACCTTTAAGTCACTTAAAGGTGGAATCTATACCTCAATGTGAATCTTGTTTGGAGGGTAAAATGACCAAAAGACCATACGGGTCTAAGGGCAATAGGGCCGAAGGGGTTCTAGAACTTGTGCATAGTGATGTTTGCGGATCGATGAACATCCGGGCACGAGGAGGGTATGAATACTTTGTCACTTTTATTGACGATTACTCAAGATATGGGTATGTGTACCTAATGCACCACAAAAGCGAAACTTATGATAAGTTCAGGGAGTTTCGGGCTGAAGTGGAAAAGCAATTGGGTAGACCCATAAAGGCACTTCAATCTGATCGAGGTGGGGAATACCTTTCTGATGAGTTCTTGGGACACTTGTTAGAGAATGGGATTTTATCCCATTTGACTGCGCCGGGCACTCCGCAACAGAATGGCGTAGCGGAGAGAAGGAATAGGACTTTGTTGGACATGATTCGGTCCATGATGAGTTATTCATCATTACCTTTATCCTTTTAGGGATATGCACTACAAACCGCATGTTATCTTTTGAACAATGTGCCTTCAAAATCGGTCCCTAAAACTCCTCACGAGTTGTGGACAAGATGGAAGACATCCTTAAACCATATTCGCATATGGGGATGTCCGGCTCATGTCCTGTTTAAGGATCCGAACAAGTTGGAAGCTCGTTCGGAAGTTTGTGTGTTTATAAGATATCCAAAAGGGACTAAAGGGGGTTATTTTTATAACCCAAAGGAAAATAAAGTCGTGGCTTCAACTAATGCAACTTTCCTTGAGGAGAGTTACATGGACGACTTTAAACCTCGAAGCAAAGTGGTGCTTGAGGAGTTAAGGGGTGATCAGTTCGCTCCGGAGGTTCCAAATGAAACCATTCCGATCGGTGTAGAAAAACCAAACAAACCTGAACAACAACCTCAGGGGCTTCGACGTAGTGGGAGGATCGAGCGTCAACCTGAAAGGTACATGTTCAATGTGGAGGTCTTTTTGGCTGAACCGGATGAACATGACAGGGATCCTTATACTTACGCAAAAGCTATGGAGAATGTTGATTCAAGACTCTGGACAGAGGCCATGAACATAGAGATGAAGTCTATGGAGACTAATCAGGTCTGGGAGCTTGTGGATCTTCCCGAAGGGGTAAAACCCATAGGGTGTAAGTGGATCTACAAGAGGAAAAGAGGAGTGGATGGAAAGGTCGAAATCTTTAAGGCTAGACAGGTAGCTAAGGGTTATACGCAAAAGGAAGGAATCGATTATGAGGAAACATTTTCGCCTGTAGCCATGCTTAAGTCCATCCGGATTCTCTTGTCCATAGCTGCCGCTCTCAACTACGAGATTTGACAGATGGATGTCAAGACGGCTTTTCTTAATGGCTATCTTGATGAGTCCATTTATATGAAACAACCAGACGGGTTCAAGGTCGTGGGTCAAGAGGGTAAGGTTTGTAAGCTGCTAAAGTCAATTTATGGACTTAAGCAGGCTTCTCGTTCTTGGAACATAAGATTTGATCAAGTGATCAAGACTTATGGGTTCTCACAAAACGTGGATGAACCATGTGTTTACAAACACATTAAGGATGGGAATGTGGTTTTTCTACTGCTCTATGTAGATGACATTCTGCTAATTGGCAATGATGTTGAGGCGTTGTCATCGGTCAAATTATGGTTGACCAAGCAGTTTGACATGAAGGACTTAGGTGAGGCTAATTTTGTTCTCGATATCCAGATCATTTGGGATAGGAAGAACAAAATGATAGCTTTGTCACAGGCCGGCTACATAGATAAAATTCTCATGAGGTTTGCAATGCAGGATTCCAAGAAAGGTGGGCAACCATCTAGGTCTGGAATTACTCTTTCTAAGAAAGACTCTCCAAAGTCTTATGAAGAAAGAGAATACATGAAGAAGGTGCCTTATGCTTCGGCAGTGGTTAGTCTCATGTATGCCATGCTTTGCACTCGACCGGATATTAGCTATGCGGTCGGGATTGTAAGTCGATTTCAGACGGATCTAGGACCGAATCATTGAGTTGCGGTAAAGCATATTTTCAAGTACCTAAGAAGGACTCGAGGGTATATGCTTGTGTATTCGGGTGAGGACTTGACTCCTCTGGGATACACTGATTCAGATTTTCAATCCTGTCTGGATTCTAGGAAATCGACTTCGGGGTTTGTGTTTACTCTGGGTGGCGGTGCCATCAATTGGAGAAGTGCGAAGCAAGATTGCACTTCGGATTCGACGATGGAGGCCAAGTATGTGGCAACTAGTGATGCTTCGAAAGAAGCAGTGTGGCTCCGCAAGTTCCTTGGGGATCTTGAGGTAGTTCCTGGTATGGATAAAGCGGTATCACTGTACTGTGATAACAGTGCGGCGGTAGCTAATGCTAAGGAACCAAGATTTCACAAGAAGAGTAAGCATATTGATCGGAAGTATCATGTGATAAAGGACTTCGTTGAGGGCGGGCATGTCACGGTGTGCAAGATCGCGTCAGAGGACAATTTAGCTGATCCATTTACGAAGACACTTACTAGGAGAGTCTTCGAGAGGCATGTGGAAGCTATGGGGATGCGAAATTTGCAGTATTTACTCACTTAGTGCAAGTGGGAGATTGTTAGACATGTATGCCCTAAGGAGTAAAAATGTAATACGTTTTTGGAGACATTTTTATCAATAAAGAATTTATTCATTTATATATACCAAATCTTGTCCTCTTTACGTTCATATTTGTTGAATGTATGATAAGCAAACAGTAGTCTGAGACTGTTAGTCTAAACCTTAAGAATTGGGCATATGATGGGATGATTATGCGGTAGACACAATTCTTAAGGTGATGGTTTAAAACATATGATCCGCAATCGAGGGAATAAAGTTGGGTGCTTTATTCATGTAAAGATTGTTATGTTGTCTATATCTCTTTTGGGAGATGGTTTGTCTTGACCATCGGAGTTGGACTCCGTGAATAGAAACATTGGCACGTTGTCATAGGTGAGGATGTGTTGGATCAGGACATAAAGTGAATTGGTTTAGATTAATAATTCTGTCTTGGCAAATCGATTCACTTTGGACAGTCATTTGTATTGTATCTTAATCCTGAGATGAATAGTGGGCCTGTTGTCTCGACTTGTGTCTTTTGATGTACCAATGGGTGACTCCCACATCTCTATAGTGGTATGCATGCCGATACGTTGGAGGCATGACTCTTGATAGCGTAGACTTGTTATTCATAGATATGGAATCCATAGCTCCTCTTTAGGAGTAATGATATCCTCTTATATGCGTTGTCCTGTAATTGAAAAACTGGAGCGCTCAACCATTTGGATACATAGGTGTAACCGAATGGTATACTATCTTTGGATGGTAAGTTTTCTAATGGTGAGACAATGGAACGTAAGATAAAAATAATCGGGAAGGTAAGACAGAACTTGTCCTTAAGCCGATTATGGATTATCATATGGGGATACGATACACTATGATATGTCATGGAGACTTAGCTACACGAGCTTCGTAATTCTATAAAGTTCGAGAGTGCAGCTCCAAGCTTTTAGTGGAGTAGCGTTGGAGTTGATAATTATGAAATGTATATCTGGGATATTGGGTTTCATAATTATCATGAGCTTGAACTTTATAGGTCCATTTTGGTCCCCTTTGCTAGCTCACAAAATCCTGTAACGACACGGCGTGCTTTTCCAATAATTGGTGACTTATGTCGGATTTATCAGATTGGTTTAAAATTTATAAGAATCAAATAATTTATGTCTGTTTATCGGTTGAATTAATTTTGTAAGAAATTAGTTCAAGATAAACTTGTTGAATTATTGCGATCAGATAATTCTTGTCTGTTTATCAGTTGTTTTAATTTTGGACAAAATTAGAACAAGATAAACTTGTAGAATTATTGTGAATTGATTTATTTTCTTAGAGATTATCTTGATAAAGTTTGTTTTGATCAGATAACTTCTCTATTGGGTTATTTGAATCAAAACTGAGACTTTATCCTTTAGAATCTCGGGTGGAAAATAAAAGATTAGCGGAGATTTTTTCTCGGGAGTTCGGCCTGCCGGATGACGTGTTCGGCCTACCGAACTGGCCTGATCGGCCTGCCGATCAGAATGTTCGGCCTGTCGATCAGCGGGAGATAAGATTACGCGTTTTCACGCAGATCTTATCAGATACTGATCCGAATTTGATTCTGTTTCGAGTTTTTGAGACCTAATCTGATATGGACTGACCCCAGGACCAATAGGTATATAAAGGGAGTGAGTCTCAGGATTTACTCAGATCAATGGAGATCAATTTGAGAGATTAAGAGTGATACTCTTCTATTGAGCATCTGAAAAACTCCCTGAGAGCTTTTGTTCAAAAATCACGAACACTAGCTTTGGGTTCTCTCTGTTGGTTAGAAGGAGAGTCACCGGTGGAAGAGCTATACGTGTGAGCCCATACTCACTCCGGTTGTGGATAGAGAATAGCAAAGAAGACTAGTTGGTTGAGGCTCTTCTGGAACGTTACTTCTCTACACAGGTTGCGGAGGTTCTTCGGCACACTGAGGTGAGTAAGATCTGTCTAATTTATGCATATAGCATGTCAAACTTGTGTTTTGGAAATTACTCTGATGAAAAATTTTTAAAATTCCGCTGCACATTTTGTTTCCAACATGAATCATACCCAAAGACCACCACATGGCACCATCTCAGCCCTCCGTTGGACAATCTTCCTTCTCTGAAGATCATGACATATGTCACTAGCCACCTAGGCTCCCTACAATAGCACACCCTGGTCATAGGCCAAATGTGGTCCATACACAGACCAAGTTAAACTCTATGAATAGAAGCATCAACTCCACCACAAATGTATGGGCGTTCTTCCCTTGCCTACTCTATCTCTCCCCTTGCTTTTCCTAGTCAAACACCGACTTGAGTGTCGAAGTGCTCTTGGCAGACACCACATTGATGTTCCC
The DNA here is from genome assembly GCA_025403435.1 of Artocarpus heterophyllus. Lineage (NCBI taxonomy): Eukaryota > Viridiplantae > Streptophyta > Magnoliopsida > Rosales > Moraceae > Artocarpus > Artocarpus heterophyllus. The sequence continues at coordinate 39,077,143 of CM046333.1, read as the reverse complement.
TTACTGTAAAGCCTTTTCTTCCTATGCAAGTCCAACTAGACCAGACAAATCTAGGCAGAACAAGGAATTTGACCACCCTGCACCCCCCATGTGGTGTTGTGGTAGTCTCATGCATTAACAAGAGGTTTTAAATTTGAGTCATATTTAAGACATTTGATATTATTTTTATACTACTATCTTAATTTTCATAAGCACTTATTAGAGTTGAGTTATCATTTTTTTTGTCTCTTGAAGAAAGTAATACATATATTTCTCAATGTGTGACAACCCTTTTAACTATGCACAAACATGGGATAAGTATGATTGATTGTCCCTCTGAGACTGTTAAAAAAACTAAGGACCTATTTGCAATTGTTTTTAGAACTATTTTGTGTTTTTCAAGGTAACTGTTTTGAATACATCTCTAATAGCATTTGTTTCATATACATTTTCAAAAATAGCTCACATAGTCTGAAAACAAACTCATACAAGAAGAAGGAGAAGGCCTATAAATTGTTTTCCATTTTATACTTTCATTTTTTAGGGCTTACCAACATTTTTATATTGAATAATTATTAATAAATTATTGATGTAAATTATTTAATAGATTAATAAATATTGAGACAATTAATGCTAAGTAATTAATTAAATAAATGGATAGAGATTAAATAGTAAATTAAATTGATTACTAAGTACACAAACTAACTACTAATATAATAATTTTTTGATATATTAAATATTTATATTTTATTTTAAAATTATTAATTTTTTAATACACAACACATATTTTTAGATCGCATAATTGAACATAGTTTTCCTCTTTGTATTATAAATTATAATTAAAGTGATCTCAAAAAAAAAAAAAAAAAAAAAAAACCAATGATAGTTTCAGAAACAATCCCAACATCATTTACAAAAATTTTCACTTTGATGTTTATAACTAAAACAAAACTATTTTGATAAGCTTCCAAATGGACCCTAACTTTATCATTTCTTGATCTTTTCTCACGTATAGATGGTTAAGCTCACTTTTAAAGTCTAGTAATCCACTCGTACACTTTTTATATATAAAGGATGCTCAATTTTTTTGTTTTAAATAAAAGTGGTATATACAAACACCTAACTTTACAAAGAGAATCCCATGTCATATTTTTAAAAATGTATATATTCCTGCCACGTGTAAAAAAAGTTGTGCCACATGACCACTCATATTATATATTTAAGTTGTGTCAACATATGTGTTATTTATAAAAGGATTAATGGCTCTAGAGGTCTTTGAACTTTTAATATTATGACATTTTGGTCATTAAATTATTTTAATAGGCTAAAATAGTCTATGAACTTTTAACATTGTGATAATTTAATCATTGAATTAATTTAATAGGCCAGAATAGTCCCTAAACTTTTAACATTGTGATAAATTAGTCTTTGAATTAATTTAATATGCTAAAAGAGTGAGGGTTGACGCGGTGGAATTGTGATGGTGTGGTGCCAAAGTGTGGCCAATCGGGTTAGGAAACTAGTGAGGCAACTACGGGTGGTTTTGTTGCAAAGAGAATGTAGCAAAGGGGTGACGTGAGGGCAATGCTATGGAGAGAAGTGCCAAAGGATGAAGGCAAACATAATATTTTCCATTCAAATTTTAGTTGTGACTAACAGATAAGACTTATTTTACCATAATTCAGGGACTATTTTAGTCTATTAAATCAATTTAAGGATCAAATTATTACAATATTAAAAGTTTATGGACTATTGTAGCCTATTAAGTTTATTCAAATTCAAAGATCAAATATCACAATGTTAAAAATTCAGGGACTTCTAGAACTATCAACCCTTTATAAGAAGTAAGTTTAAAAAATGATTTCCCTTCAAAAAAAAAGTACTTCTAATGTTGTCTATCGCGCATGTCTTCAACTGGGCCCAATACATGAATATCTTCAACTGGAGGGGAGAAAAAAGCCCATCAGAAAAGATGCTCAAAGAGCTTGGGAGAAACAATTTTTACATATCTATGGTTTTGCCAGGCAAACAAGTTAAGAAAGTTTTCCAGTAAAGAGAAAAGAAACATGTTAAGAAGTTAAATTTTCTTACCATATATCAAATTATTATTTTCTTTATTTGTTTTTCTGAGTTTGAACGATTGCACCATGAAGAAACCTTTTCGTTTCTGCGAAATGAAAAAACAATTTGCCGACGGAATGCACTCAGTTCCAATATCAAAACCATCTCCTACGGCACTTCACAGATCAATGGGAAAGCAAGGAAAAGAGGATCGAGAGAACAAGAGCAAGGAAACGACCGAGACTTTCAGCAAGAAGAAGGAAGTCGTCATCACTGTCTACGTCGAATCGCCGTCACCACCGCCACCGCCAATCCATGTTCATCAAAAGGGTAGCACTCGTGATACTTGCAAGAAATCAAAGCCCTTCTCCAAAAGTACTGGAGGTTATGATCGCCGTGCTCAGCCACAATGGCACAAAAACATTCCCAAGCCTAAGCATAAGGTTAGTGTCGATTTTTGTTTGATGAGAAAATAATGTATCTACGTATATAAATATGCATGGATTGGAACTGAAATTCTTGTTAAGCAGATGGGTGGGAAGAGTCTAAATACTCCGGTGAGAATCCAAGGCACCACAAGAAACCGAAAGAGATATTGGCGATTAGTGCCGGACGTGGACATACCATGAAAACCAAAATCCATTACTGGCAGGAAGAAGAAGAAAGGCAATTGAGACGGTGATTCTCGCTTTGTAGCAAGAATCGTTTACCCTTTTGCACTTTTTTTAGATCCCTTCTACATTTTTTTTTTATTATTATGCATTTTGGTTTTGATAATGTGTTCACATTTTCATTGGTCCTTTTCTTTTTCTTCTTCTTCTTTTTAAGGGAAGATTAAGAGGGATTCTAAGAGGATTCTGCAGAGATTAAGAGAAATGCTCTAGGCACCACCAAGTGGGTTGTGAGTGCAACAAAGGAAAATGAAAAATGTTGATGGGAATAGTAGTGTGTGATCATGTACTCCTGTTCAAACACGTTGGGATTGTACAAAGAAGTTTGCTTTTGGAATAAGATGCAGATCTGCCGGACTGGGTCTTATGACTGTGACCCTCTTTATGCTCCTGTTTGTTACAGTGTAGGTATACACATTATTTTTTCACATAATAATACGAACGTATTGTTTTCCGTGAATTGTTGAGTCCAATGTTAAAATTTCATATTTATCAAAACAAAAGAAAGGGTAAAAATTTAACAAGTCAGAAGAAACAAAGCCATAATACTGGAACTAATAAGCCAAAATTATGGGACATAAGAACATAAACCTTGTGACTAAAGAGAGATTCCATACTCGAGCAACATATGTATATATACATAATAGAGAAATTCTAATATCCCACGGGTACATATATAATGGTTTAAAAGAAAAATCATCTTAGGAAAAAGTTCCTCCACACAAACAACGCACAAAAGAAAGATGAGAATTATATATATATATATTAGCCCCTACATATGAGCAAGTTTATAAGAAATCAATCAAAGATACACATATCCTTCCCATAGAGAATAGATAATATGGGGGAAAGATAAAGATAAAAACAATAAAATGAATGTACATGCGTGAAATTAACGAATTCAAATACATTTTCTAAATGCCATAGGTTCCAACAAAAAAAAAAAAAAAAAAAAAAAAAAAAAAAAAAAAGAGAGCTTTAACAAATGGTCATAAGCATGACTTGCACTCCTTACAAGAACACTAGGCCGATACAAGAATTCAAGAAAAGACAACCTGGAAGCCATGCAAAATAGAAGAGTTAAAGCATAACTCCAACTAAATCTAGCGTAAGTTTTGTTGAATGAATCATCAACAAAATACCAAAACAACTTTGAAAAGTTTTAAAAATGATTCTTCCTGTTCAATGACCACCAAGCAGTCGGTATAACGAAACGAGAACCAGTCCATGCACCTGCGAAGCTATACGCCACTAAAACCCCCAAAACTAAAATCCTAATCAAAGGATAGTGGCCTTTCTATATTGCTTTTCCTACAATCTAAAATTAGCTATCCATCACCAATTTTATAGGAGCTGAAGCAGAAGAATCAACCTTGGATTAAAACTGGTTATCATAATTCACAAATTAATGATTGTCATTTCCTCTACGTCTCCGACGTCTCCTTGAGACTAGTATTCTTGCTCGGTGGAAACCACGTCCAGAAGCATGAGCATAGCCAGGAAATGTGGTGCGATGCACCTCTAAATCACCCTCCTCAGCAGAGCCAAACTCCCTGCGAGATCTATCGCGTGAGATAAAACCAGCATTCCGTCCTAAATTGAATGACCCTGAACGAAAATCTTCAAAGTAATCATCAAAATCAGACTCATAATCACTGTAAAAGCCAGTTTGGTTAGGCTCTAGCACATAATCACCAAGAACCACAGCCCCTGGAGTCGATGATATGATCGTGCTGATGACATCACTTCGTTCTCTCTCGCACTCAAGCCTCTTCCATTTCTCTTCAAGTACAGGATCCACTGCTCGAGGTCGGGCCAGAGGATGCTTCGCCTTAACATGCTTCCGGAGCTCTTTATAATTTCCAACAAACGTGCACTTATCCTGCATACATGTTCTCTTCTTGGCATTAAGATATTTCCGTGCTGGCTCCACGACTGTCCAACCTTTGACCTGGCCCCTACAAAGTGGGCATAAAAGCTCCGGTACTTCAACATTTTCATTTGTCTGCCCCACAACTGAACTGGAACCTAAATCACCCATTGACCCACTCGATTGTTGCGAGCTTTGAGTACAACCTACCTTCGTATAGGCTTTCTTGTATTGTTCTAGACAGTTGGAATAGCGATGACTAGTAGCACACATATAAGGGCGACAACCCTTGTCATAAGATGAACAAAGGAGGAGTACAGCATTGTGAGGAAACTCCATACAAACTGAACAAGTTGCATCTTGCCAATCTTTCTTTTCTGATGCTTTGTCACATTTCTTCTTTGGATGGACATGTTTGCCAACTTTCCAAGAACTAGATGGAAATAAATATCGACTAACCCTGGAACATTTGGAGTCAGACTTCCGTTGTAACTTGTTAACTTTGGCCATCTACAGAAAGAAAGGAGGGGAGGGAGCAAGACAGACAGAGAAACAGACAGAAATCAGACCAGTTTAACTTAACATGATTTGATAGCATGTGATCAAACATACATAGAATTCTATAAGCCTCAGCACAAATAGAGTGATTAACTTATGCATACACGACTACAACAGGACAATTTCTCTTTTGGCTGTGACCCCATGAAATAAAGCTGTGTCGTTTTTCATGTGAACAAGTTCGCAGAAATTAAAATCATTAAGCTTCTGCAAAAAGGAATCAAGAACAAAATTATAAAAATAAAATCAGGAACAATTGAAGGTTTTTCCACTTCCTAAGATAGTAACTCCTAAAAGCACCATATCATCCCTAGGGTGGTATCTCCGCATTTCTTTCCCATACAACCATATAACTTTGTGCATTCATCACGGCTAATAAAACTGTCAAGTACCCACAGTTCTGGCTCCTTACACTGGCTTGCAATTTAAATATATATATATATATATATATATTATCTCTGTAAATACAATTTCTCTCCTTTTTTAGACATAACTATAGCATAAATCACAGCTTTTCTAACAATATGCCAAGTGGACCAAGTCCAGCATCGGCAAATAGCAAATCCTAAGTGAAAACAGATACAGCAAGTGTTGTATAACACAATAATGAGTAAAGTAAAAGGTCACGAAATTTTCTACTGCCATCCATCCTCTAAAACATAACGGCATATGAAAAGAGAAAGCAACATGATTCAATAAATATTTCTTTCTGTGATATATCTTACGTTTTATTTTAAACAATAAAGTAGCGTACATTCTCCTAATTAAGAATAAAATACCACCCTCCCCGCGCCCCCCCCCCCCCCCCCCCCCTTTTTTTTTCTGGCTAAAGGCGGGGTAATTGAAATTTGAGGTAAATGAGCTACGCTCAATTCCTCCATAGCACAATATGAACAATGAAACTGCAAGTAAAGCAACTGCAAGTTACATGCATATACACCTAAACTGCACTAAATGTAAAATAATAGGAAAAGAAAGTTTGTTGTGTTTGTTGTGTTTTTGAAAGTCTTTGGTAGCTTTTTGTTTCTGTTCTTTTATTTTCTCCGCTCCATATTGCTCTTTGAGAACTCCTTGTCCTCTCTCCTTTAAAACTGATGTCATCATCAATTAAAGATGTTATATTTAAAAATAAAAAAAAAACACACACACACCCCCCACCAATAAGAACAACACAGAGAAGGGGGGGGGCAGGCGGGCGGGCGGGGGGGTGGGGTTTGTTGGGGGGGTGGGGTGGGGGGGGGAGAGGAGGGGGTTATGGGTTGGTAAGAAAAAAGAAAAACGAAGATACAGTACAATATTATGTGCTATGAAAAGAAATAACTATAAATAAAACAGCGTATGATAAGTTGCACAATACCTACATTCACATTTCACAGCATTAGCGTGTTGGGATCTCATAAAAAAGGGTCATAAAATATCTGATCTATAATCAGAACCTAATAAATTATCAACTAACAATATGTAATTTAGTTAGTAGGCATGATTTATACAAATTCTCCAAAGGCAGGCCGAAACAAACTCACGCTTCCTTATCTGCAAATGTAAGTGCATCTAAACTCAAGCATGACAAATCACAGAATTCACAAATGAGTATACTTTTGTTCTCACTGGTTAAGTATACTTTTGTTCTCACAGGTTATGTTCTTCGCCTGATAATGTTCTAATAACTCAAACATGCCAAAGCCGCACTAGAAACAACAGAGAGAGATAGAAAGAGGGAGAGTAACGAATAGGGACTAGAAGTAGAAAAATGCCGCCGTAACTTTTAATGTGGAAATATTCTGGCAATGGCTTGGCTAAAACTGACAAAAGAAAAAAAAATTTGTTGATCAAACGTCAAAACCCAGAAAATTTATATCACTACAAAATTAAACATCCGTTCCCAAAACAAGGACCTCCTTAAATGTAGCCCTTGCGTCCAATTTCCCTCCAATGAACAAATAAAACAATGAATAAACACGTCAATACAATATAATGCCAGCAAAAATCAAAAGCAAAAATAAACACAAAGATGCTAAAAATATACACCTAAACTAAAAGCAACACAGCCTAAAATACGACAACAAAAACGTGTATTTCCAGAACGTGGTATGAAATAATTGTACGGACAATAACTACAGATACTGAAGAAACAGAAATGCGGCAACCATTTTTTTTTATCATTTTCAAGAAAGCGAATTGTAATGTCAGAGAGATGAAACAACCATCATCATAGATTGCGGACACAATCACACTTCCCAAGATGAACAAAGATTCAGCAAACTCTAAAAAGAGCCTTGAATCAAATAAGAATATACAGATATCATATGAAAACCCTAAAACGAATCGCAAAGATTTCGGCACCACACGCGAAACTCGTACGGTGATGAAAACAAGAAATTCGGAAACAAAAAATGAGGAATCGGAAATCGACGCGGGAGTGACCGAATCGGCGCACGCCGCAAAAGCCCTAGAAATTGGTAAATCTCAGAGAAGAGAGAAACAAAAAGGAGAGAGAGAGAGAGAGAGAGAGAGAAAGATCCGAGAAAAGGAGTGTACCTGGAAACGTCGGCGAGAGAAATCTGAAGAGGCCGGTTGGCGAGCGAGAGAGAGGGTGGTGGCACCGGTGATGGCGGAAATGGAAGAGAGAGACAGAGACAGAGAAAGGAGGCGGAGGACGGAGGAGAGAGAGAGAGAGAGAGGGCGATGTTGGGGGAGTCAAGGTTCTCTTTTCCCCCGGAGGTTGCGACTGCGGCGTTTTTGGGGGAATTGCGTGCGCTGATAAAGTGGTTTCTGATCGGATTAAATTAATCGTTGTTTATATTATTATTATAATTCAAATGAATTATTATTTATTTTGTAAGAGAAAATAATAGCTTTTATTATTATTAGTATTTGATACGTGAAAATATGGAATTGGATATTCGAAGTGTTAGTTGTACGCTATCCTGTCGACATTTTCGTACTTTATGACGACACCTGGCGGACTAGTTTTGAGGAGATGCGGTTGGAGGAAGAGCTGGGCCTGGCCTGGGCTGGAGTTTTAAACAGCGGGCGTCGAATCTTGGGCCCGATTGTTGAGGAGCAATTTCGATTTTTGTGTTTCGGGATATTTTTCGTGTCACCTGACACCCATTTTATAGGAATATTTTTTATGTCCCTTCAAGACATGTTGTGTGCCTTTTTATGATATTTTACATGTCTCGTTCCTTTTTTTTTCTCTCTCCTATGTTTTTCTTTCCTTGCTGGCAACCAAAAAAACAAACAAACAAATGACAACTACAAAAACAGCAACAACAACAATAATTGCAACAACAAGAATCATGTGACGAACTCCGGCTGAGAGCCTCCACAACAACGGCAACAGTGAGCGTAGCAAACTACACAGATCATGGTAGATTAACAGCTTCCTGCACCGATGGGAGTAGGAAGGATCCGCAAGGAGGTAAATAAAACAATAGAGTGGCGACAAAGGAGCTCAAATCGAGGAGGCAAACAAGGAGTTTCAACTTCTCCTCGTATCGATTCGAACTACGATGAACAGGTGATCGGGCGTCTTACATGACGATGATCTACTGGCACCAATATGAGAGAGAAGGACCCAAGATTTGATCAATCATATTGTTAGAAAAGTAGGTTCCATGATGTTGTAGAATTTTTAAATTTTTTCGTTAAATTACTAGAAAACTAACTCATGATGCTATAAGCAATAAATTAAATCTAATTTAACATACCAATTAGAGACTTAAAATAGTACTTTTGACTTTTCTTCAAAAATGAATCTTTACCGTTAAATCTTCAATGCTATTCTCTTCCTTCAAACTATTGTGTATGTGAGTACAACTCAACAAATCTAAACCACAGCTACATTCCTTCCAACCACTTAAGTTTAAGGAACAAGGATTATTGAAGATGAGTAATCTGAGTTCTACTGCTAATTTGCACTTAGGCAATCTGAGGATAAATAAAAAACCAAAATCTCTATTTATAGAAATAAGAGAAAGAGCCAAAAGTCTATCAAAATCAGGAAACGCTATGTAGTGGAAGATTCTCTCTGCTTGTGCACGCCACCCATTAGTTGGGAAATACAAATTCTCCAACCTATCACAAAGTAGGGTTCTATGATTATCTGCAATATCCAAGATAATTCTAATTCAAACAATTCCAATTTAAATTAGAAAATTTTGTTATTTAAAATAATAATCTAATTTAAATAATTGTGAATAATTATGATTGAAATAAATTATTCAAATACTAAATTTAAATAATTAATTATCCAAAATCTGAGTAGAACCATGACCATTCATATTATATGTATCCCTATAAGTTATCCATAATAAGATAAATGACTTAGTTTCGTTTTACCTTTTGATTATTTTATCCAAATAGTTCTGTTTTACCTTTCAATTATTTATCCAAAGTTTCATAATTTCTCCAGTGGAAAATTCATTTGTTTTGTAACACATACGAACAGAATATCATCCGGTTACCATATATATCTAGATGACTGAGGCCTTATTATATTTTCTAATATTCATATAATGCTTTTAAAATGATAACATTGACTCTTTGTTAGAGAGCTATGGATTCTATGTTTGTGGATTATGCTCTCATTGAATATAGATTGCATCTCTAACATACTGATAATAGAGCATTTGTTCATTAGAACTCCTACTTTTAGCATATTAAAGGATTCAAGCTATAAACATGGAGTCAAGAGTCCACTTTAAGATTAAGATGATGCATGAATGATTATCAAAATAAATTGATCTAAGGAAAAGAGAATTATTGTTAAGTCAATTCAACTTTAGGTCCATGGTCGTGGTAGACCGAAATGCTTCTCTTAAACAAAAGACGTTTGCAGTATAAAAAGATTGTCGTATCCACAAAGAGGTGAAAATTTATAACTCAGGAGATTGATAAAAATAAACGTTCAGAAAGACAAACAGTTTTTCAAAATAAAGCTTAAAATAAAAGAAAATTTTTTTTGTGATTTTTTTAATTCAAAATTTAAAACATAAAATTAAAACAGTGAAGCTTTGAGAATCCTTTGTATGTTTCGCAACTAGTATGGAATTTTAACTCTAATTAAATTATCTAAAGCAATTAAATCTTTTCTCAGTAATTGCAAGCACTTTTACTATTTTTATAAGTCAACCAAGAGCGACAATATAGTAAGCCATAATGCAATAAGGGTTTTTCCTATAAAAGTAACAAAATAATCATCTTTCACTAATGATTAAGTGCACTAATTGTGAAAATTATAACCGTTATCACTACAATTATAATTAACATAATTTTAAGATAGAAAATATAATAACAAACCAAAATTAATATATTTTTAGTGGAATAAATTATTGCGTTAATTTTGGCAGCACCTTGTCTTAGTAAATGGTTTAAGAATACACTATACTATCCTCTGTTGACAATAAATCAAGCATTACCAAGCATTTATTGTTCCACTCTATATCTATAATGCAGCAGAAACTCAACTTAATAAATGAGCATGACTTCAGTAATACTAATATTAATTATGCAATACAATTAAATTATATAAAGAAAAGATGACTAAATTTATGTAAGAATTGGGCAACACAACAACATTAATAATTATTATTAAAAACTTGAAAAATATAAGCATTAACAACACAGATATAGAGATAAAATTCATACCAGAGTACTATGCGTACAAGATCATCTTTCCGCCTCAGCAAACTCTTTACACTAATTTAAACATTATTTTATTATTTTTAGTAGGGTTGTAGGAGTACCCTAACAGTATCTCCACCCTAAGGGATACTACTGCGTCAAACTCAGTAATGGAGAAAAGCAAGAAAAGAAGAGAAGAAGAAGAGATGGAAGAAGGCCAAAGGCCTTTAGGGTTGAAGAATCGAGGCCTTCGGCCCAGGTATTTGTAGAGCTCAAAATGAGCTGTTCATACAAAATTTTAATTATTTTTACTATTAAAATTTTGAATATAACTAAAACAAATTGATCCTTCTTTCTCCCTTTTTTCCCACACTGATGGCCTACTTTATCGAGTGTTTAGAAGGGTGGTGGGAACTGTGGTTCTTATGGTTCCCACCACTTTTTCAGATATAAACAATGTAAAGCTCTCATGTGCTATAGTAACAATAAAAAAATCGCTACAGTGTAAAGCTCTTATATACTATAGTAAAAGTGGTTTTAACCAATGATTCCCACCATCTTTCCAAACACTTCTTTAGATTCTAAAAATTGGCTCAAAATCGCCTGTGGCGTAGTGGTTGGAGGCGAGAAACAGACGCAATCTGGGCCGCTCGTTTTGCGATCCAATGGCCAAAATTTGTTGAAGAAAGTGGGCCCATAAACTTTGATTGTCAAATTGGTCTAGGTCAGCAGATCAACGGCTGGAAAAACTGCTTCAAGTGAATCCGCCCACACGAGATCCAGCTATATTTGAGATTCCTGACTTACCCTTTGCAGCTTTGTCGATGTGTGTAACGTACGTGCCAATCAAACTTCGACACATGGACAGCTCCAATGCAACTAGCGGCGCATCTGACGGTCCTCAAAGTGCCACATGTCCAATATTATCTAAATTTGATTTTTTATTTATTTTTTTATGCATTTTAATGTTCGATTTGCCCTTTTTTCCGTTGTTTTGCTCCGTTTTTTGTTCATATTTCAAATTCAAAATTCACAAACACACTAAAATTAATTATTTTACACACAAAATATTTACAATAATTAGTAAAAATATTTATTTTGCATCAAAACACAAAAAAAAATAATTACAAACTTCTAAAATTCTAGTCTCTTTTAGTTTGACACAGACATAATTTTTAATACTTGAAAATATTTTTAGAAATTATTAAAAATATTATAGAACATATTTACAAACTTAAAACACATTACCAAACATATTAAGACTCAAAATAAAATTACCACACATTATTTTTATGGTTTTGACTATTTACAAACTAAACACTTATTTATCTCACCGAAACGACTCTAAAAATTACCAAAAATATTACTAAACATAAAATCACATTTTTAATCATATTTACACACTAAGACACAAAAATAATAACTAAGACAAAAATGCTATTAATTGGAGGGTTTAATGAGAAATAATAGCATAACGAAATGATTTTATCCTTATAAAATGTGCACTTTTATGGCCTCATCAGTCCAATTTAGTGTGCAACTTCTACTAGATCCATCACACCAATATGTCTATCATAGAGTTAATCTGCTTCAATAGCCAAGATAAATAGCCTCCCTAATTAGACATGAATTCCATTACAGTCTTATTATGTATGGAGTGCCTAGCTCTATACATAAACTGCTACCTATATTATTTAGATTATTGATCTCCGAAATGGATCTATCTGCAAATGAACTCTATATATTCCCAATTTTTAAGATTTAGTTCTTATAGTCACGGATCATATATTTAATATAAGGACCATTATTAATACATGAAATAGTCGCATTATTATTTATTTCACAAAAATGTCATAAATACAATTAAAGTATTATTCCTTAGGACACTATTCGTAACAATCTCCCATTTGCCCTAAACAAGTAAATATGACGTATTACGCATTTTCATGCCTTCCACAAAACCCCTTACTACCAAGCCATAGTAAAAAGATATGCAAGGATGTTCTCATATACTAATTAGCAAAATGATCATATTACCACTCTACAATGCTTTTAACAATATGAAACATTCTATCGATACGTTTACTCTTCTTGTAGTGTCTTGAATCAATGGTATTATTCATAGTCATAGTAATTCGCAATACAAATCTATAGATTTATCTACACCATAGACTATTTCAAGATCTCCAAGGAAATTTCCTAAGCCACATAATTTCCTTGGATGCCTCAATGGCAACCACATATTGGGCCTTCATAGTAGAATCATCGATATAAGATTGTTTGATAATACTCCCACTTTGGCTCTGCCTCTTAAAAGTAAATATAGACCCTAAAGTCGATTCCTTCGAATCCTTATTTGACTAAAAGTCAAAATTTGTGTATCTTATAGATGTTAGGTCATCTCCAGAATACACTAGCATATAATTCCTTATTAGCTTAAGATATTTGAGTTATATAGTTAACTGCCTGCTAATGTTTTGACCTAGTATTCAATCCATACTGACTTGTCATCCCAACTACATAAGAAATATTCGGTCTCAGTGCAAAGCATTATATGTTAGAAATATTGATTCTGTGACGCAGCAGAACTTTAAAATTTTTTCTAATCACCTAGAATCACACTCATGTTGCTATACATAATAAAAAGAATTCTAGTTAAATGTACTTATTGATGAACCGAAAGCAGCACATCTGACTAAGAAAATCTCAACCTTTAGATCTTTTGTAACGCCCCTATATGGGATTAACAGTTTTTAATGAATTAAAATAAAAAATCAGAAATAAAAGTAAAACCTCAAAAATAAAGTTGCCCGGGGCTTAAATGAAAACTCTCAAATCAAAAATAAAAATATAAACGACAATTAATCACAGTTTAATGTAGCACCTTAAATTTAATAATATAAACTGTCGTCATTATCATTTCAACCCTCAACGCATTTTAATACAGTCATAGAAAGTAACAATTGATGCTTACATTATCATGAAGAACATTCTTAGCAATTGAAGCAGTCCCAACGTAACATAGCTATAGAGCTTCCTCAACTATTTTTCTCGTAGCCACTTCACACTTAGTGAGTCCTGAAAAGATGAAAATATAAAGGAATGAGCGACAATATGCTCAGTAGGAAAAACCATTACTCACCTTTAGGTTTTTATCCTTACCACATTAAAACCTACATGGTTAGTTAATACTCATCATTATCCAGATTATGAGATTTATTATAATCCTATTTCGTGGATACCATAGTTAATCATTACCAAGTTTCATACATATATATATATATACAAATATTACAGTTCATCATTATTCTTAGGTATCCATGTTCAATAAAGTATCACTCAACTCATCAAAACCCAAATGGACGCACTTGAACACTCTCTAAACATTCCAAGGGTGTTCCAGTGAGGGGACATCAAGCCACGAGTCCTCACCAAATCGATTCCTATATAGTGTGTTTTGGGACTTTCGACCCAAGGAAGCGTCATCACCTTCTCCCTATTTTACCTTTTAGGGTATTCGTGCCCAAGTACGTAATCGCCGCCCTTTTCACGTCTCACCATTTTTCTATATTCAATCATCATTTATAGAATCAGTTTTCCTAACTATGCTTCTCAATGTATAACAACATATGTCAATTTATTATGTTCCTCGTTGTACAATACAAGACGAGTCCATGTCATAGTTTCATATGTGATACTCATATAATAGCAGTTCACCATAGATGTATATATCTTACGGTAAAACAATCAGTTTTAATTTCATAAAACCCTCACAAAAGATGAGTAATAGAATTCCTACCTCTTTACAAACATCCACTGACAATTCCCAGCTTACACAATCACCACGTAAGCTCCAAGCATGCTATTGTCCTAAAACGTATAAAATAACGATACTTTAACTTAAATCCTAATTTTTGATTATGTCAATTTATCATTTATTTTTATTAGTGTGCTATAATCATTAACATACTAAAATTGTGAATATCACTTTTCTAACTTAATTTTAGTAAATGCTAAAATAACAATAAAATTAAAATATACGAATTTTATTTTGGTATGAGATATATGAAAATGAATTCTTTAAATAAGTAATATGATTTTAAAATATTTATAATTAAAATAATTAAAAAGTTGGATATTTATTAAAATAAAATTATTTAAAATTACAAGCTTTATAGAAAACTATTTATGATTTCTGAAACATAAATAATCAAATAACTACCTTTATACTAGTGGTTTGACTCCTCTTTATTGTTCCTGAGATTGAGGGTTCGAATCCCACCCAAAGCTTGTTTTTATTGAATTTCTATATGAAAAAAAACGACATATAGTTTTTATGAAAAACTCATACAAAGAACCCAGAATTTGTTTTCTAAGCCCTTTAATCCAATTCTTAGTTTCCTAACAGCTTTTTTTTAAAACATAAAAACTATATATAAACAATACATAACCTTCTCTGAACATCAAAAACATATTTCTCACAAATTTTCATACCAAATACAACTTAAAATCAAGATTAAAGTTTTTAAAAATCTAACCTCAAAACTTAGCTCAAATCCATTGTTTGGTCTTGAAAATGTTTAAATCTCCTTGATCCTTGAGCTTGTGAGAAGTTGCTTGTGAAGATTTATGATAAAAGATCTTGAAAATCTTAAAGAAAGTTTGAGCTCTTCCTTTAGTTCTCTCTGCTAATCTTATCGTGGAAGAAAGAACAAAGAAGAAAGAAGAAAGAGAAAAGAAAGAAAGGAGAGAAATGCAAAGAAAGAAAGATAGAAAGACGTGAAAGAGATAAGGTGTAACGCCTCAGAATTTATCTAATGTTATTGTAATGTAAAATGATGAATTAGTGTGCCATAATTAATGTTTCAACATTAATTTGATTATTTGGTTGAATTTTGAATTTTTGGTGGTTTTGTTAATTTGATAAAATCAAATGATTTCTTATTGTTTTAAAATGATGTTTTGAGTTTTAAAAGCGCAACAGTTTGTAAAATGTTAAAAATATTTCGTTTTACAAAATCGTGGGTGGCATTTGGTTTTCACACAGTAAAATCGCCCACAAATTTTCTCTATTTATTTCCTTTTTCCCTTCCTCTCTCTTCACTCTCAGCTCTCACTCTCTCTCTCCTCTCTCTCTCTCTTGCCCGTGAGACCCTCTCTCACTCTCTCTCTCGTTTTCTCCTCTCTCCCTCAAATTCTCTCTCAAATTTTTGAATCAAATTCGAATCCAAGCTTCAGGTTAGCAAGGAGGAAGCTCAGGAATGTGATTTGGCAACCGAGAACATGGATTGAAGCTTCGATTCGATGTTAGTTTTGAAATTTCTAAATTTTTTTCAAAATTTTCAATTTTATGCATTTTTGAAATTTAAGTTCGTTTGAACTTAGAAAACTCTTGGTTTGAGTTAAATGAACTTAGAACAACTAGAATCTAAGCTTAGATTGAAGAAAAACGGATGGGATTCAAGATTTTTCATTTTTCTCCTCATTTTTCCATTTTTGGATTTTTGAGATTTTTGAGTTTTAACCTTGTTTAAATGAGTTCAAAAGTGTTCTAGCATGTTTTTCTATCACCTATGATTGTTTTCCATGCATGAGATTTGAGAAAAACAGGTTAAAATCAAGATTTGGATTTTGGGAGAACCAAAACCCGTGGCTGAAATTTCTGGGTTTTCCCAGTTCGGTAGGCCGGAGTTCATCTGTCCGGTAGGCCAAACCTAGGAAATGTCCGGCCGACCGGACTTGGTTTCCGACAAGCCGAACTGCACATTTCGGCTGGCCGAAGCAGGGAGTCCAGCAGGCCGGCAGAGCCTAGGAAAATTTTGTGATTTTCACCCGTTTTTACTGTTTTGAACCCCGATTTAAATTCCAACTTTGTAGAATGATTTTATAGATACAAATGGCACACTAGGACATCATGAAATGGTTTAGTAACATAGAATGTCTCGAACTAGATATTGATCGACTTAGTGTGTATCTAGGATCATTCGTGGTTTCGCGGAGCTAACGTATAGCGGACCGGGATTACGGTGTGGGGCACCGGCACGAGTATCGAGGGAGGAATTCTACCCCTTTCTTTGGTAGCCTAGTTTCAAAATGATTTGGCCTTGAAAATGGTTTCTATAAAAATGTTTTCAACGGTTGTTTGAAAATGAATTTATCGATTACATTTTAATATACCGTGAACTGAAATAAACTTCATAATGAATGTAAATGACAATACTCGGTAAATGGGTTTTGAATGATGATGAAAACAAACACATAGGCATGATGCCATATCAGAGATCGGGTCATGTAGCGATCGACCTTGGTGGCAGGTCCCGAAACCCAGCTGGGCCACTACGGTGGTGATATTCTTATGGTTTGCCTAGGAAAAGAAAATGATGTTTCTGATCGACCTAATAAATTGTTTTGGGTAAGAACGGTTTTATTTAAATTTATTTATTTATTTAATGTTTCTTTTATATAATTCCTTCAACAATGAGATTTTCCTTTGAATTAAATAATTTGATAAAACACTGTCCTACTGAGCCTTTCACTCACATTTTCTTTGTTTTTAAATTTCCCCCCTTCTAGGTGGTTTTCCATTTAGGTTCGGAGAGGATTCAACGGACCGAACTCAGGAGCAGTAGAAGGATTAGTATATCATTTGTATTATTTAATCAAGGCATGTAAGATTTTAACTTTATTTGTACTGGGACTGTGGTTGTATTGTTATATTGTCAGTATCATGTGTGTACACAAGTTGTGGGTCAGTGGGACCTATACTCGCGGCTCTCTAATTTGTTTTATTATTCAATTAATGATTTCAATTGCTGAATGTGTATGAGTTCTTTTATAAAATGTTGTTTTGAAACTCTCGCATTTTATATTAAATTCAGTCCCTAAACTCCTGATTTTTAATTAAATTCTTCTTTTAATTGGTTTAAATAATCCACCACGTCACCTCCCGTACTCCGGGGCGTGACATAAGGAGAGGTAAATAATTGAGGCAGGTGAAGAAGTGAGTCTCCTCAGGAGACTTTTAGTCACATAATGCCAAAATGACATTTTCATAAATAATGAGAAGTTCCAATGTCGTTTCTATAAATATACTAAATAGGTATTTTTAAATTTTAGAAAATTTAAAAATAGGTAGAAATGAATAGAATGAAATAGATTTTAGATGAAACAAATTTCAATTGGCACACTACTATTTAATTTAATTACCATAATACCCGTTAGAAAAATAACGGATGTCACATCTTTAATGTTGTGGTTCTTCCTTCTAGTTGTTGTGTGTGTGGGTACAACTCAATGGAAACTTACCACAGCCTCTCCTCTAATTTTTCTTTCTCTAAAAGATGTACAATAGCACTCTTTTCTGACTTAGAATAAATGAGAAGAAGAGGCACCTATTTATAGTCTTTATAGGAGGAGGTAAAGTCCATCAGGAGGAGGTAGAAGTCCATCAGGATTAGGAGAAGACTTTCTCTCTCCTCCCCTAGACCCACATACCACCTACAGTGATTTCCCTATCACTATGCACATCTATCACAATTAGAGGAAGATTCAAATCCCAACCAATCACAATATAAGGTTTTTATGATTAATAACATCATCTAGGATAATTCTCTTTCAAATAATTCTATTTAAATTAGATTTCAATTATTCTAGATATTTATCTAATTTAAATAGCTATGAATAATTATCCTTTATTCAAATTCAAGTATAATTAGGATTTAAATTAATTATTTAAATAATTAATTATCACAAAATCGTAATAATTAAATCAAATAAATACTATCTTGAAATTAATTAATTAATTAATTAACCTATTTCTAGATATATCCCTCTGATAGGCGCATATAGTCCTTCTAGACTAGGCCAGGTGCCACACATAGTCTAATTGGACTGTAGAGCTTACACATTGATAGGTCTAGTAACCCATCGGGCATAAACTCATGTATTGCATATGGTAAACCACATTCTACACAACTAGTCAAGGAATTTATAAGCTAGCATTGGGACCCAATATACATATATTATCAAGCTCCAATAAGAACAGATAAATTAATCCTCGATTAATTATTTATTTAATTATTAACTTTGATGTCACTCTACTAAAGAACCAAAGCTGCACTCTTGATAATATATCATATTACGAGACTTTATTTATTAGTCTTGTCTGTGATCTCACATGCATATGTGTATACCTATAGGTTATCTATAATCAGATGAAAGACTTAGTTTCATTTTACCTTCTGATTATTTTATCTCAAAGTCCTATTATTTCACTTATTTGAAAAATTCCATTTATAACAAATACAAATGGATTATCATCTAGTTACCACAAGTATCCAGATGACCAAGGCCTTATTCTTTCCAAATTCCCATATAATGCCTTTGTGAGGATAACAATAACTCTTTGTTAAAGAGCTATAGATTCCGTATCTATGGATTATGCTCTCATCGAATATAGGTTGCATCTCCAACATACTGACAATGGAGCCTTCGATCATTGAAACTCCTACCTTTAGCATATCAAAAGATACAAGCTATAAACATAGAGTCATAAAACCACTTCACAATTAAGATTACATATAGGTGAGTGTCAAAGTGAATTGATTTAAGATAAACAGAATGATTATTAAATCAATTATACTTTAGGTCTAGTCCAATGTGCAACCACCATTAGGTCTACTATACCAATATGTCTACCATAGAATCAATCCGCTCTGACAGCCTAGATAAACTGTCTCTCTAATTAGATGTAGATCCCTATTATAATCTTATCATGAATAAAATGCCTAGCTAGATACATAGATTGTGGACTATGTAATTTAGACTATTTATCTTGGTCTCGTATTTATGCCACATATAAACTTCATATATGCTCGATCCCAAGATTTGGTTGTTGATGAGACTTTAAAAAATACATATTTCTTGAGCCTAAATATCATCATTTGACATTAATATTTCTCATTTAATCCCTTAATTACAACATGTATGTGGTAACTAGCATTTTTGTGCTTTAGTGTGGAAATGTGTTTAAATATATGTTTTTAACGTGTTTTTATGTTAAGTATATTTTAGGTAAATTTTAGAGTTGTTTTTATGTGAAATATTTGTTTCATGTCAAATGAGCAAAAACCACTAATTTTCATAAAGTAACTTTATTTTCGATCTTAATGTATTTTATAATATGTTTTAAGTTTACAAATATGTTTTAATATATTTTTAGTAATTTCTAAAATTATTTTTGAGCCTTACATATTGTGTCTATATAAAACCAAACAGGTCCGTTAATTTTAGAAGTTTATTCTTATTTTTTGTATATTTGGTGTGTTTTAATGTTATTTGAATATTTTTTATTAATATTAAATTTGTAGAATAATTAACTTTTCTTCAATTATTTGTTTTAGATTTGAAATCTGGAAGAAAAATAAAGCAAAATGACACTAAAACAAGAAAAAAGGACAACAAATGCAAAAGAAAATCTTGCTTCAACGTTGCACCAACACGACATTAGCAAGCAAAAAAAAAAATCAGCTCATTGTGGGCAACAAACCATAAGAAAAAAATAATAAATTAAATATTAAAATGATATAATAAATAATAAAATAACAAATAAAATATTATTTTTACTATTTGAATAGTAGCCCATTTTGGGCTATAAAAGAGGGTGTTTCCCCTAAGCAATCCAACCCCCTCCCCTTCCTCTTCTTTTCTTTCTTCAAGCACAACAGTCTCCTTTTTCTGAGGAGATACTAGTAAAGTACTCCTCCAATCCCACTTTGAATATTTAAATAATGGTTGAAATAGTGTAAAGAGTCTGGTAAGATAGAGAGATGTTCTTATATATATAGTAGTTTGGTATGGTTTCTAACTCTATATTTGTACTGTATTGTTTATATTTTATGGAATAAATAATTTTCTATGTTTTTTAGTAGTTATTGCTAATGTTCTTGTGTTGTCCAGTTCTTGCATAAATTTAGTTATGTTTTCTTTATGAAATTTAATTGTATTGTATAATTAATATTAATAATACTGAAATCATGATTGTTTATAAGTTGAGTTTTTGCTGCATTATAGACATGAATTGGCACAGTAAATGCTTAGTAATACTTGATTTATTGTCAACAGAGGATGATATAGTGTATTATTAAACCATTTAATAAGACAAGATTCAACCAGAATTAACGTAAAAATCTATTCTATTTAAAATATATTAATTTTGATTTGTTATTATCTTTTCTATCTTAAAATTATGTTAGTTATAATTGTAATGATAGCTGTTATAATTGTCACAACTAGTGCACCAAATCACTTGTGGGAGGTGACTACTTTATTGTTTTTATGGGATGTTCTTGTTGTAAAAGTAGTACACAGCGAAAATTTAAAATTTTTTATACCATAGTATTTTTTAAAACACAAGTTTGACATGCTACATGCATAAATTAACTAGATCTTAGTAACCTTGTTCGCCGAAAAGCTCCCGCAATCCGTGAAGAGAAGAACGTTCCAGAAGAGCCTTAACCAACTAGTCTTTTTTGCTATTCTCTATCCACGATCGGAGTGCATGTGGGCACACAACGTATAGCTCTTTCTCGATGACTCTCCACCCAACCAATTGAGAAAACCCAAAACTAAGGTCCATGATTTATGAACAATAGCTCTCAGGGGAGTTTCAGAGACTCATAGATAGAGTGCTCACTCTAGATTTCTCAACTGATCTTAATAACTTATGAGTCTCACTCTCTATTTATAGAAGTTAAGCCTAGCAGTTAGTTCTTATCAGATAATGCCTCAAAAATTCAAATCTGGATCAATATCTGATAAAATTACATAAATACACATCATCAAATTATCATTCGGTTGGCAGGCTGAACTAGCAAATCGGTCTGCCGAACTTACTCCATCAGTAGGCCGAACCTGAAGGCCAGTCTGCCGAACTTATGATAAATGATCCCTGCAAATCTTTTATTTTTCACTCGAGATTCTTAGGATAAAGCCTCAGTTTTAATTCAAATAACTCAATAGAGAAGTTATCTGATTAAAACAACAATATCTAGATAATCTCTAGGAAAATAAATATTCTTGATAATTCAACAAGTTTATCTTGAATTAATTTTTCACAAAATTAATTTAACTGATAAACATGCATAAATTATCTGATCCTATCAAATTTTAGTCAATCTAATAATTTAACATAAGTCACTAATTTATTGAAAAAACATGCCGTATCTATGACACCTGAGCATGTCTAGTACATTAGAAATGTAATAACTTAAGGATTAAGTTAAACAGAAAAATATGTTACAAGGATTATAGTTTAATCCAATTTTATGATAAATTCCATAAAAGTTAAAAATGGGATTTCTTTTAAGGGTTAAAAAATCATGTCATAGCCTTAAATAAAGAATGAATGATATGGAAATAAGCTGCAAAGCTTAATTATTGTAAAATATGCTACAATAAATGCTAAAATAAAAATACAATTTAATGAAAAATACTATACAATAATATAAAAAATTATACAGTATTAGAATAATGCAGTGTAAGGAAGTACACTAATAAAGTTATGTATTATAAAAATTACACTGCAAAAGTAATATAATGCAAGAATTTGACTGTTTAAGGTTAAACAGTACAGAAATTAGACTATTTAAGTTAAAGCAGTATAGGAATAATACTGTTTGAAGAATATAGATGAATAAAGAATGCTATAACAATATAGAAAATATACCGACAGTATAAGAAAAATACTATCAATATAAATTTAGACTGCACAAAGTTAGATAATATTGGAATTACATTATGTGATGGTTGTAAATAAGTATAAGAGGTTGTGGGATCTCATGAATTGTATAAAAAAGAATACCGACAGTATAGGAAAAATACTGTTAGTGTAAATTTAAACTGTATAAAAATATAGGGACCCACCATAGGACACCCAAATGGATAAGAAATTGTCACCACACCCCCTTGATGTGGCCAAATCAAATCTTGCCACTTTTAACCTTAATGATGCTTAGGGGTGGCTAAGCATGGTTAGTCACCAAAAAAAAGGAAGGAAAAAAAAAGAAAAGAAAAGAAAAATGGGGGGACACTCCAAGGGTGGAGATTGTGCCACATGTTTTGGGCAATTTTTCCTTTGCAAACAAGTCCCTAGAGTGATGTCTATAAATAAATAAGGACTCGTTGAAAATTTAAAAAGTTTGGTTTTATAAATTTTTCTCATTTCCTCCCAAAGAAAACCACCCCTCTCGTATGTCTCTCTCACTCAAAATTTTGATGATTTCCAAGCCTCCAACCATGTTTGAAGCAAGTGTAATCGTGGACAATCAAGGACAAGCAATTGTGGAGGTAAAAATCCAAACTTTTATAATGGGTTTTTATGTTTTTCATTGGGTTTGGCTCATGAATTAGATGGGGTTTTCATGGGTTATGTTATAGATTATTGTCAAGGGGACTTTGAAGGTTCAAGCAAGGAAAAGAAAGAACAAGCACTTTGCATGGATTAGTTAAAATCTTAGTCTTTTTAATTAAGCCAAAGTTTATGTTTTATTATGTATACCAACTGTTTGATGAAATGTTTAAGCTATGGCATGTAAAATAGACATTATGGCATGATTGGTTTATGCTTTATATTGATGTTGTTGATGAAAGAAAGAAAGAAAGAAAGTAAGGGTTTTAGGTTTAAAAGTGAAAAATTGTTAAACTTTGTAAAGTTTAACTAGTTTCAAAGGAATAGGATTTTGAGGGCCTTAGAGGCCAATTTATGTCCCAAATATGGCACAGGATCTGCCAACATAGTGAGGGAAACAACTTTTATGAATAAAGTTTTGTAAAATTTCAAAAGGACTAAATTGTAAAGTTTTACAAAGGCTCGACAGATTTGAAATCAGACAAAAGTCCACCTTAACGTTGGAATTTGAGAAAAGTTAAAACATGAAAGTTGTAAAACTCATCGAAACTATTAGGACAATGTGAACAGTTTGTCAAAATCCTATACGGTTGATGAGTTATGAATTTTACAAATTTTGAGCACAAAATTTTATGAAATAAAAATGTTATGAAATGTTTAGAATTTGACCAAGGATCTTTTGAAATTTTTATTCCTTGTGAAAAACTTAACGTTTTGGTATAAAGTGATCACTTTTGGTTCCGGAGGCAAAAATGTAAAGATTTTGTGTTTCGGGCCAAAACTATAAAATTGTGTGAAACCGGGTTTTTACTAAGGAACATTAGATTCCTGCATTTCTTCGGGCAGTAAGTAACCACAAGGATTATGTTTTTTTTTTAAATATTTAAAGTTTAGTCAAGGAATGAATGAAAGAAAAATGTTAAGGGCAAAATGGTCATTTTATGAAAAAGGCCAAAACGGAGCTGAAACGCCTGATGTCGGGAAACATTCCTTAGCGAGAATTTTTCCATAACATGTAAGAAATGAGAGGAAAAGTTAAGCAAAAGGTTTAACAAGTTACGGGATGGACGAAAAACCCATTAAGGGTAAAATCGTCATTTTATAAGCAACGACTAAAGCGGAGTCGAACACTTCGAATTATCAAAACGATCTTAGACGAAAAATGTTCCATAATACGTTAATTAACAAAACTGTCATATGAGATGAGAGATTTAATAAGGGATGTTCAATTAAAAGAAAGGTAATCCTGTAGGTTATAAAGTCAAGTAAAAAAAAGGGTAACAAGATGGGTTACATGGTTAAGTAAAAAAAGTGATAACCCAACGGGTTACGGCGTTAAGTAAAAGGTATAGTAATCTAGTGGGTTACAAAGTTAAAAGCAATGAGGTATAAAGTAAAGAGAAAGGTAAACCAATAGGGTACCAAGTTAAGTTAAAAGGAAAGAATGGTTAATGTTTAAGTTTTATTATTAATCGAGTAGATTGATAAAAAGAAAGTTAACTAATAAGTCAGGTGTCATTTGATCAGGATACTAAAGCCAACTAACCAGAGAAAAAGGAAGAAAACAGGAACATTAGAGCTATAGACAGGTAAGTGTCAAACCTAACCTACAGTATGAAGTAAATGACTTTCAAATGCTTATGTATATGTTTGTAAATGTGTTTGAAATTGTTACGCAAGTTGTTTTTTAAAGTATGTTTGCATTTGATATGCAAAATATTTTAAAGTTTAAAACAAGATTTGCAATGAGTTTGCAATTATTATGTTTAAAGTATATTTGCATTTGATATGCATAATGTTTTTTTAAAAGTTCAAGTTATGATTTTCAATGTATTTAAATTATGCTTGCATGTGAAATGCACAAAGTTTTAAAGAGAACAAGTTATGATTTGCAAGTGTGCTTGCATATGATGTGATGGCATTTGTTATACTCACTAAAATTAATAAGAAGGTAAAGTAAAGAAAAAAAGAAAGCTTCGTACCAACCTCCTTGATGTGAGGTATATAAGTAAAGTTAAAGTTTGACCTCCTTGATGTGAGATACATGACCTCGGTGTTTGATGGCCTCAAGTTTTCCACAAGGGAAGCATTATGTTTATGATCTCATGATTAATGATGTTAGTAAGAATACTAAAGTAAGAGAAGGAAAGTTAAGGGATAAAGATAGAAAGTTAAAATAAGAAAAGAATGTTCATAAGACACTCATAATTGAAAGTTCATAATTGAGCATAAATGGAAACATACATTTTGATTTTGCTTGTTTTCCTTGTTATGGAACATTTATATTTTATGGAAAACATTTTGAGAAATGTTTTACGTTAAATGTTTATGAAAAACATTTTTCATGTTTTCAAGAAAAGGTTTATGAAGAACGTTTTAAGAAAAACATTTAAGAAATGTGTTATGAAAAACGTTCCAGAAAAGTTTAAAGAAAAACGTTTATGAAAAACATTTTAAGAAAAAGGTTTTTATGAGAAAAGCTTTTAAAGCATGTGAAAACTATTTGTGAGATTTCGTTTGAACTTACTGAGTGAAAGCTCATAAAAAGTTCCTTCATGCTGTAAGTAGTCCTATGGGTGACTGGTAGACCCTGGTAGAAGAGTTGGGTGCTGCAGAGGACAGTTGCGAAGACTTGGGTATGGATGCCACTACAGTATGCTTCCGCAAGTTTAAGAAAATGTTTTCTCACTATTTGATATAGTGTTTTTAAAGTTCAAGAAAGTCGAAGTTTTAAGAAATGTTTTCAAATTTTTAAGATATGTTTTATGGAATGTTTCCTATTAAGTTTTAAAAAACGATTTAAAATGGTTTTAAAAATAAATGTTGAGCAATGTCTCAATTTAAATTACGACAAAAGTCATAACAGTTTTTAAGTATGTTTCAAAGTATGTTAAAAGGAATTGAAAGGAAAAAAAATTATTATTCTGTATTTTTTTTACTAAGTAAGTAAGATTAATGTTCAAGTAAAGAAGTAAGATTAATGTTTAAGTAAAGAAGTTTAAGAAAGTTAAGTGACTGGTCGGAAATGCGGGTCATCACAGTATCGTTACAGAATTTATTACGAGCTAGCAAAGGGGACCTGATGGACTTATATAGTTCAAGCTCCCGACAATTATGAAACGTAATATCCCAGATACATATTTCATAATTATCAACTCTAACGCTACTCTACTAAAAGTTTAGAGCTACACTATCGAACTATATACAATTACGAAGCCCGAATAGCTATGTTTCCTTGACATATCATAATGTATAGTATTCCCATAGGATATCCATAATTGACTTAAAGATAAATTCTATCTTACCTTCCCGATTATTTTTCTCTTACATTCCATTATCTCACCATCGAAAAACTTACCATCCAAAGATGGTATACCATTCGTTTACACCTATATATCTAAATGGTTGAGCATTCCAGTCTTTCAATTATAAGATAATGCATATAAGAAGATATCATCAACTCCTAAAGAGGAGTTATGGATTCTGTATCTATAAATAATAAGTCTACACTATTAAGATTCATGTCTCCAACATACCGGTATGCGTATCATCATTAAACATTGATGTCACCTTTTGGTACATCAAAAGACATAAGCCAAGACAATGGGCCTATTATTTATCTTAGGATTATGATACAACACATGTGATTATCTAAAGTGAATTGATTTGCTAAGACAGAATTATTAATTTAAATTAATTACATTTTATGTCCCGATCCAATGCATCATCATCTATGGCAATGCACCAATCACTACTAAAAACTTGAGATTATACAACCCTTATTTAACGACGTTTTTTCAAAACTCGTTGTGGTAAGGAGAAGTAAAAACACGGAGAGCACGTTTAAAAATACAAAAACCGTCATGGTAGGTGAATTTTACATGACAGTTTTTGCTAAAAACTATCGTGTAAGATTCAACCTTTCACGACGATTTTTATAAAAACCATCATGAAAGGTTCTGCATGTTTAAAATTTTTAGTACCCCGCTCAAATTTAATCCTGCACTAATGCCATAGCCTTCCCTATTTATTCGAAATTTCTCTACCTCAAACCCACTAACTCTCAAACCCCCTTCTCTTTCTAACTCCTCCAGCATGTCCTAGCCACTGACGAACCCAGCCCCCACAGCATTCCATTGACTTTGACATTCCTCTGTCACTCTCTTCATGACTCCACCATCGTTTGACCTAACCCCAAACAAAGCCGACGCCATTCGCCACCGTTCATCTTTGTCCCTCAACATTCTACCAACTCCACCATCGTTTGACTAGTCCCTTGACGTTCTATCGACTCCACCATCGTTGGTAAATTTCAAACCCTTAGTTTAGTTTTAGTGTTATTGTTAGTTCTAAACTTAGTATTATTTGGTTATTTTAGTGTTATTTAGCTTTAGTGTTAGTTTTAATATTAGTTATATTAATTTGTTATTTGCCATTTAGTATGTGTTACTTATATTTGGTGTTTGAAAGAACTTTGAACAGCATTTAGCACCTTGGTGTAAGAATAGGTTACTTTTTATGTGTTTGTGATGCTTAAGTATTATTGTGATATCCACCACATGTTTGATGAAAAGCTTCTATGACTATGTGTTTGTGTTTTAGTTAATTAATTTTATTTTTATTATTTTTGTTGATTCTATTTATTTTTGTTTTTCTTTCTTTACCTCACACATGACAACATGCATGGACTTAGACACCAAGAATCCATCATCTCTTGTGTAAGCATGAAAAGAGTACATGACTTTACAATGTAAATATATATATGATTTTGTAAGAATTTATAGTTCAATGTAATTATGTGATTATAAAATTAGTGCATTGTGTTGATGGTGAAAATACGAGATTATTCATCCTGTGGCAAACCAAAAATTCTGGTTTTTTTTTTAACGCCAGACCAACTTTTTCACGATTGTTTTTAGTGAAAATTGTCGTGAAACAAGAGCCTCACACGATGGTTTTCATAAAAACCATTGTGTAAGGCATAGCTTATACGACAATTTTCCTAAAAACCATAGTGTAAGCTTAGCGTCTCATGACGGTTTTTAGTAAAAATTGTCATGGTAGCCTCGTCCCATAATCCTAGAACCCCATGAAAATAAGGATTCCACGACGGTTAAAACCATTGTGAAAAGTCTCGTTGGTACTACCATGGATGATTACACGATGATTTTTTAACTGTCGTGAAAACATACCACGACGATTTTAAACCATCGTATAATCTACAGTTTCTATTAGTGAATGTTTCTATTCGCGGAGTCCACCTCCGATGGCCAAGACAAACCATTTCTCATTAGGGATATAGACAATATAACAATCTTTGTATGAATAAAGCGCTTAACTTTATTCTCTCGATTGTTGATCTTATGATTTAGACCGTCCCCTTTAGAATCATGTCTTCTGTATAATTTGTCCATCATATGCCTAATTCTAAAGGTTTAGATCGACAATCTTAGACTTTTGTTTGCTTATCATACATTTAACAAATATGAACGTAAAGAAGATAACAATTTGGTATATGAATAATAAATAAACTCTTTATTGATAAAAATATCTCTAAATATATATTACATTTTTACTCCTTAGGACATACATGTCTAACAGTTCCTTATTGCATTATGGCTCACTTTATTATCGCTCTCGGAGGACTCATAGAAATAATAAACGTGATTGTTTTAAATGAGAAAAGATTTAATATTTCTAATGCTTTAGAAAACTTGTAAATAGAATTAAATTCCATACTAGTTATGAAATATACAAGGGTTCTCAACACTTTACCAAGTTTAGTTTTATGTTTTAAATTTTAAATCAAAAATCATAAAAATATTTCTTTTGTTTTTAAATCACTTATCTTTTTAACGTAAATTTCGAAGTCTTTTCACCCCAAAGTACACCTTCACTATGGATTTAACCTCGGATTCACCAAGACTTTATTACTTAAGACAATCTGCACTGGGCTTTATAGTGTGACACAATTTTGGTTGCATCAGTTATAATAGTCATGGAACACATATTTGCTTAAATGTTTAAACATAACAATGAAATCAATATAAGGACCACTATTAACACATGAAATATTCGCTTTATTATTTATTTATTTATTTAATCCAAAATGTCATTAATTACAAATCTACTTTTTATTTGTTAGGGCACTGATCCTAGCATAATATACATAAGAATCCCATTGCTGAAGCATTAGGATTTTTTTTTTCTAAGTACTTTCTTTCTTTTAATGTCTAAAAAACAATCATCTCTAGAAAGAGTGATTCCATTTTGAATAGATTGAAAACCTTTCTTAAAATTTTGCATTGCAAACCTCTCTAGAACTTTACCTATATACATGGTTTTAGAATAAAGCTATTATTTCATTCTTATTGTTATAAAACAGCTGAATTCCTATAACACAATTAGCATTTCCCATAACCTTTATGTCAAATAGTTTAAATAACCAAGTTTTGACCAATGATACTGTGCCTACATCATTTGCAATGAGTATAATGTCATCTACATAGAGAATCAAAATGACTACCTTTGGATCTATCCACATATAAACTCTATATATACCCACTTCCAAGATTTGGTTCTCATAGTCAACAGTCACATCTTTACTAATATACAGTCATTAATATAAAAGTAATATGAAGACCATTATTAATACATGAAATAGTTGCATTATTATTTATTTCACAAAAAATGTAATAAATACAATTAAAGTATTTATTCCTTAAGGCACTGTTCCAATCATGCATTCGACATGACCGCGACGGTGGCTGAAGATTATCCTGATTACAATCAACTTCAATGGCTATGGTTGTGCCAAGCTGGCAGAAGAGAAGTAGGAGAGGACAGAGAGAACATGGAAAAAAGAGCAAGAGTGTTGCTGATTTGAAGAAGCCCAAATCAGGCTAAATCAAAAGCCCCGATTGGGCTAGGCAAATGGCCAAAATTGTGTAGCATGCGAAACGAGGTTAACTATGTTAATTTAGTGCTCCCTATGATTGTATCAAACGAGCCAAGTTGGTTCAGTTTATTCCAGTCATTAAGTTTGACTTTCCAGTCACCAAAGTTGATGTGCTTGCCTAGTAGTAAAGTGGTCTATTTGAGGAAGGAAATTGCCAAATAGAGGTTAGAACCCACTAAATCGAATAGTTACCCTAGTAAAGATGGTAAGTTTTTGTCGTTTTTAATATGGTTAATTTATCCAAAGGCTATATACTAAAGGATCATCTCAGGTTAAAACTTTATTAAAAAAAAAAGGAGGAGAAATTTAAAGATACAATCATCAATATTACAACGACCTATTTTCAGCTTAAACATGTTTATAAATAGTGAAATGATAGTTTAAATATGAGCTCGTTTAGCCAAAGGATATAAGCCTTAAGGATCAAGTCTGAAATGGCTTGATAACACACATGTCATTGTATAGATGCTTTATGATTTTCTAATTGATTTCTTTCAACTCTTTCTTTTTCTTTTTTCTTTTTTCTTTTTTCCTTTTTTTGAGAATTGAAGTCTCATTTTTATCTCAAAGATAAAATATATTCCGTTTAGTTCAACGGTTCAAATTGTGTTGATTTGAATGGAAAATTTTGAGTTTTGAAGTTTGAATTGCAATCCAAACTAGCATTTACATATGTAATTTAAGTGGTAATCTGAACAAGAAATTTAAACTGAATATATATTTAGATGAGTGTTGGGAACTATAACTTGAAACATGAAAATTTTTTTGATTAAAAATGAATATGAAATAATTAAAAAATTATTTAATAGTGCTAAATTATAAATACAAATATGTAGGAATAAAACTATTATTCAATGTTTGAGGTAGTAATTAAATGAGAACTTTTGAAAGTTTAAAAAACAAAGACGGGATGACCCGAAAGTTTAAGAGGTAAGGGTACAAACAGCCCAAAATTCAATTATCATTTTATTATCATACAACCCCACGTAAGCGCATATGTTATTTTTTCCATATGGTTTTGGTAGAAAGTGAGGACAGAATGGGAAATTTGAAAATTTTGATAATAAGGCGAGAACTTTGAAATGGAGTTCATAATATTACTTAGAATTCAATAACGGAGGCTTTTATATTTTTGAGTCTTACGGGGCTTTAGAATTTTATTTATTTATTTATTTATTTATTTATTGTTTAGTATAACGTGTTCGAACTATCTCGTACATTCGAACAGATAGTATCAATTTCAAATATAAAATTTATCATATTCAAGAAAAACATAAAATCAAATCTAACAATATTTAGATATGTCTAATTTTGACTAAACATTACTTACATTGACCAAATAACTAGCCGCTGCAATAAAGAATAGATAGGATACACACAAGGTAATTTTTGTCAATAATATCCAAAACTCTTATAATTGGATAGAGATTAAAATTAGTAAGTTAGTCAATCTTAAATATGAAAATATGTCATATCCCTTAAAAAATCAAATTGCAATTTAGAAATCCATACAGAATGTCTATTTTTGTTTAAAAACTAATTACACAATATTGACTAAACTTTAATCGTGATATAAACACAAATTTTTAAAAGATGTCTAACTAATCATTTTAAGGTACATAATTTAATAAAAAAACATATAAAAATCAATTAAACATTATTTTAAACTTTAAATAATATATCATAAAAAGATTATTTAGACACCATTTAAAACACTACAATTACACAAAGGATTTGAAACCTCATAATATAACGTTCTATTATGCTACCATATGTATAAGCATATAAATAAACTGCACAAATATATTGGTGTGCTTCAACTTGCCTGCTTGTTTGCTTGCTATTATTTATTTTATTATTTTTATTATTATTATTATTTTTTGCTTTCCACCGATTTGATTTTGTTGTTATTTTCTTTTTCTTTCCACCGCTTAGCTTCATATGCATCTCCTTAAACCACATTGTACTTTTTTACTTCTAATTTTTTTCCCTTGTGTTTGTCTTTGAAAACGTGTCTTTCATTGAAAAAGATCTTAAAGAAACGTATCATTACTCCATTTTGTTCGTAGTTTTTTGCTTTTTTTTTTGTTTTTTTTTTAATTTTTGCTCTTTCACAATTCTCTATGAAGCTTTCTTCAAGATGAATGTGGCTGAAAACTGTATATTACTTATATTATATCCTTTAGTGTATATTACGTGGCTCTCATTATAACCGTATATAACGAGAATATTTGTTAAATCATTACAGAGATTCATTTTCTTATCTTTATGTAAGCAATTCTATCTCTATTTATTTAAACAAAAATTTTGTTTTTTTTTCCTTCTTGAAAGCAAAGATAAAACTTTTGACAACTACTAAAAAAATAATTAAAAGCAACATTAATTGATGAATGACTAAGAACATCAAAAATGGGAAAAAATTCTATAAAATAAATAAATAAATAAACAAATCAAGGAAAACTTACAAAACTCTATAACTAAAACAAATATCATATACTTCATGAGTCGTATGAACTTCCTCTTTACAAAAAAAAACAACACAAACAAACCTTGATAGATTTTGACTTCTTGGATGAGAAAGAAAAAAATAAACACTTAGTAAGGAAACTTAATTAATTATTTTTTAGTAGATTTGTGTTTTATTGATAAGTACCATTAATTACAGTTTATTTTGTTGTATTCATTTGTTCTTCTTTTGTTACATTACTTTTCTCTTTCAGAGACAATTTTGATACAAGTTTGTTCTTTTTACATGTCAATAACATCATTAATATAATAGAATTGTAGTGTTTGAAAGTGTACTAATTCAATTTTTTTAGTTGTTAGTTTTTATTAACTTGTTGTAAAACAGCAAGAAACTAAAAATCAATGAAAGAAATAACTCCCCAAATAAGGTTGGACGACAAAAATCATGGTATGAGTCCATGAGACGAAAAAGTGTCAAAAATAAGTAAATACCATTCAAATAGATTTTAAAAGTTAATATCCGGAAGTATGTAAGCTACAGTTCTTTGGTTAATACATAAATTCGATTATTGTTGAAACTTTTCTGTGTGTGTGTATATATATATATATATAGATATATATACACACACAAAATAGGGCTGGAAAGTACAGGGCAGCATGTAACAAGATGATATTGACCTATTTGAAGATATTTTAAAATTGTCAGATTTTTACTATATTTCCAATGCATTTGTCTAGCCAATATAAAAAGAATATCAACTAGTTGATAATATATTTAAATGGGTTATCAATGCATTTATGTTGGTTGAAGAAGTTGAAAATGAAGAGGCGATGCAACATTCAACCATCTATAATTTTATACGGTTTGTTGATGCAGAAAAATATATTGAATCAACGTCCAGTTTTGGTATGTCTTTAAGTTACGCTCTTAAATATTCAAATAAACTTTTTTATTACTTATATATTTTTTTAATCTTAAATTCTTTTAAATAATAAATATCATTGGAATTGTATTTCACGTCAAGCCACTCAAAGAAATTGACACAAACTATGGTGCAACAAAGATTCGTGAAATATATCTGGTTAATCAAAAGTAAATAATGAATTTTTTATTACCTTTTTTAGGTGTTTTTTATATTATTGGTTCTGACACAAACAACATGGTTTTATTTTTTTTCAGATGCAAACCAATATTATTATCAATGTAGAACAAATTTGCAACCAATGAAGTTGCTGTCATTTAAGAAATCACTACAAGGAACCCTGTAATTTCATGTGTTAGAATTTGAGCTTCTCCTTATAACGATAAGATATTTTAATATATTATTTTTTTACATTATATTCGGAAATAATACCAACTTCCAAAAAGAAAAAAAAAAAACTCATCTCTAGCGACCAAACAATCAAGTGCTTTCTTATCAACCCCAAAATCTTTGATACAATAGAGTTACAAAATTAGTTAGCATAATTAAATAGTTGGTTTTAATTATCATTACAATTATTAATTATTACATCACATAAAAATAGTT
The DNA here is from genome assembly GCA_025403435.1 of Artocarpus heterophyllus. NCBI lineage: Eukaryota > Viridiplantae > Streptophyta > Magnoliopsida > Rosales > Moraceae > Artocarpus > Artocarpus heterophyllus. The sequence goes on along the minus strand of CM046333.1, from coordinate 39,043,017 downwards.
TTCACAAATTAATTTGGGGTTCATTAATAAAGGGTAAGCCTAGAAATTTTATATTATAAAACACGGACTTAAGGTACCAAAATGATAATTTCAAAAACTGCAGGGTGTCATTTTGATATTTTCTAAACAATAAAGTATTAGTATGATGTTTTCTTAAAATATATGGCACCAAAATAGTAAAAACCCTAATATGTATTTTAAATAAGTATATATTCTATCTTAATTTTTTCAATACGAATATGAGATGCAACGCACAATTATTTTCTTCTCTCCTACTTATGTTTCTTTACAAAATTTAACTACAAAATGATACATTTCAGTATAAAATTTACCATGTAATTGGAAATAAATGCGTGTGTCAAGTCTACTAGTAGAGTAAAAAAGGGTTAGACATTCGCAGGGATATCCTTGTCAATAATATCCAAAACTCTTATATGCAAAAGTTATATAAGAGCTTAGGGAGAGATCTACAGTTAAAATCATGCAAGCTAACTAGCAATTTATCAACAAAAAGTGTAATCGACCTGAATATATGTTTATGCATGCATGCAGGTCCTGACCTACCGACGTTTTGTATAGATCCTGTCTACCCTCGCTGTTTTCATGGGGAATGCGTATGCTGGTATTATCCTCGTGCAGCAATATCATCATGTGTTGGCGGTGAAAATAAAGAGGGCCATTGCAATTCACCTACTCCTAACTAAGAGCATACCTCCAAATAATTAAAGGCCTCGTGATTAAATGTTCTATGATAATCCATATCAATGTAAATTATTTTTATTTAAGATGAAAAAGCAAAATTAGAGATGCAACAAAATGATTTGCTTGGTTCGACATGGCTTGATCGAAATACATGTCGTATGGGTTCTTCTTTTTTTCTTTTTTTTTTTTTCCTTTTTCCCATCAGAGAGATTTTAAAGGCCTAACTCATCCTAAGAATTCAGATTAAGCTACATTATCAACCATTACATACTAGTTGTCTCACAAAGCTTTAAGTTTCAATATTATCTCTTAATTATAAACCAACATAAAGATAAAAGTTTGCAAAACAATCTCAAATACATAAACCATAAACTAACAAACAAATCATTATAAAAACTAAAACAACAAATTTTTTTTAAAGGATTGTCTTGTATGCACTAAAAACTAGAAAGAAATTTGTAACCAAAGATATCTATATAAACTATAAAGGTTTTTTTTTTTAAGTACAAGATTATATTAAAGTACTATATATATATATATATATATATATATATATATATATTAAATAGATCGGATTATCTTACATTATGAAAAACTCAACGCAAACCTACCTAATAAAAAATCAGATTAAATGAGTTGTCGAATTCGAATTATCTCAGATTTTATTCGATGGATTAAAATGGGTTCTCGAATTTTTTGTTCAACCCTAGTTGTCCATACCAACTCCCAAAGTTCAAGGGACCAAGTCATTAAAAATATAGAAGCAAAGATAAAAGTTATCCTAAAATAAAAGGGACAATAGTCATATTACAATATGTTGTAATGGTCCCACTGGCAGGGTACTCCTCGCCAGCAAAATTTATTGTCAGATCCATAAAGCACCAAGAATAACATCAAAAACACCAAACAAAAAGAGAAATACTTCACAGATGTACACAAATCAACTGTTACATTTGGGCAATGTCGAAATATATACAATTCCTGGTACTTCGTTTTTTGTTCTTCAATTCTTAAAACAATTACTGCCCACACCTATCCCTAAAATCTTTCATCCACTAAATAATTTAAGATGAAAAATATTAATCAATCTGTAATTTGAGAGACCAATCTGACAAGAAAATTGCGCTTCTACAACAACAGAGAATGAGAACAGAACATTATGAGAGCAGTTCGCTCCGGTGCCAAATTCTCAGGGAAGGAACCAACAGAACAAAGGAATGGTGGTGTTCTACGGACCCCCAATTCTGGGTCATAGATCCCACGCCATGATCCTCTAGCAATGCTTAGAATTCATAGAGTTGTAATAGACGTTAAGTTTATGAACGAAACCGATTGCTGCAAAACTTGGGTCCTCGGCTAAACCTACCCAAAATTTGAGGATGCAACAACAAGAATCATTCCCTACACATGGAGCTGTTTCCAAGAGCAAAGAAAGAGTCAGCAGGTGAAAATGATAGACATTGGCAACTATGCAGTAAAAATATGATAGGCCAAGGACCAGGAAGTACGAGAATTGACACCAATAGACAAGAATAGCTATGGTTATGCAATTTCACAATTTGCAAAAAGGTAAGCACGTGTTTGCTCTTTGGGTTCATGATTCTGTAGCAAGAGGAAACCAGGTCCAGAGAAGACAAAGAAAGATGGTCAATACATATTGAACTTACCTCACACAACTGGTCACAACTTAAGCCCCGAAAATCATTTAGGACCGAGAACCAAAAATATAAGGAGATGCAGAGCCAGAAGTTGTTGGGACGGGCCTCTTCACAAATGGATGGTCCAAGAGCTGAGCAGCAGTGGGACGATCATTTGGATTGACTTGTATGCACTTCAAGATAAAATCACGCGCCTCTTTGGAAAGAGTGTCAGGGACAGTAGGCGGCACACCCTTTCCAATTTTAAATAGTGCCTGCATCTGTTGAGACCAAAAGTGACGCTTTTAAAAATGAACGGAGGGAGAAGAGACTCAATTTTGTCACATACATGAACCATTCACGATTGCGTTGTCACTATATTTGCGGCAATGAACATAAGAACAAGGTCAACAAAACGTGCACATACCCACTCCAAATCAGAATACGGTATCTTTTGTGTCAACATCTCCAACACAGTGCATCCAAGACTCCACATATCAGCTGGAAGCCCGTATCCTTGGCCCTTTCGATTGACAACCTGCAAATACAAAGCTTAATAATGAGGACCAGTGAAGAAAATTCCGTAATCCATTGAAGGAATCTAGTTCAAATTATTTTATAAGAAACAACTACTTCCAAAAAAAAAATGACATCAATCTATCTTTTTTTTTTTTTTTTTGGGATCCATAGTTCAGTGGTAGCGCATTTAACTGCGCATTAATTTAAATACCACACTCGGCAACTACCGCTTATTGATCTATCTAATCAAACAAATGGGTAAAATAAATAAATGCAGACATCCACGATAAATTTTGGGGTTTCGATTTCTTGAAGCTCAAATTTTGCAATTGTGCCATTTCTCCCCCGTGGCCATTACATGATCCTAACCTTTCATCTATGTATCCACATTAGTAAGATAGAATCTTTCTGTCAAAACTAAAATTGCATTTTCCCCAACGGGCCCGTTTGGTACATTGGATAGGATAGTCTTAGCGAATTGGATTGGATTGGAATGGAATGGATAGGATAAAATTTAGCTAGTCCAATCCCATGTTTGGTGTTGCATTATTAAGATAGGGGCCTTTTTGAAATTGTAATTTTTAAAAATTAGAGGGACAAACATATAATCATAAAAAATATTTCCGTCGTATAACAATTATATTTTGACACCTCATTTTTTAAAAAAACAAATTTTTATAAACTTTTGCAAATAGGTCCTTGAAAATTTTCACAATGTACAAATGTTATGTTATAATCCCATGATTTAGCAAGGGATTACCTAATCTCTTCCAAGGGGATTCAAGCATGGATTGGATAAGCTTTTATCCAATCCAGTCCTTTAAAGTTTTTCACGAAGTAAAGTATTCAGATTAATCCAATCCAAGCCTCCCTAATCTTACGCACCAAACATTATTGTGCCCCCTATGATATCCTAGGCAAGTACAGCCCCAGGTATGATTGACAGTTGAAATATAATATTCTTTCTTCTGAAACTCAAATTAGGGAACCGGCAGTTAATTCTACCAGTTCTATTTTATAAGAATTCAGAAGCAAGAATATCAATCACGAAGGCACCAATTACTTTTTGTCACAATTACTGAAGTACCAGGTCCTCAAAGGGCGGCCTCATAGCTTTGTATCATTATTAAGTATTTGTTAAAGAGAACTGATACGCACTCATATAATTTTGATAATCATCTATTACAATGACTAAAACTGATATCAAATCATTCAGTCGACAAAACAGAACTATTTTCCAGGTAAAAACAAACCTCAGGGGCCATCCAGCAGGCAGTCCCTTTGCAAGATTTAACGTCATTGAATTTGGTTGCCTGGAAAAACAGTACACCCAGCAATATTAGGAGGAAAAAAAATCAACACCACTACAGAAGTAATTACAAAAAAGAACAATAAAAATTTTAGGAAGCAGAAATATAACCTTTGCCAACCCAAAATCTGCAAGCTTAACAGACCCACTTGCATCCACCAATATATTTGCACATTTAATGTCCCTTGAATAAAAGAAGAGAGACAAATAAGGATCACAAAGATGAAGGACAGCAGTTCTGTGGACTTGTGCAGGTGCATGTTAGCAAATGGCAACTGCTTCGACATTTAAAATCAGAATTAAACAAACAAAAGACAAGTTATGATTTCATGACAAAGAAACACTACTAAAAAATATATGATGCCTCTACAGGGAATTGAAAAGGAAAAAATCCAGATAAATAATCTCACTTACGACCTAATAATCTTTGTATCAAACAAAAAAGATTAGAACTTGTACAATATGGGACTAGTCTACATTCAGCAAAATTGGTCAACAACTTGACCCGCATTTTCTTATTAATTATGATCGATGCCCTTTCACATGACAAAGTTTTTCAGGTGCAAGTAGAAAGTCAGATTATATAGTAGAGCAAGTTGGCGCTTTTGAAATTGAATTTACTACAAAGGATACTGGGTAAAAAAGGACGAACTAATCATTAAGCTGAACTGTGGTTATCAATAATGCTGTGGGGGCAATTTTCCATTCTCAGATTAATTCTCTAAATAGCAACGATAGCAAAACACCAAAGAGATCATTTATAAGATTCTCTTCTTTTACCATAATGTATACGACTGTCTTTTTGTTTTTATTCACTTCCCTAGCTATTGCTACCTCGCTGGTAAGATTAATACATCCAAGGAAACCTTCAAAAAAAAATATATTCAAGGAACAAATATTTTACATGGAGACATATAACGAATGGTATCATTACCTGTGAACCACATTTCGGTCATGCAGATACTTCAAACCATGCAGAATCTGTCTTGTGTACGCAGAGACTTGAGAGTCTCGAAGATTATACCTCTGATAAAGTCTCTGCAGGGAGCCCTTAGTTACAAGCTCTAGAAAAATATAAAGCTTTGATTCGTCCTGCAAATACAATCAGCAGAATTAAACAGCATTCTCACAAACCTCATAACGTAAAAGTAAAGGAGGATAAAGATTGTTGGAAAGGGACAATACAATATATTCAGTGGGCACAGCGATGTCTTCACCTCCGTTACATCCCAGTCAATTTCTTGTCATAGGATGCCTACTCTAATAGTAACTCAAAGAACCCTACTGGTTTCTGAAATGTGCAACCTAGTTTCATACTGATAAACTCAAAGCTTCATATGTAAGCCAATTCACGTCAAACCTTCAAACCAAATAAACTCAAAGCTTTGCGGATTACTTTTCCCTGCTATCCATGATTTGTTTTGGTATTAGAAGTATTCGTCCTACCCTGACATGGTGATCCCTAAAAAACTACTAACAATGCTAAAGCTATATGAGTCATGTGATTCATTAAGCCCTTAGAAGTCAGCAAACAGTTTCTGAAAATTATGACCTGAAGCATTGAATCTCACAAGACAGCTCAATGGTGCAAAACAGTAAAGGGATATTAACTGTTGTAAAAAAGTTATCATTGAAAAGTCTGTAATTCAAGCTGTAAACAATTAAAAAAAAAAAAAACAGAGGTAGAGAGACGATACCTTATCTGTGCCCAAGTACTGAACTATGTTTTCATGTTCGAATTGACTTAAAAGAGCAATCTCCTGAAAAGAATAAACAGAGGATTATAAGAAGCAAACAGCACAATATCATTACTGAACTTGACCACCAAATGACAGAATAGGTAATAAGAAAAAAAATATATATTACACCAGGTCAGAATATAATCACTCTCAGTTCTCTCACCTGTTCGAGTTGATAAATACTTTGCCTTCCCTGATCTCCTTGATCAAGCAACGAAACTTCCTTGACAGCAAAAAAGAACCCATCGCTGTAGAAAAAGTGAACAATCAATAATAGAGTTTAGATGAGAAAAATAAGTCGTCAATACACTCTGGTAAGACAACCAAAAACCAGAAGCAAAAGACATTATAAAATATCGTGGATGCAATATGCGGTTAAGCCCCTCCCACCCAGAAAAGAACACATGCCAAGTACAATCAAATTCTTGAACAAGTTGAACATATAGCGGCACCCCGTACCCAGTTGGTAAGATGTCCCAATTGCCCAATTCTCTAAGCATTTAAAATATGGTGATTAGAGTTCAGCCTTCTGTTTAACTACAACCTTCTGCCATTTAAACTAGGCAAATACCAAAAAATACCACAAAAGTTATCCTTATAATTAAATCGACGTTACTTCTATTACTTAGATAGAAAGCCACAAAATCACCTTTTTTTTTAATCATTATAACGCCAGCACCACCAAAAAGGTAAAAATTAATAAATAAACAAGGTCACCGGTTAGCGCCAAAGGAACTTCCGGTTTAACCATAATAATTAAGACCGAAATGAGATCAACTAGTAAAAGTAACCAAATCCAAATCATTCCTCTACCCAGGTTTTGGTTGCGGTAACTAGGGGAAAGGATCCAAGAGCAGCATTTCAAGTTTTAAAATTTAACACGGGGCAACAGACAAATAAACGCAGAAGGACGCATTATTACTCAATAGACAAGGAAAATTGCATTTGAGAACTTACTCGGCAATTCCTTCGTAAACTGATCCAAACGACCCGCGTCCCAGAAGCTCGCCCTTTTGCCAATACGTGATATTACGCCTAAATCTCCCGTTCGGCGAGATATTGGAGGGCTCCGTGGTACTGCTGGAAGAGTCGTCATCGTTGGACGTGGTGAACGAACACGATTCGGAGAGTGGCACACTCTCAGCAACCGTAAGCCTCACCGCAGAGACAATCTCCTGGTCCTTAACAGCCTCCGTCTGTACATGGTCTTCCTGTTCTTCTACTACTACTTTTTCTTCTTCTTCCTCTTCTGCCTCTGCCTCTTCCTCTTCCTCTTCTTGAGGATGTTCTTCGTCGGAAGAATCACACGCTTCAATGGCCGTTTTAGAAAAATTTCCTCTATCATCAGGCGCAAAATCCCTGAAGATGTCCCAAGTTGAGGACGTGAGATCAATCTCCGGAAGCCTCATTGACGGTGGCGGCTTCAGCAGCGGAGGCCGAATACCCTTAATTCCTCCTCCAACAGTTGCAGCACCACCGCCCTCGCTTGCAACAAAACGCCCACTAGATTCGGCCGGCTCCGGCCGAGTCAGCTCAGTGGCATTCGTATCCGTAATCGCGACAATATCCACGACTCTCTCGGACAATTCAGCCACTGCTTCAACCTCCTCTTCTTCCCTTTTCGAAGCGTCTGGGCTATCCAGAGGGAAAAGCCTGGACCTTGGAAGAAGATCGGAGGAGGATCGGACCTTCCGAGCCTCCCAAGCCGCCAGAGAAATAGCGAAGTCCTCGGGACCAGAAAGCCCTAAGCTCCGGTAAATCCGATCGAACTCGCCCTCGGTCCCCTCCACGCGGAAGCTCGTCTTGTCGGACAAATCAAGCGACCGAGTGTGGAGCGACGGCGAAGGCGACGACTCCAGCGACGACGACGAGGAGTGCGACGAGGCCGCGTTGTACTCAATGTACTTGGCGGCATTGCGGCGCTCGAGACGCGGCTTCCTAGGGTTCTTCTTCGAATCCATGGCCTTGCCTCGCTTGCTACTGGAGAAAAATCGAGGTATGTGCTGCATCGAGCACTAAATCCATCTAAATTCACCACCTTCACACCTTCGATCGGAAACCAAAATTCAACAATCACCAAGAAATGAAAGCTCTCGCCCCATCCACCGCTTTACTTCCGACAATTCTCCAGCAAATTTACCGAGAAATATAGACAGCTCCGATGAAACTCAACTCCTGACACTTAAGGAGAAAATTGAGCGAGAAAACGAAAGGAAAGTAGAAATCTTCGATCGGAAACAAATACGAAGAATCACCGAGAAAATTAACCACTGCAAACTTTACGCAACTGTAAACTAGTTTCCACAACTCCAGATGATTGTTCTGCAACTTTACCGAGAAAATCGAGCGAGAAAGAGGAAAGAAAATATGGCATTTGAGGAGAAAAGAGAAGAGCTGACCAAAGAGGAGATGATTACTAAGATTTTATCGTGTAGACGAAATGGTTGAAACGGGAAAAAGGGGAGCCAAGACTTTTTTTTTTTTTTTTTTTGAGACGAGACTGGTAAACGCCGTCGAATGAAGCCGCGAAGAAGGAAAACGCGGTGCCACGTGGCGGTAACGGGGCTAGGAGTATGCACGGGATCGGTGGCCCTACTTACGAATCAGTGAGCTCAGCGCCAGCTCGGTCTGGCCGAATTTAATACCCTTTTGTTTTTTTGTGTGTCACCGTGTATTCTTCTTTTAGATTTAATAGGCTCAAATTTAAATTTAAGTGTCAAAAATTTTTTAGACATATGTTTATTTCTTTTAAAATTTAAATCTTTTAAATATTAAGAATTTAAGTAGTTATTTGGTTAGAGTACTCTGTACTCAATGAACTCAAATTTATATTCAAATATATGTGTTTGTTTCCTTAAAAATTTGAATCCATTGAGTATTAAGGGTTCGTTTGATAAATGAATTCGAATTAATGACTTGATTTGAGCTAATGTAATTTAAGTTAGAATTTGAGTTAGTAATTTGAATTGTTATCTAAATTCGTGTTTGGATGTGTATTTAGATTTTAATCTGAGTATGGAATAAAATTAAAATTTATGTTTGAAAAGATAATGAAAATAGTTTTTGATTTATTAAAAAATCTAATAAAATCTTAATGTTAATAATCCTAAAAAATATGCAATATAGATATTAATTTATTCCTCTCTTCACTAGAAACACAATGAAAAAAGAATCATCTCAATTGGATATCAAATAAAGAAGTTATGATTTTTTTTCTTAAATATAGGAGAGAGAATTTTAGTTTTTACTGTAGCAAAAATATCGAGTATTAAAAGTTTAGTGGGGATGTGAACTTTAAAAACTTGGATTTTTGAAACTCAAAGGATTCGGATTTTCGGGGAAACAAACACGTATCCAAAGAATTCTTGATACTGGAATCCAAATTCGAGTCTATTGAGTCCAAATAACACTCGAACCAAATGGACCCTAAGAATCCAAGTTTTTAGAGTTTTGACTCCTCTTAAACTTTTGATACTCGGATATTTTTGGTACAGTAAAAACTGAAAGTCTCTCTCCTACATTTGAGGAAAAAAATAATAACTTCATCATTTGATATTTAATTAAGATGATTCTTTTTTTTCATTATGTTCCTAATAAAGAGAAGAATAAATCAAGATCTATATTGTATATTTTTGGGGATCATTAACATTAAAATTTTGTTAGATTTATTAATAAATCAAAAACTATCTTCACTACCTCTCCAAATACATATTCTAATTTTATTTCATACTCAGATTAAAACTTTACGCATCCAAATGACAATTCGGATAACAATTCAAATCACTAACTCAAATCCTAATTGAAATCACACTAACTCAAATCAAATCACTAATTCGAATCCACTAACCAAACGGACTCTAAAAGTTTTCAGAGTTCTCATCTCCTCCTAAACTTTTGATACTCGGATATCTTTGCTACAGTAAAACTGAATTCTCTCTCTTATATTTGAGGAAAAAAATCATATTTTTTTCATTTGATATCCAATTAAGATAATTCTTTTTTCATTGTATTTCTAGTAAAGAGAGTAATAAATTAAGATCCATATTGCATATTTTTTAGGATCATTAATATTAAGATTGTATTAGATTTGTTAATAAATCAAAAACTATTTTCACTACCTCTCCAAATACAAATTTCAATTTTATTATATACTGAGATTAAAACTTAAATGCACATCCAAACGTCAATTCGGATAACAATTCAAATCACTAACTCAAATCTTAATTCAAAACACACTAACTTAAATTAAATCATTAATTCGAATCTATTTACCAAATGGACTCTTAGTGTGCGACTCATGCCCACGCGACATCCTTGTGGAGGTGTGGCCTAGGCCAGCTTGGCGTCCAAAGGGACGATACTGGAATCCATGGCCCCAATTAGCAAAACGCGCTAATTGTGTTTTCTTTTTTGTAAAAATTACATTATTTGTCTATTTTTTAAAGAGTGAATTAATATCTGTCTTCATTATACAAATATCACTTATATGTCCATTTTTTAAAATTTTATATTTTCAGAATCCTAAAATACCCTCTAACTAAATATTATCATGTATTTAAATTTTTATAACAAATTTTCATATTTTCTGAATAGTTAAATTAGGGAAAAAAAATACATGTATATTTTTTATTTTAACGTATTACATTGATGCATTATCATTATTATTTAAAATCTTAAAAAAATGAAATGAATGTTATTGAGTATCGTTATCATTACGTATCATTAACTTAATGATATAACAATTATATAGCCTATAAGATACAAAAAAAAGGACTTAATAAATACTATATCATTAATTTAATTACATGTCACAAAAAAAAGAAATATCATTCACTTGAAGTCTTAAGAAATGAATGTCATTGTGTATCATTATCATTACGTATCATTAATTTAATGATATATCAATTATATAACTAGTAAGACACATAAAAAGATGTAAGAATATTGTGTTATTAATTTAATTACAATACTCTAATTTTGATTTGTTAGTAAAACTATATCATTAATTTAATTACAATACTCTGATTTCAATTTGTCAGTAAATCCAACTTGTCGATAAAAAAATTCCATCTTTTTAAGAAATTTTAAAATCGTTATTTTTAGATACCAATTTGAATTATTCTAAAAAAATAAATTAAAACTAACAATGTCATTATTATGGTCATTAATATCTTTATACATATGTATTGGGATATATAAAGAATATTTATGAACTGCAGACATATTTTAATTCTACAAATAAAAAAAGGTCACATGTCTCATTAATATTTTTTTTAATGGATTTTGTCTTCTTCTTCTTCTTTTTTTTTTTTTTTTTGGGAGGAGGGTTGAATAATTCTTTTGATCGAAATCAAAATCAATTTATCCATTAGCAATGTATAAGTCAGTTATGGGGAATTTCGTCCCAAGGTAAAAAAAAATGTTTTGTTGGTGACTGTCACTAATTTATCATATTTGAAAACTTATGATGGATAGGGTTTTTTGCCTTATGTGTACAGGTGGTAATAAACATGTTCGTGTCGGCACGTTTATAGCACGATACGTTTAGCCCGAACACGAACACGACACGATTAATAAATGTGGCAAAAATACAAATACGAACATGACACGCATATGACACATGCAACAAGCATGACATGATTAACACAATTATTAAACGTGCCGTGATGGGTTGACATGATAACAACACGCATATGACACATTTATGACCCAGTTAACTAAAAATTAAAAAAAAATAAAAATTAAAAATTAAAAAATTAAAAAAAGCCAATAAAGAAAATTAAAAAACACAATGTCTAATTAATATTAACATACTACAAATATTTCAAATATTTTTATTCTTAAGTTTAAATGTGTTATAATAGGCGGGTCGTGTCCTGCCGTATGAACACGTTTACGGTCCGTTTAATTAAACATGTTAAGGCGTGTTAGCATGAATCCAACCCGTTTATTTTTGTGTTATTCGTGCCAACCCATTTATGGCCCAATTAATAAACGTATGGTCTAAACCTGTTTATCTCGTGTCGTTTTTGTATCGTGTTATCGTGCCATATCCGAAATTGCCGACCCTATTTATGTGTTCTTTTTAATTGTTGGATTAATTTTTAAGCATTTGTAAATCATTTAGTTGAAAAGTTAATCTAATAGCTAATATAAATATAATTGTACTTAAAGTAGGATAAAACGTCTAAGTAGAGTAACTCAATGCCCTTATAAGTTGTTTGTTCTTATGTTTTAACAATGTGGGGCTTAGGATCTTTTCCTTTTATACGCCCCGGAAGATGGTTGTCTCTTTAGAGTCTCTAATCTTGTATTTGATAGACCGAGCTGCTCATTTGAACTGGTTGACCTCTGATACCATCAAAAAATTTAGACTTGCTAAGAGCTTGAGCTTTCATCTTAAAAGATCAACCTATTAAGTGGATTGGCCTAAAGTTCTTATAAGTTGTTGTTTGTTTTTATGTTTTAACAATATAGGACTTAGGATATTCTTTCTTTATACATCCGCCATAGGGGGCTCTTTATTTGAAAAAACTATTTAGTTTTTGTATATTTTCAATATAATTTAATATCATCATCTTGCACAACATAACTAATATAATTATCTTGTACGAAATTCCTAAAGAAGTCCCTGAATTATCTGTGCAGTTAGAGGAGAGTTCTGAAATATATTGGCTTAGAAAAAACAAATACACAACTATAATAATAAATTAAAAATTGGGAGATTTTTTTTTTTTGTTTATTTATTGCCTTTCTCATGAGAATTTTTTTTTTTGTTGTTTATTTATTGTCTTTCTCATATATATATATATATATATATATATATATATTTGTCTTTTCGAACTCTTTAAAATGCCCCCAAAAAATCTTTAAAATGTGCTTTTATTCACAATCCCTTTCTATTATTCAAAGGAATTTCTGCAATATGCTAAGGGGCATAGAGTATTCTTACATTAAAATTAAAAGCAGTATAAAATTCAGGATTGCCAGTAAGATTGGTTTACAACCCACTAGAGAATTTTCCATTATTTGATTGCATCAAGTTGTCGGTTTTGTTCTTGCTTTCAAATCATCCAACCGCCAAAAGCTAGGTAATAATAATAAAAAAAATAACAACTTTAGCATTTTCAATTTGTGTGATAGCGAGTTTGGACAAATAACTACTTTAGATTCACTAAAAAAATGGTAAAATTAATTATCATTTTATTTTGTAAGACAAATTTAAATAAGCAAGATTCGTTGTCCAATATTATAAAGAATCTTACCCAAAAATAACACAAAAATGTAATTACAATTTAGTAAGGTTAGGCACCATGCTTGATAGCGATTGGCAATCGAAAGAATGGCCTTGCAAACGCCACTAGATGAGTATCCTTCTTGGTCTGCTCGACATTGCCAATCGAAGATGTTTGACTGATAAGGTGTTTGAAAAGTGAGTTGAAATTGAGAGTTCGAACTGAAAATACTACGGTATGTAAGAATTTTAAACTGTAGCATATTTTTGCTTTACACTTTAGCATGTGAGGATTTTAAATTTTTTGAGTTAGAACTAAGTTTGCCAAACAACACATCAATTTCATTGTTATATTTAACAACACTCATTTCGTTTACTGAATGCCATCTTGAGATCTCGATCTAAGTTATGCAATTTGAAGTTCTCGCCTTGATAAGAACCTTCAATGTTGCTCCTAGTATGTGTTTCACTCAACTTGGACATCTCGGCATGCCAATCTGAATATTCGGATCAATAGTTGCAAAGTTATCCTTGCACAAGATAACGTGGTTTTATGGATTTTTCGTAACCGATAGTAGAAAGCCCCTAATGACCTATAGAGTGTTTGACAACCAAGTTGAAACCTAATCTCTATAGCGTGTGAGAGCTTTATACTATAGTATAATTTTGCTTCATATTGTAGCATATGAGAATTTTACACTGTAGTAGTTGAAACTTTGATTATGAAACTTGGTTGCTAAATACTCTCATAGCTAGCTCATATTATCAAGTGAACGAAGATAACCAACTTTTTATTTGGCCAAGTCAATAAATGAGAGAATTAAGGTATCTTTTTCAAGGACCTTGTGCTGATTTTTGCACCTTGGTCCATCAAAATTTTCTCTCAATTCCCTCTTGCTAATAAGTAGCTTATAATTGTTTTAGTAGTAGTTTGGAATTTATTAACACTGCCCTTCAAAACTCCATAAAAAAGGAAGGCTAACTTGTTCGTGATATGTTGCCAAGATTTCATTTAAAATAACATAAAATTCATGCAAATTGACGCTCAACTTCCTAGACTAACATCACTTCCTGAGTCCGCCATTTACTTATGCCAAAAAGTCTCAAATTTTTTCTATTAGAATTCACTCTAATCATTTTCTTTGAATGCATAGGTTAATTTCTCATGAATTTTCTTGTCTTTTGAGGTTATCTGCCTTTGCAATGGATTTTGAGAAATTTGCTGAGATAAGCGTGTGAACCAAATTTGAACCAAAAAATTTGGTAGAAAGCTTGAAAAGAAAACTATCTGCCGTCCAAAGTCTGCTTTTTGAATATGGAAGAAATTCGGAAAAAAAAAAAAAAAAAAAAAAAGATCTTGATGGTGGACTAAAATCTACGCAAGCACCCTTTGTTGCAACGGAAACTACAAGTTATATTTAAAAATCCTATCAATATAATTTGTTACCATATGGAAATTTCAGTGCTAAAAATAATACAAATAAAGATATAATCTGTCATGTCAACGTCAACCCTTTTCAAGCTTACGTATAGTACTTCTTTACGATCTCTTTTCACAAAAAGACAATGATATTAGTCAAGATGAGGCAAACAAAAAACTTATTTAATTTTTTTAATTTCGGCAATAGGGGCTGATAGTACAAGGAAACATAAGCATTTTTGTTACATAGGTAAATTTTATTATTTTAATTGTTGAATTAATTTATAAATAATATGATCTATAAGTATTTACATTAAATGTTTACAGACGTGTAAAAGTTACCAAGCTATTTTAAGTTATAAAGAGTTGTTTTCGGTTATAAATCAAACAGTACCGGTAAATATAATAAAATTGCATGTCCCATGGTAAGTTTTGCTTGATATTAGTCCTATAGAATTTTTCTGTCTTACACATGCGCGTCTGGGATGTGCTCTTTATTCGGTCAAACTCTGAGCTCATCAAAAACATATTTTAAAAGCCAATTTTTTGTGAAATAACGACTATAAATGCCAACTAATGATTGACTACAAAAATATACTTTCCATTTTGAAGTTATTTTTTCTGTTTTGAAAATAATAGATTTGCCATCTAAATTTGAAGGGACTTTTTTTTTTCAGTAAATGAACTGAAAATATTGTGAACATTTTCATGTCTGCCAAAGTGTTTTTCGAAATGGTCCATGAATTGCTAATAATATGTTGGTGCCTACAAACAATAACTAGAAAATCCTACTAGCACTCTTTAGGGTTCACTTATTTAAAGACTTTAAGGTATTTCGAGAGCATTGGTTCAAATCATTACCAATTTTGTTTAAAATTATTGTTGCATATATAACTCATTTTTCTTAATATTGTAATATATGAGATCAACTTTATACTGTAACAATAAAAAATTTAAGTTAAAAGTGACAACAACAAGCACACGATTTATTAATATGAAAGAGGAATTGTCATGATATTGTTACCCATTGGAGGGTCCTTAGATGGACCCAACACAACACAATATCCACCACTTGCATTGCGTCAGGTTATGCCACAAGTGGATCTGATTGCAAACAAATTAAAGTCGCCTGCTTGGTCCGTACAAATCCGTAAGCAACGCATCCTAGGGGAAAACTGGGGACATGAAAAAGTTTATTAATGATGGATTGGACACAGACGCAAGTTGCTTAAACTTTCAAAGCTCAGTCACAAGTTGGGTTTTTCAAAACTTAAATACATAAATACAAGCCTGTTTGACAAGGTTTGGATCACTATTTTAGTTATGAATAATATCTAAGGTGTTTGAAAGGGTGGTGGGAGAATCACTTTTACTGTAGCATGTGAGAGTTTTACACTGTAGCGATTTTTTTTTATTATTATTATAACATATGAGAGTTTTACACTGTTTATAACTGAAAAAGTGGTGTGAACCGTAGTTCCCACCACCCTTTCAAACATCCTGGTAAAATTTTCATATGCTACAATAACAATTAAAAAAATCATTACGATATAAAATTTTTATATGTTAGAGTAAAAACAATTCTAACCGTCCTGTCATATTTTCTTTTAAATTTCAATTCATTGACATCGTCAGCAGACCTTATCCATATGACCTCATGTATATAATACCAATATATATATTTGCAGTTATACATACGGACACCGTATAAATACAGTTATATATACAGCTATACAATATGAATGAAGTTGTTATTCAAACATCCCAGATGCCCTTTACACAGTCGTAATCTGATGCTGTCTTGAAGCTTAGGGTCGTTTCTTTTTGTAGTTTTTTGTTGGGATATTTATTTATCAATACCTTCTGATTTACATTAATTCAAAAACTAAGAAATATATAAAAATTTCCTGAAATAAAACATAACTTAAGAAAATTAAATTTTATGCTTTTTCTAATGTTTGAAAAATTTTCTCAAAAAAAAAAATATATTCTATATATTTTTCTTGTTTTTCTCATGCACAAAGCATGTGAAGAACGAATTTTACGTTTTCGAATTTAAAGAATTTTTTTAGGATCTAAACGCAGAGACAAAGTGTGAAGAAAAAAAAAACAAAAATAGAAGGTAGATTATGAATTGTCACTGTTCTTATACAGAACTTATAGATTATATTATGACTATATAATCGTGCAATATTGTACTCTTTAAAAAAAAATGGGTGTTGTCTTTTTTCTTTTCTAAAATAAAAAAGGGACACCATTCAAACTTGCATGAGAATTGATGTAGGAATAGTAATTCCTTATGAAATATCTAAAAGACAGATTTATAGTTAATTGTTTGAATGAATTCAGTAAGGAACGGGGTTTATATTTTTTGAGAAGAGATATTTTGCTTAAGGTAGTAATATAAAAGAGAGATTTTTCCTCCCCAATAAGGCCTCATTTTATTTTATTTTATTTTATTTTTTATTTTTTTGAATACCACCTGATCTTTTTAAGATTATTTATTTTCCTTTTTAAAAATATTTTTTATGAGAAAAGAAATGGCGTGATCGTTGACCACGTGTTTGATTAAGATTGACCATGTCGTTTGGATTATTAAATTAAACTTTCGAAGCACGGATTGACATTGCAATTGTCAATCAAGGACTAATTTTCAATATTTCGATTACTTCCGAAAAGAGAGAAGGAAAATTGAGATCTAACTTTTTTTTTTTTTTTTTGGTTCTCTTATATAAGGTCTAACTCTCTCTCTCTCTCTCTCTCTATATATATATATATATTCACGGTGTGAATAAAATGTAGACAAAGATTGTTCTCCAAGGTTTAACTTTCATTCATTGCGTTTATCCCACAATATTTCAGGTTAATTGGGTCGCCTAACATGATGACACGAACATAAAAAATTAACGCCAAACACGGTATGACACAAGATCACATTGAACTAGGTTACGCATGTCATAAGATATTCGGCTGTAATATCCAAAAAATTTATGAGTTTAAATTTAGAATTTAATCAAGACTTAAACAATGAATTTTATTAGCAAAATTTTATTTTTTATTATGGAGTTATATGATTAAGATATAATGAAATTTTATATGCATTTTGTGTGTAAATTTTTGCGAATTAACGTATATGTAGATGTACAAATTAAGTAAGTTAAATACTAAAAATTTTGTTGAGTGTCTTAAAAAGGAAAAATTAATTTACATGGATTGTGTTAAAATCCAATTTTTATATTATAAGTTATAATTTGCGTTCTCATAAAAGAATTTTTTTACTTTATTTTTTTTCAAATTATCAAGAAACTAAAACGTGTTTTTCCTTATAAATCAATAATTTTAAATAATCTAAAACTAACTAGGCCACACTAAGTTAGTTAATTATCATCTTAATACTATATCTTTTTTTATAAACGATTTAAAACTTAAAACTATAAACAAATTAAAGAAACATATATAAATATAAATCTTATAATTGTAAAAGCTTTTAAATTTTAAAATACAAAAAACAAGAATAGAAATTTTCATCTTTGTCTCTCTTTCTTGACCTCATTTTGGAGGATGCATGACCGTGACAAGGAGAGGTGAATTGGCTGGGGCAAGGGACGACGAGGGTAAGGGGGTGATAAGGGTTGGTTGCATAGGGCGAGGTGGCTGACAAGGGAGACATTGTAACAAAATAAGGTTGAGGGCAATATGACAAGGACCGCAAGGCGGGGCAGTGCAACGGGGACGGAGGCTCAGGTGCATAGGGCAAACAAAGGGGAGGGAAGGGAGGGTCGGGGAGATGGGAGTGGATTGTTTGGCTGGTTAGATTAATTAGGGTTTTTTTTTTTTCCTAAGATCAATGATTGAGATTTGAAATTTTTAAATTTTTGGTTGGAAGCTGAACGTGTAGCTGAAGCATCGGAGGCACAATGACACCATAACTCCAACAAGAAGCTGACCTCTGGAGGTGCAATGACACCACAACCCCATCCAAAAGATGAATGTGAAGGTGAAACCCTCGGAGGCACGATGACACCACAACCCCAACAAGCTTCGCTAACAACAAAATCTATGAAAGATGAAAGTATAGTCAATCTATGATTGATTAATAGTTTGCTTTATTTTCATATGCTTACTTGCCTTCTTTCTTTCTCTTTATTAAGCACTTGAGAATTTCTTTTGATTTTTGAAATATTAATGACATGCTTAATGAAAATATACAATTTATAAGATTATTTTTAACTTTACTTTGTTAACAAGCAAATTTATTACTTATTAACTACCAAAAAAAAAAACATAACTTTTGTGGCACTTATCACATTTTATACAAGTTATAATAAATGTATTACAATCTTAGTGATGTCATTAAAACTTATAAGATTTTATAAAAATTGCTTTCGAATTATTATAAAAATAAAATTTATAGTTAAAAGTATAAAATAAATATTTATTTTGTTTTTTATGGTTTGTTTTAAATAATTTTCTTGTCAGAATCTGCTTATTTTGACTATGAACAACAAGTTCTGGTCGTTATTTTAATCAAGCTCCAGTCGTTATTTTAATCAAGCTCCAAGCAAATAGGAACTATAACAAACTTAAGAGTTTGTGAATCTAGTTATTTGAACACGGTTAATTAGTACATAGAGGCCTCCTTATTTTAACTAAGGACAGTGGGTATTAGATTTATTGTCTAGCTCTAGATTTCTTTTTAAAAAAATTCTGCTTAAAAAAAATGGATGTGAAAAATTAATTGATTTTAAAACTGCTGATTGCATTGCATGTAAATTTCACAAAAAAAAAAAAAAAAAAACCACCTGATGAAACAAACTATCCAACTTAAAATTGGGGAGGGTGCTTCCTTCCGGAGATAATATTTTCATTGCTTATGTGTGTGAAGATCAGGCTTGCGAACCTTTCAATGGCATCCCTTTTCTCTTGAAGTTTCTGAACCCAGCCGTCAACATCTCGCAAGATGTTCCAGATCGACCTATGCCTTGTTCGGCAAGTAGGCCCAGATCACGGTTCGGACCACTATCTCGGTTATAAACAGTATAAAGCACTCATATGCTACAATAATAATAAAAAAGTTGCTACAATAAAAGTCCTCATATGCTACAATAAAAACAGTTTTAACCACCATGCTAAACACCCTATTAGTCATTTATTTACTGGCTTTTATCATCAAGAGCTTCGGGTCTAGGTTATATTTTGTGAGGATAGGGTCTAGGATATATTTTTAGACTCCATATTTTGGTGGGAAGAATTTTTCTTTGGACCCAAGTACTAATGAGTGGCAGGTTTTTTGCTGCTAAAAACCTACCTAATCTTGGATTCTCACGAGAGAATCAATGGGTTTGATAAAAACAATGTAGGGCGTATAAGGACCAACTCCCATATATGGATGAATATAAATACAGAAGGCGTTAAATTTTGCCGCTGGACTCTTAACATTATCCCCTGTGAGGACGCAAGTTACGTAAGAATAACACTTTATTCTATTAAATTAATGAAGGACTTATCATATGTTTTAACATCAAATAAGAAAAACTAACGTTGGACTAGGAAGGGTGTTGGACTAGGAAGGGTGGTGGGAACCGTTGGTTAGAATTATTTTTATTGTAACATATAAGAACTTTATACTTTAGCATTTTTTAATTGTTATTATAGCATGTGAGAGTTTTACATTTTTTATAAGTAAAAAAGTAGTTCCCATCACTTTTGTCAAACAAGAGGAATTGTAATATACTTCTTAAACCTTGTATTTAAGGGCAGCTTTGTTTTAGCTTTTAGCCTTTTTGTTTTAATCTTTTTTCTTTTTCTTTTTTACTTTTTCGTGGGTGACAAATTCCACCCTTTTGAAACTTGACCATGGGCAACACTCCTTCCATCTTTTAGTATTTCAATTTATTTTTTTTCTTAAATTGTCAGCAAAAGATTATTACTATGTCCATATTATAATTTAGAAGATATTATAAGCTGTCAAAGGATCATCATGAAGATGAGAGGCTCAGTGGGGGCTTTGATGTTACTTGATTAGCTATTTCATCTATATATTTGGAAATTATCCCAACATGCATTATGATATACAAGTCTAATAATAAAAAGCAGTAAATATAAGAAGTTGAGGAATAAAACATTTTTATGATGTGATAAAAAAAATAGGGTTTTAGTTTTTGTCTTGAAGAAATGTCCTTTTGAGTACCACCAATGAGCAGTAAACAACTCACACATTTGTGTGAATGCAAAGGGATAACATAAGCCTATCATATAGCTTCTAAAAATTAGTTAAACTCACCTCATTTCACGTTAAACGAAACAAACATTGGACAAAATAAGATCATGCTAAAGAAAATGCATTTATTATTTAGGCCATTAGCCCAATGGATAAAGACTTTAGCATAGTGAACTATAACACTGAACAAAACAAAAAATAAAGACGTACTTAACATAATAAAATTGCAAAAAAATAATAAATAAATTACAAAAAGCCCTAACCTTTTAATTTCAGCCGAACATCAATCCTACTGAAAATAAAATAACAATTATTAAAGAAATCCTCGAAACCATATAATTAACGACCAAATCCATCGTCTAAACATTCACCATTTATCACATGAATAATAAACATTAAACATACATATTAATGCAAAATGATTACCTATCACATACATACATAATAGAGAATAAATATATGCATTTAAAAACGATTGTCTCATAATCAACCGCTTAAATTTTTATATCTTTCGCCTTGCTTTGATATCAATTGTTGGTTTTGGAAAACTATTTTCACAAAAACAACAGAAACGTGGTTATAGTTTGAAACATAAATAACAAAGTTTTTTTCAAAACTTTTGTAAAACTCGCAATAGATTATATTAATTTGACGCATAAAAAATATATATCAAATTTTGTTTACTCAAATGAAGAGAGAGTCAGAATCAAATGTATAGCAACCTCTATAAGATGAACCACTATCTTCTTTGTCTAGTCTTTGACACCGGGATAGACATATGTGTGGACTAGGAGTAATATGGCTTCTAAAAGATCACTCAATTTATTTAAGTTGCCTATTAATTAGAACACATGAGCAAATTGAGTCTTGGAATGAAGAACTTTTCTTCTCTTTTTTTTTCCCCTTTCTACATGCCTATGAAAATAAATAATTAATTAATTAATTGGGTCTTGTAATATATATCAAAATTTGCTTATTTGTGAGTGGTTATGGTGCCAACAAGAGGAGAAAGAAGAAAGAAAATTTACTTTTTACCCAATCCCATTTGTCTCTACATTCAGCTTTTCATATTTAAATTAAATCTTATTTATTCAAAATTTGAAATACTACATATGGAAACTTTATAAATAAGCTTTGATATGCATAAGGGACTTTTCCTTTATACTATAGGCACCATACGCACATTAGCACCCTCCCACTATGTGTGCCACCCACACAGTGGGACCCACTTACTATGTGTTACTCAAAACTAATTAAATTAATTTATTTATTAAATAATCTACTTATTTAATAATTATAAATTAATGAGTGATATTTAATTTAAAATTTCATAATTCTAAAACAATTATTAAAATAATTTCACTATGTCCAAACAGTATTTACAAGGATTGTAGGAGGGCTAATGGACCTATAATTTCAAGCTCGACTAAAACCTATATATTAATTAAACTCTTTTATTAATTAAACCCATAATTAATGTATTACTTTTTTATTAATTCTAATATAACTTCACTAAATACTTAGAATTGTACTCTTGAAATTATAGATATATAATTACTTATTTCTTAGAGTCGTCATCTTAATATAGCCATTTTATATAAGTCGATCCTTTATAAGTATTTCATAATTAGAGCTAAGTAAAATCCTTTAGCCTCTTTAATTATTTCTTTATCCTTGAGTGCCATTGATGCTCTAACCAATTATAAATCCATGAACTTAAACACAAATTAAGTGCTCTTATTATTCGAAACCCGAATCAATACTTAAGAGATTTATTTATCTGTTTTGCGTTAGGGAAGGAATGGATTCCATATTGTAATATTAACATTCTCAATTACTTACTTCATTATGCCTCTAAAATACAAGGGATATGATTAGATTCTCAAATCTGTACCGAGAAAATCAAAAGATATAAATCATAAATATGAGTCTGATAATAACTCAGGATTAATATCATCTTATATATGACTATCGGTCGATGTGATTAGAACTTGTTATATTTAACGAAAATTATTAATTGTTCATATCACGTCATGTTTTGGTCCTACATAATCTCATTATGTATAACATATTCATTTAATGATCATTAATGATTTAGATAAGACCGTTTTATTTTTTATAAAAATAACCTGCATTAGTAACACTCAATTAGAGATGCTATACTTTAATTAAATAATTAATTATATATTACTGACTACTTTAATTACCATCTTTAAATAT
Source organism: Artocarpus heterophyllus (assembly GCA_025403435.1). Classification (NCBI taxonomy): domain Eukaryota; kingdom Viridiplantae; phylum Streptophyta; class Magnoliopsida; order Rosales; family Moraceae; genus Artocarpus; species Artocarpus heterophyllus. Next base: position 39,020,017 of record CM046333.1, on the reverse strand, counting down.
TATCCTTCTTGCATATAACAATTATATATAATGTTTAAAGTCATATAGATAATTATAGAATTTTAATAATATTCATAAAGTATTCAAAGATGCATACGTATAAATATGATGAATAAATTCACTTAATTTACTTATAAATATGTCATTTACAAAACATCATATGCTTTAAGAGCATCTATTCTAACATAAATGTATCTAAGAAAGAGGCTCCATGATATTGTAGGAGGAAAGACTATCCAACATAAAATGTTATGGTAGCTTGTGGGTTTGATATGAGGTTTACATATGTGTTACTTGCATGGGAAGGAACTACATCTGACCTTGAAAAATTATAAAAATGCTTTGTCTAGGGAAGATAAACTCATAATTCCTAAAGGTAATATTTAGTATTCTTAAGTTTTTAAAACTATTCAATTACAAAATATTAAGACTAAAAATTCAAACTTTATTTCCTCAGGAAAATACTATTTGGTTGACGCGGTTTACATGTTGCATAGTAGACTAATCATAGCTAAGGGTGAAGCTACATATAGACAAGGGTGGGCAGCCACGCCTTAAACCTTTTTTAATTTCAATATTGTATATAAAATTTTATAAAAATTACATTCCACTCCTTCAAAATCATATTTCGCTCTCTTTGAAATTATGTTCTGCCTCCCTAAAGTGCTATAAGCTTCATTTAATTTTTCTTAACAATGTTAGTATACACTCCACCCTTCCCGACTAAGTTTTCTGGCACTGCCCTTCATCACACCATATAGAGGAGTGTGGTATAACTTAAAAGAATACTATTCTCATGGTCCTAAAAATTATCAAGAATTGTCTAAACTTTTCATGCTTCACTGTGCAATGTCATAAAGAGAGCTTTTGGAGTGCTTAAAATGCGATTCCCCTATAGTTCTAATGGTGCAGAATAAGATTATCCTATTAAAGTAGCAATAGAAATTGTGTTAGATCTTGATGAACAAATGATTGAAACAGTTGATCAAGAGCTCTTGGAAAGAGAGGCGAAGATAGAAAGTGTCTATCCTACACCAAAGAATAACAAAGAAGCTGAAAAGGAAGCAAATATAAGGAACAAAATAGCACACTACATGTGACGAGACTATGTCCAATAGTAGAAAATGTAGTTTGGTAGTAATTTATTACTAGTTTATTATATTAAGAACATGTAAAGTAGAAAAATGATAGTTTGATAGTAATGTAGAAAATGTAGACTATGTCCTCTATTTTATTCCTTAACCAGACAAATTCCACGCCTTGTTTTAATATAAACTTGTATTGTTATTTATATTGCTATGTGGTAGGTAAATCTGGTTAGATTTCTTATTGTTACAAGTTTGGGGTCCAATTTTAGAGAGTTTATATTGTGGTTGAAAAGGTTTAGTTTTAACTTCACTTAAGAAATCATTTTATTTTAGTTTGATTGTACACTTGCTCCTCATAAGAGAATGAAGTTTACAAGTAAATCCCAACTTTATTGGTTTTATACTTTTGTTATGAGAAATATAACGATTTGTGTAAAATTACCATTGCCCATATAAATAGAGTACTAGGGCATGCCATGAACAATTAAAAAAAGGAAGGAAAAAAGCCTCCAAGAGCACTGTTATCCTATCTTTTCTTGTTGGTTGATTTGTTTTGCCAATTTTTTGTTGTGTTTGAATCAGTAGCTGGATCTACAGACTATTTATTTTGTTTATGAATGTAATATTATATTTTTATGTGTTTTTATTGTATATTGAGTTGGTCTTCAACAGGAAGTTTAGCCACATGACTAAGAAATCAGAGAAAGACATTGTTGACAATGAAGAGTCATGAAAAGATAACATAAGATGGTTAGAGGAAATGGATGTCGTATTGGTTGATACATTGATAGAGCAACAAGTGACTGGAAATAGAATTGATGGTACATTTACTACCACTATTATAATAATGTTTTGACAATATGTCGAGATGAGCTCAAAAACCCTTTTTGACAAAGACCATTTAGGAAGTTGAATTAAGACTTTGAAAACTAATTCTAATACACATCATGACCATTTCAAAGGCTCAAGTGGTTTTGCTTGGAGTCCATTAACAAAGATGTTCCAAGTAGAGCTAGAGGTATGGAAGACTCTCATTAAGGTTTGGTTTTATTATCTTATATTTTTTGTGTGTTCATTTTTTTTGGTTTGACATTTAAGCTTTACTACATTATATGTTGTAGGCTATAAACCTAGTGCAAATAAATGGACTTACATTGACATTCAATTTTATGACATATTAAATGAGCTTTTTGTAATGGATAAAGCTAATGGTGAGGCTGCCGCTGGTAGTAAAATAGAAAGTCTGATAATGGCATAGAGAAACTAGCTCCAAGCAATCTGTGGGTGTTGAGCAGTTTGATAAGGTAATCATTGATAGTGTTGAGCCCTTATCGCCTCAAAATAATTCTCAAGTTGCAAATGCATCAAATAGTGTTAAAAGAAAAGCTTCAATGATTAATTCACTTAACAAGCATATTCCAATGCTTCAATATGGTATGAATAGTGTAGATGATGCCATTAAAGAGGGCAATGTTATTGTTGAAAAATCACAGCTACATATCTTGGATAAAGAAGTTTATACTAAATTGTTAAACATTGAAGTCTCTGATGATATTCAATTAAATGCTTTTCTATTTCTAATCAAAAGTGCATCGTAAAAGCGAGCTACCTTTGCGGTTTCAACAATGAAGACTGAAATTAGTGTTGGTTTTTTTATTGGCTAGATTAGTAGTTTTGTTAGGTTTTTTTTTTTCTAAATTGGCTGGATTAGTAGTCATGTTAAGTTTTTTTTTTTTTTTTGCTTTTTTTTTTGGTTGGATCAATTGTTATGCTAGTTTATTAGTCTTTTGATACTTCTTATTTTGCTGATCATACATAGTAAGTTTTGATACTTTTTTTCTTATTAATTTGTGTCACCGTCTAAAACCATCTAACACAAGCAAGGAGCACCCATATTATTCAATACTTATATGACTTTCTATTTGCACGTAACATATTAATATGAATTCATGTTTATGGATTATACCTCCATAGACTTGGAAAATACCGTCTTAACAGAGAAATACTATATTTTTATGTAAATATAAAAATTTATCGCCATTGTTGCCGCCAACCGAGATATATTGTATTAATATGTAGATATTGTAATTTTATATAAATACAAAAATTTAACAGCAACCTCCTTGGTCTCGAGTTATACCATAATAACATGGAAATACTATATCTCCATGTAAAAACAAAACTCAGTGGTGATATCTCTAAACTTAATTGGCATTGTCGATGTCACCGATGACCGAGAAACACCGTATTACTCTGTTAATACTGCATTTCTTGGTAAATATAAAAATTTACCGACACGTCAGTAGCAATCATACTTACTAGATGAATGTTGGTGCCGTAAAAAATACTAGTAGAAACTAAGGAAGAAAGCAAAGAACTTTTCTTTGCCGTATGCTCTAGCCTGTCGTCGTCGTTCACGGCTAGCATATATTTTATTAACATGTAGATATTGTATTTCTATATAAATACAAAAATTTAGCAGCAACTTCTTTGGTCTTGAGAAATATTGTATTAATATGAAAATATTTTATTTATATGTAAAAACAAAACCTCACTAGTGACATTGTCAGACTTCATCGACACTGTTAACATCATCGGTGATCAAAAAACATCATATTACGTGGTTAATATTGTATTTCTTGATAAATATAAAAATTCACCAGCACGTTGATACAAGTCGTATTTACCAGATGAACGTTGGCATCGTTAAAAATTCTAGTAGAAACCGATGAAGAAAACGAAGAAAGAACTTTTCTCTGCCACACACTATAGCTCGCTGCCACTATCCATTCTGTTTTGCTCTGAAGAAGTCGATCTATAGAAGCAAGATGATGGCTTAAGGAAAAAGGACAAAAACAAGGCGAACCTAGAATTTCAATCCATGTTCAACAGCTCCGATGTATGCATTCGTTGTGTGTTATGAGCCACCATCATAGTAAATAGCCTTAGACTGTTGTGACGAGGGAAATCAAGGCATCTTCCTTCGATTCGATCACCGAAATTACAATGATAGAGAGCTCATCTGATCTCAGTTGGTTCACTGGGCTTCGGTTTCTCCTCAATCATAAGGAGCAAGGACTAGCAAAGTCAATGCAATGGAGATAACGACGACATCTGCTTCAGAGGTCTGGTTCATGCATAGCAAAAAGGGGGAGCAGAGAGAGAATCAAATCTCATAGGAGAGAAAAAGAAAGGAAAGGGAAATAGAAGAGAGAGGAAGAAAGGGAAAAAAAAAAAAAAAAGATCTTTGGTTGAGGGGTATTTTTGAGGTCTTTGATTGCTTTAAAATTCTAATTTGTTTAAGTATGTTATATTTTTCACTTTTTTTTTTAAACATATGACATTATTTACTAATAAACTAATAAAATTCAATGTTTTGTGTAAATGTTGAAAAAATTAAAGGGGTGAAGTTTCTTGGTATCCATAATTTAGGAAAATTTACTATTATATCTAGGACTTTTTTTGTCAAAGTTCTTATTGTGCTAAAGCATTATCTCTTTCAAGATGAACTTTTGAAATGTCCAAATTAGCAAAGATTTGACATCTTTCTTTGATTTCGTCTTCTTTTCATCGTTAAGGATAAAGATTTTCTCATTTAAATCTAAGGATTTGAAACTTATGCGAGAAAGAAAATAGTTAATTTTTAAACACCCCCATGAGAAAAAAAATAAAAAATAAAAAATCTTAACAGAATCTGTAATTTTGACAATTTCTGATTTCTTATTATATTACAAATGAATGTTAAATATTCTTATGAAAAAATGTATATTAAGGATAAATAATTAAAAAAAGTTTAGTATAAAACGTGGGAAAAAAGTTAAAGCATGTAAATATTGAAAACCACGACGTACTCTTCTTCCCTTTCTAATCCGTCCAATTAATTCCCCCTTCTCCAATTAATTTTACTCTGGCTCTCCCCTATTGTTTTTTTTTTTCTCAATTAGTTTTTTTTTCTTCTATAGTTATGAATATTATTTTTAACTATGTTCTTCAAAAAATTACTTTTTAAGAATTTTCTAAAGAAAATTTCTTTGCAAGAAATATATTGTTGACCAACACCAAAATAACAAAATAATCGTGCACACAAAAATTAAATGTTCATGCCACATGAATGAGATAACCAAAAAAATAACAGATTGACACATCCATTTTACAATTCCAGCGTGGCATTTCTATACCACACCACACCCTTGCAATGAGGTTCAGCGCATGAGAAATAATGCAGTCCATATATATTAAAATAATATAAAAATAAAAAATGCCAAAAACAGAAAAAACAAAAAAAAAACTGCCCGTCTGGTTATATTTTTAAAATATGTGAAATAGTTTTGTTTTAAAAAATGAGAATTTTTTGAAAAATTGTACTTAAAGTGTTTTTGAAATTTTTGCCTCAAAAAACGTATAAAAACATTTTCAAAAACTCTTAAAGTGTTACCAGAATGGGCCAAAATTTCTTTCTTTTTTTAAAAAAGAATATAAGGGTTATTAGCACTAATGTTCCCTTAACATTAAAGTTTTCTTTATTTTGTTCCTGAATTTTAAAAATCACCACTTTACCCTTTGAACTTTCAAAACTTCTCACTTTCCTCAATAAATTTTAAAAATCACAATTTTACCCTTGAATTTTCAAAGCTCCTCACTTTGTCTTTTAAATTTTTGATTTTTCATTTAAATAAATAGAATTAAGCCCATATAATTCACACATGAGTAACTTGTAAGGACAAAAATAAGAATTTCTCACTCTTAAATTTTGTTTCACATTGACATTCTCACTTGACGACTTTGTTTTTTTGTTTTTTTATCTAAACTCTCATTTAAGAAAGGTTTACCTACACATTTTTCTTATTTTTAATGTAAAATTTGTTTAATAAATCGATATTATTTGCTGATATCTGAATTTAAATAATAAAGAAGATGAGTTATACATTAAATATGAGAAGATATCAGCAAACAATATTGTTTAATGTAAAATTTAAGAAAGGTTTACCTACACATTTTTCTTATTAAACAATATTGTTTAATACATTTAAGAAAGGTTTACCTACACATTTTTCTTATTTTTAATGTAAAATTTGTTTAATAAATCGATGTTATTTGCTGATATCTGAATTTAAATAATAAAGAAGATGAGTTATACATTAAATATGAGAAGATATCGGCAAACAATATTAAGAAGAAATATGCATATAGGCCTTTTTAAATAAGAGCAGATTAAAAAAACATAAATGAGAGTATAAATGTGAAATAAAACATGAGAGTGATAAAATCTTATTTTTGCCCTTATAGGTGACCTATGTATGAGTCATGTGAGCTTAATTCTGTTTATTTGAATAGAAAATCAAAATACCTATAAATATGCGATTAAAATACCTGAGTGTATAACATGTTATGTATTAGTATGTACAATATATTATGTACATGTGTGTATAATGATGAATACCTGTATTTATATAAAGTAAATACTTGTGTGTACTATGCTACGCAACAAATTTATGTGTCATGGATAACATGTGAATATCACATCATGCATGGTATGTCAACCATAATAAATGAACTGGTAAATACGTCACTAGAGATTAAGAAAAGTGTCGTACCGACTCCTGACGCAAAGGGAGTTTAAAGGATATAGTATGGTCATGGCGTTACATAGACCTAAATGAAATTGCGCAATGGTACGAATACTTAGGCCCTAGTAAAGATAAAAAATGATGAAGATAAGAAAATATTATAAGAAAGCATAATTGACCTAGGCATTTATTTGAATGTCCATGTGGGATTTATGAGACTTACTGGGCATTAGCTCATTAAGTTTTTCATGCTGTAGGTATTCCAACGAGAATGTCAGAATAAAACGTAATGATGAGCTGGCGGACGGATGATGTGTGTAGATTGGGTATGGTTTCTGCCGCAGTATGTTTCTACTGTATTGTATATTAAGATATTTTGAAAAGTAATGTTTGATAAACTACATTGCAAAGGAAAGGTGGTTATGTAAATACAAGTATATGTTTGTATTTTAGAAGTTGTTAGACCAGTATATGCAAAGTATTTATTAAAAAAAAATTCCTAAATTTTTGCCTTAAAGTAAGTAAGAAAAAGTTTTATCACAGCTCGAAAAGGCGGGTTGTGACATGCATGACCTCAAAGTTCGATGGTCTTAAGTCTTCCATAAGGGAAGCATCACATTTATGATCTCATGATTAAAGATGTTGGTACTAACACTAAAGGTTATAAGATAAAGAAAGTTAAGGAACAAAAGATGGAAAGTTAAAGCAAGATAAGGAAAGATAAGGAACAATGATAGAAAGTTAAAGTAATATAAGGAAAATTAAGAAACAAAGATGGAAAGTTAAAGTGAGAAAAGAATGACCATAAGACGCTCATAATCGAAAATTCATAATTGAGCATAAATGGAGACATGTGTTTTGATTTTGCTTACTTTTCTTGTTAGGAAACATTTTTATGTTATGAAAAACATTTTGAGGAATATTTTATGTTAAATGTTTATGAAAACATTTTCATGGTTACAAGAAAAGGTTTATAAATGACGTTTTAAGAAAAACGATCAAGAAATGTTTTATGAAAAATGTTTATGCAAAACATTTTAGAAATGCTTTATGAAGTATGTTTATGAACACCGTTTTTAGAAACATTTATGAAAAACGTTAGAAAAGAAAGATTTTTATGAGGAAAGTTTTTAAAGCATGTTTAAATGTTTTGTGAGATTTTGTTTGAACTTACTGAGCAAAAACTCATTAAAAGTTTCTTCATGCTGCAGGTAGTTTTATGGGCGACCAGTAGGATCCGTTAAAAGAGCTAGGTGCTGCAAAGAACAGATATAAAAATTTAGGTATGGATACCACCATAGTTTGCTTTCGCTACACAAAGGAAATGTTTTCTACTATTTAGTGTAATGTTTTCAAAATATTAAGAAAATCACAGTTTTAAGGAATGTATTTAAAGTTTTATGATTTATTTACGAAATGTTTTATTTTCTTATAAAGTTAAGTTTTGATCAATGATTCAGTAAATGTTTCTTAATAAGTTTTAAGAAACGATTTGAAATGGTTTTAAAGACAAGTGTTGAGCGATGTCTCAACTTAAAATGCAACAGAGGTCGCATTAATTTTAAAGAACGTTTTAAAGATTATTTAAAGAAAAAAATTTATTCAGAATTTTTTTTACTAAGTAAGTAAAGTTATTGTTTAAGTAATGATGTTTTAAGTAAGTAAGGTGATTATCCGAAAAGGCAGGTCGTCACAAAATTAGACTCCTTTTAAGTGTTTAATCGGATCGATCACCACAAGTTGATAGTTATCAGCACTAACTGGTGGTTACTTACACGTCTGATCACGAACCGGAACGTGGGACGTGGGAAAGCACGATTTTTGCATCATATTACAGGCCGTCATGTGTCCCACTATTGCGGTTATCCATAACGCATTACTCCATTTCGTCAGACGGTTGGGGGGTGGAGACTCATCCTTGCTCTATATAAAGGGATAGCTTCTTTATTGTGGGAGGAGGGAGATACAATATACAGAAACTCTGCGATATTACTTCTCATCCTCTTGTAATATGTACTTAAAATTCATATTCTAGTGAAATACAGTGGACGTAGCTCTTTTAATAGAGTAAACCATTATAAATTCTGCGTGTGGCATTCTTATTTTTACAACATTATTTTATTTTGTCCATTGCAATTTGATCTGGCGCATTCGTTTAAGAGTTAGCAGGTCCAATTAACGGTGATTTGAGGGCTCAAGTTCTGAAAAACAAACGATTCAAATTAATATTTTCATATTTGATTATAGATTTACCGTATACAGTAGTGATTTTTAAAATTCAAAAGGTAAAATAAAAAATACTTTAAAATTTAAGGAATATTCACGTTAATAACCCAAAATATAGTAAACAATCACATATATAGGTTTTTGATTTTTCAACGGTAAGAGTCCAGCTTATTTGGTGCAAGTAGGGATATTTTGGGCAAGTCAGAGGGACAATAAATAAAAAAAATTATTCTAAAAAAAGGAAGTACTGATAAAAAAAACACAAAAAAAATTAGCAATTGATTTTCTTATTTTTTTTAGCCCTAAGACGAAGAGGCTGTTGTTCATACGTTTCATTCTTCAGTATCCCAAAAACTAGGAGGAAAAAAAATTACAAACAAACAAACAAACAAACACCCTCTATTCTCTCTATTTCTCTCTCTCTCTCTATCATCCCCAATCTCTCTATTTTTCTCTCCAATCTCACAAAAACCGAAACCCTAACCGCTCTTAATCTCTCTTTCTCTCTCTAACCCCATTCTTCGCGTCCATTTTAATCCTGGTTTTTTCTCACCGCTTCGCTCTATATATTTCTCTCTCTATATCTGTGCGATTCTATCGCTCGCTCGCTCGCTCGTCTTGGTTCTCTGAAAAACGCACGCATTGGTTTCGATTCGAGAAGGTTCGGACGGCGGTTGTTGAGACGGTTTGCGTTTTCGGTATAATCGTCAATCGAAAGCGGGGTGGGGTTAGTTTCCCTCTCTCTTTCTGTGTCTCTTATTGGAAGCCGCTCTTTGTCGCTTTCTGTCTCTAGAATTGTCCTGTATTGAGGGTAATTTTTTCCGCTGTTCAAACCCTAGGTTTGGGTTCTAGGGTTTCTGTATTGGCGGAGTTTTTCGGGAGTCCACACTTGAAAAAATTTCCCCTTTTTTATTATTAATCCTTGCCTAGGGTTTTAATTCGATTTTGAACTGGTTCTATGGGCGTGATTTTTTGTTGGTGTTCGAGAATATTGGTTACGCCTTTGGATATGTCGTTGTAGTTTTGACGAATTTGTTTTGTGCTATCCGACTGGGGTTTTCTTTTGGAGGAGATGATGGGGTATTGAGTTCCTTATTTATCTTTCTGCAAATCCATCTTTGTTTGAAGATGGAGGTGTAGTGGATTCTTTTTTCTGTCCATGAATCGTTGCACAATTGTTGCATAGGCAGAGGCAAATCATTCTAGTTCTGAGAAATACCGACCAGAGCTGTTAATTGATTATTAAATTGGGCACTGATTTCATTACAAGTTGGATAAGGAAAATTTAGTTGGAGCTTGGAATTCGGGGTTCCTTTTTTCAAGGATAACAACTTTTCATCATCGGGTTAGCAACTGGTTAACATCTCGTGTTTGATTGAATTTGTTTGGCGGAGATAAACTGTAGTTGTGACATATTATGTTTCTAGAGTGCATTTGGAGGAGTGAGTTTCCAGTTTGGAGTGGTTGCGGCTAAAGGTTGATTTGGGGAGAGAAACAAAAGCATCGAGTTGTTACTCGGTAATTCTGTGTCAAAGTATTTGAAAAAAGGGTAGAGGTTGTGAAAAAGGTGAGTAGTGTTCTTGTGGTAGTATCTGATCATGGTCAGTGCTCCTTATGGAAAGAAGTGAACCCACGTTAGTTCCGCAATGGTTGAGAAGTGCTGGAAGTGTTACAGGGGGTGGCAATTCAGCCCACCATTTTGCCTCATCTTCCTCTCACTCAGGTACATCCTCATTTGAAAATTATGGACCCAAAAGTTGTGCTATAAAATAAATATCTTATTTCTGTATAGTATGGTTATTTCGTTTCATGTTGCTTTGGTGTATCATATACTTAGATTATTGTTAGTTTTACCTTTTTGGACATGTATGGTAATTCTGTTATTGTTGTAATTGTCATGTAGATGTATCTTTGGCTCCTAATGCTAGAAATAGGACTTCAAAGAGCATAAGTGAATTTGAATCACCTCGTTTTGCGTTCCTTGATCGATCTTCCTCATCTAATTCACGGAGGAGCTCAACTAATGGTTCTGCTAAGCATGCCTATAGTAGTTTTAACAGAAGTCACCGTGATAAGGACCGTGAAAAAGACAAAGATAGATTTGGAGACCATTGGGATCGCGATAATTCTGACCCATTAGGCAACATATTTCCTAGTAGGGTTGAGAAGGACACACTGCGGCGTACTCAGTCTATGGTTTTGAGGAAACAAGTTGAGCTGGTGTCTCGAAGGGCTGCTGTTGACTTGAAAACCTCTGGCAACAGAAATCACAGCAATGGCAATGGCTTGCTTTCTGGGAGTATTGGTGCTAGCATTCAAAAGGCTGTCTTTGAAAAGGACTTTCCCTCGCTTGGGGCTGAAGAAAAACAAGGTGGGCCTGAGATTGGAAGAGTTCCATCTCCGGGTTTTACTACGGCTGTGCAGAGTTTGCCTGTTGGTAGTTCAGCTTTGGTTGGTGGAGAGGGATGGACTTCAGCGCTCGCAGAAGTGCCTTCAATAATGGGAAGCAGTAGCTCAGGATCCCTTTCTGCTCAACAAACTGTTGCAGCTACTTCAGGGTCTGCCACTCCAACTGCAACGGCTGGTCTTAATATGGCTGAAGCTTTGGCACAAGCTCCATCACGAGCTCGTACTGTACCCCAGGTAATTGAGAAGATTGTATATGCTTTAGGTCAGATGAAATGTACTTGTGAGTCTTTGTGATTTAAGAAACATGTTTAGGTTTCTAGGGATTTTGGTTATATCAGGATTTTTATTTTATTCAGTTGTTTTTTTTTAATTATTTGAAGTTTTTGCTTAGATCAGGACTTATTTTTTAATACTTATATGTTCTATTTGTTGGGCTGGATAAGGCCGCACGTATGTTTTGGGTAGTTATTTATTTGTTTATTTATTTTTGTTCAGATTTCCAGAGTTAATAAAAGTTATTCATAGTTTTCTTCCTATATGCTCTTGCATGTCCCTACCATCTTGTCTTTGTCAAGTGGTGTCATAGATCTGATCTTTTGAGGTTTTTTTATTTCCAAGGTATCTGTCAAGACACAAAGGCTTGAAGAATTGGCTATCAAGCAATCAAGGCAATTAATACCAGTGACACCTTCAATGCCTAAAGCTTCAGTAAGTATATTGGAATTGATACCTGTGGAGCTTGTTACATTTTGTTAATAAATGCATAGTCATTAGTGTGCTTTTTTTCCATCTTACACGAAGGTTTTAAACTTAATATGTTTATTGCAGAGATTGACATACATGATTCTTTTCTTTTTTTTTTTTGTAATTCTTGTGAAATGGGAAATAGAGGTAATCAGCCAAACTGTAATTGATTCTACAGAATAGCCTTATGAGTATCTTTTCTTACTATATATATAGTCGATGATTCTAGTGGTTGTCTTCTTTTAGGCTTTTATGACTCATTAAACCTTTATACTTCATTGGTGGTGTGTACTGTTTTTCATGTGCAAGTAGCTGCATGTTTGTGTTCTTTAAAGTTCTTTTATAATACCTTATACCTTTTTGAATGAAAGTTGACACTATTATTGTTGGTCAAGCACAATGTGTGATAACTAGTAAAAAATAATCTGTATTCTGCAGTATCTTACGACTGAATGCGTTTGGATATTTATAACTGAACCTTAAGTTACGCTGTCTTTAGGCAATCTTTGCTAGTTGGGAGTTAAGGTTGCTAATTTTCTTGCATGGATTATCCATTCCTTAATTCTTATTTGCAATATCTTTGTTTTAACCTCTGAAGTTGTATGATGAAAGGTTATACTGAACTGATGTGTTTTTTAAATGCGTTTTTCTTTTCCCTTTAAGTGAAGCATCATTTGGATAAGCCGAATACAAGTTGAACTGATAAAAACAAATTGTTGGGGTAGTAGATGATGTTTTTAGTTCAAACCCTTTAGGCCTTGTTCTTTGCATTGATGTTTTTACATTTTCTTAGTTACCCAAACCCGTTGCTGTAAATACTCCCTCTGTTTTTATCGGGGAAAAGGAGACATACTTTCTTTTGATATGTTGTGGTTTTGTCAAATTCTCATTTATAGGGATAGATTTTAGAAAGTTACAGTGAGCAACTCATGGTCACAGCATAGAGTAGTTTATATATTACCCACAAAATTAAAAGATTTTACTCTCTTACTCATTGATTTGCACTTCCTAGTGGTGCAATGTCTTTCGATAATCAGAGTTATTAAATAGTGGAGCCTTCTCTTCTTTTTTTCTTTTGTATGCGTGTGGGTTTGGTGGAGTCAAGGAGGATTCTTGATTCTATTGTCTAATTTTACAATCTAAAAATACCACGTATGGAGAGATTATTGTAACCTACAGAGATGAGCATAGGATTGTTGTTTTAATAATTATTAGAAGTCATTTCGCTCTATATAATATTTGTTAATTTCCACAATGCCCGGGAGAGATATTCCACACTTGTATATATACGTATATCGAAGATGTACGAGGGCTGTCTCTCCCTCTATCTCACCCCCGGCTGTAGTATGGATTAAATTCATTAAGATGATATAATCTTCACATTGATGTATCTGAATTTGGTCAACTAAGCTATTATTCATTGAAAATGGCAGTTCTAGTTAATTTTTTTTTTTTTAACTTGGACAAATCGACATACTAAATTGATTTTAGAGAAAAAGGTTAGGAATGATTGCAATTATTTCAATGCCATTTTTAGAGTAGCTTTTGTATATATTTTGAGTTACATCACTATAGTTGTCCTTGTTTTCCTCACGTTATTGGCGCTTTTCCATAATGGGTTATTTTGGGGAAAAAGGTGGGCGGGGCAGTCATGAATCTGAAGATGTTGAGACACGCACATCATAAATGTATTGCCAGTTTCCTTTTTGGTTTGATGTTTATAACAGTAAATCCTAATTTTTCAGGTTCTCAATGTTGAAAAATCGAAGCCGAAAACAGGTGCCAGATCTGGTGAGATGACAGTCGCTACTAAGACTGGGCAGCAGCAGCCGTCGCTACAAAATGTTAATCAATACCTACGGAGTGGAAATATGAAGCCTGATACTCCGAAGGCATCTCATGGGAAGTTCCTCGTGCTCAAACCAGTGTGGGAAAATGGTGTCTCTCCTTCAAAAGATGTCACTAGCCCAACAAATAGTTCCACCAGCAGACCAGCAAATACTCAGCTTGCTGTTGCCCCTCCAGTTGTATCTGCTGCTTCTAGGAGCCCCAACGGTCACAAAGTTTCCTCTCTAGAACGCAAGGTTTCTGCTCTGGATTTGAAATCAGGATCTACCTTGGAAAAGAGACCTTCCTTGTCTCAGGTTCAGAGCCGGAATGATTTTTTCAATCTCATCAAGCAGAAAACCTCAGCGAATCCCTCTACTGTTCTCCCTGAGTCGGGCCTTAATATTTCATCTCCTACAAGTGAGAAATCAGGTGAAGGAAATAGAGAGGTATTCAGCGCCCCAGCAAGTCCACACCCCGTTGAAAACAGTGCTGAAGTGAACGGAAATGGTGAGAACTGTAAAGAACTACAGAGGTTTTCAGACGTCGGGGAGGATGAATGCCCCAGTTCAGCTGTCTATCTGGATGAGGAAGAGGCTAAATTCCTAAGATCACTTGGATGGGATGAAAATGCTGGTGAGGATGAAGGCCTTACGGAAGAGGAGATTAATGCATTTTACGAGGATGTAAGTAACTTTTTCATTTTCCTATATCTCATACTGAGATAGACTTCATAATGAGTTGAATCGACTTATAATATGTCCCTTTCTCTTATTCTTACACAGTGCATGAAAAAGAAGCCATTATTGAAACTATGCCGCGGTTTGCAGCCAAAGCTTTCGATGCTGTCTAAATCTCATGTGACTAACCCGGGTGAAGCGTCCTCCGAATTAAGTTCATCTGACTCTGGATCTGATGCATGAATTACTTTTTTCCTTACATAATTAGATCCAAGAAGTTGCAATTTTTTGACAGCAGAAGGTAGTTTCTTTCTTTTCTTTTCGTTTCTTCTTTTGTTTTGAAAACAGGAAGCTGATGATGAGTTGGGGTATGATAGAAGAGGGGTGGGTTTTGGTTGGAACTCTGTATTCTGCAAATAGTGCAATAAGTTACAGGTGCCCCCAATCCTACTTCCCAAAACGGGGTTTTTTTTAGGTTCCAAAGTTATTAGGGAGAGGGTAGGGCAGGGGCTGTTTTGTCTGCAATGGAAAGGCGCTGAGAAATTGAGTCATTGGGTGTATTTGGTCCTTTTCCTTCTTTCCTTTTTTTCCTTTCAGGAGGGTTTGATTCAAAAAGAAAAAAAAAAAAAGGCTCATGCTGTTTTTGTTCAATTTTACGGAAAAGAAATCAAAGGTTTTATTTTTAGTTTATATCATGTTCACTTGTCTTGGCATTTGCACATTTTAATTTGGCAAAGCATCGTATATTGTAATATGGCCACTGATTTAGCACGAAGGAGGAGGATTAAAAAAAGAAAGAAGAAGAAAATCAAATTCCAATATTTTTCTCTGCCAATCCAAAACAACTAATTCTTGTATCTGCAATTTACTTTCATCTGCCTAAATAACATGGTACGACTTCTAAGAAATTTGGATTTTTTTTTTTTTCCTTGCTTGGTGCCAATTTGGTCTCTTATGTACAAAATGTATGATATCCGATAGTTTTTGGTAAGTGGGGCCTACTTGTAGCCAAAGAAGTGATCAGAAACCCAGGACCAAAATTTGTCTCCAATAAAGGTTTGCTCGCCGGGTCCTCTCATCACCTTAGAAGTTCAGGTTGGTGCTTGTTTGTTTTGCTGGACGTATTTCGGCTGAAAAACTTTTTTGGGCCTGAGCAGCCCGCTCGGGACAAAAACCAGTGTTCATTTCGGCTTATTGCCTCTTCACGAATATTGCATCTCTAAGATGATCAATAGTGAGTCTCGTTTTAACACATATATGTTAAAACAAGTGTCTGAGTGGTTTTGATTGAACATCATATGATTGGCCTAGATTGAGCACAGCCATTGTAACGCTTGACCCAGCTCAACTACGTTAGGCTTACGAGCGATGGAGTTTAGATTGTTCATGTTGGACTGTGTTTTAAGAGCCCAAGGAAGTAATATTTAGAGAGGAATTTTCATAAATATAATCTTTTAAAATGTACTTTTTATAAATACTACACATGTACATAACTTAATATGTAATATGAATCATAGTGTGGCATAAATTTTTTCAAGCGTGATATAAATAAACACAACTTTTAAAAGTGTAGCATAAGGTGTAACTTTCTCATATTTAGAGGTGTCAAATGCCCGGCCCAGCCCTTAATAGCGTAAGGCACGGTCTAGCCTAGCTTTGCACTGTAGTGGGGCGAGTTGGCACAGCACGCTTGATGGGCCAGGGTTGGGCTTGACCCTCCAGGCCGTAGGGCACTGGCAAGAGCTAGCGGAGGCACGTGATAGGCCTTGCCTGGTCTAGGCACGTCAAAAGTCCTTCAAGCTTGGCCCTTGAGTTGTTTAAGAAAATACCTCTATTTTGAGCTCCTCGAGGTTTTAACGTCAAACTAGAAGAATTAAGAGTCTGCCAACAACTTAACTAGACATTTATTTGTGTGATTTTTGATTTTCAACAATATTTATCATGTCCATAAAACATATTACAAATTTAAATATAAATTTGCTTAAATCACATATTGAAAACAAAATAAGAAGTTTCATTTTTCAATACTCTTTATAATATTTAGAAGTATTTTTTTACGCTTTGTAGTCTCATTGATTTTATAGTTATTAAATTTTATTTAATTATTTTAAAAATAAACAAAAAAATTAGAAATTAAAAAATTAAAAATTACAGGGTCGGTCCTACTTAGGCCCTACAGAGCCAGGGCCTGGGCTAGGGCTAAGCTTGAGGTTTTCCCCTCAAGCACGACGTTGGCACGGCCTACTACTGTAGAGGGTTGGGTTTAGAACGACACAAGTTCTTCATGAGCTTAGGGTCCAAAGGACTAGGTTGGCATGGCATGGCCTTTTTGACACCTCTAGCAATATTTAGACTCAATTATGCTTTATTTTAAATCTCAAAAACACACAATAAATTATCAAAAAGTGCATGATTTCTCTTGTAATTTTCTTTGTCATAGTAAATTTCTACCGCAATTAAAAGTAAACGCAGATTTTATAGTGTTCTTGCTTGTGTTTTTTCTACTTTCTCTTATTTTAAATCTCTCAGGAGTTGAAAGGGTGTCTAATTAAAAATAGCAACATCGATTAGTAGATAAAAGTAAACACAGATTTTATAGTGTTCTTGCTTGTGTTTTTTCTACTTTCTCTTATTTTAAATCTCTCAAGAGTTGAAAGGGTAATTAAAAATAGCAACATCGATTACTAGATAAAAGTAAACACAGATTTTATAGTGTTCTTGCTTTTGTTTTTTCTACTTTCTTTTATTTTAAATCTCTCAGGAGTTGAAAGGGTGTCTAATTAAAAATAGCAACATCGATTTACCAGATGGCAGGGAAAGCTCATTCCTCATGAATCTTGACGCAAGCTGTAACACAAGGCGCATCGACATAACATGAGGTCTGCACTTGATCAACATGGAGTCACCTTCCTCGACCTTGCATTATTGACGCCGATGAGAAGACATTAAAGGTGGAGAGTTCGGAAAGAAAAGTGGAAGGAGGGAAAAGGTAGACAACTTGACGTTTTTTCTTTTTTCTTTTTCCTTCCTTCCACGAGTGTATTTTATTTTATTTTTTTTAAAAAAAAAAACTTCAACAGAAGTCAGAAAAAAGAAAAAAATCATTCTAGAAGAAGGTTATAGGTGTAACTTTCTCACATAAAAACATTTACTTTTACCAAAAGCCAACAAGAGTATTCAAATGAAGACAAATGAATAGCTTAAAAAAAAGGCTAATTTCTATAATTAAATCTCATTTATTATTATTATTGTTATTATTATCATCATCTCAGCCTAGCTCTTAACATAAAGTGTCATTTCTTTGTCAAACATAAAACCACAAAGAAACTCAACATTCTATAGCAAGGCCACAAGGGATAAACAGACTGTATCTTGGGATAAAAGAACCCAAAGTTCTGCTCAACCCCTGCAGCCTTGAGATTCTCATTGAACAGCTCAAACATAAATTTACTCATACTTTCATTGGGCTTCCTTGGACTTCCATATTCATGCATTCTCAAAATATGATTCAACAGTTTTTAGTTGCAAGTCATTGCATTATTTACACTTGTGTGTGAGGCTCATTCCCTGCACTGGGCCAACCAATCTCACCCACGACAACTTGACGTCGGGCCAACCAACCTTCTCAAAAGCATCAAAGAAAGAATCAACCATTACATCAAACATGTTGTAGTACTTCAAATTTCTATCTACAACTACAGCTTCATTTGCCTGATCCCAGGCACATGTAAAATAAGGGTACACATTGATCAGGACAGGTGAACCCTGGTGCCACGCAATTTTAGCATTGTCCTGGAAAACAGGGGCAACTTCAGGAATAAATGACCCGACAGAAGGTGGCTAAGAGGCGGTCAAAGCAGACGAGAAAATGGCTGTTGTGACCTTGATATGTTTGGTTATTTCTTCTGCATGGATTGCTCTTAATACATTTGTAATGGCTAGATCAGCATGTGGTGCTTTGAGGGCATGGAATTACCTCATTTCCTACTGTGACGAAACCAAAATTCACTTCTTTCCAATGAGAGACAATGTAGACCCAAGTAGTCGCTGCTTGTCAGTCTGCGGCTAGATTTTGTATATCTTCGTTTGTCACACCAAGGGCTAGCAAGATTGGCTTCCCCTGCAATGCCTCGACTACTTCGATTCTTGGCTCGAAGATTCGGAGGAAGTTGATTTGGCATCTGCCATAAAGGTTTATGACTTCTTCAGCAAGAGGAAGATTGTCACCATTGAAACCATATTTAAACCAATAATGTAGGAGCCTGTAGTACCATTAATCGTCGTAAATGAGTTTTGTCAGAACTTATATATATTAAAACATATCAATATATTAAAGTGCATTATATACACACCGGTGAGTGTCATTTTTCCATGATATGTTGCACATGAATTTTGTAGTTTGTGCACTTCATAAAGAGAATTTAATTAGGTCAATGGTTGATCAATTTTTTTAATAGAAAAGGAATGCTCTTTTACTAAACTGCATAAAGATTTGTCCCATTTCTTGAACGCTATAAGATTTCTACTATTTATCTTTTCATCATGTTCAAGTTATGAATGACAAAATGCAAAAAAGAAAAAAGCACAAAAGTAAAGAACTGGTTAAGAGGACAATGAAACTCTCGTCCAATGACTGTGTGAAAACTAATACAGTCCTGTGTGATGTTGTTTTTTGCTTCTAGGATGCAGCTGATTGTTTGGCAGCATTGTTTCAACCATATATTGCTAATGGCTATGGTGTCAAGCTCTCACATGCTATAATGTAAAGCAACAATAGGCTACAGTATAAAACTCTCACATGTTACATCAAATTTGTTTTAACTTTATATTCTAACTATATTACCAAATGTACTCTTTGTTGTTCTTTCAAGAGTTTCTTTGTGGTCCACCAACAGTCCTTGTCCAGTCCTCATAATAGTTCGCATTATCTCTCTCCATTGACAATGCGAATGTACCAAATCATCATAATTCTTGATCCTCAAGGCAACCGCTGACGATGCATGGTGCCCTTAAGTCCTTACTGAAACTTAATGCACTTTACCTCCTTAGACCATCTGCAAATGATGTAAATCTAGCCAACTTAGTAAACTTCGCTTCATATTCCCTAACTATCATCTCTCCTTGCTCCAACTGGTAGAACTCCATGATCTTCTAATCTTTATAGCTCTATGGAAAATATCGTTCATAAAACAACCATTTAGATCTTGCCTAGTTCACATTCATGGTATTTTGAGTGCGGCTCACCTACTTTCACCATGCATTCGCTCTACCCTCAAACTTATACACTGCAAATTCAACTTAGAGTTCAGCGAGCACACCCAGAGTATCCAAATGATTCACCATAGAATTTAACCAATAGTTTGCCACTTGCAGGTCACTGCTCTCGTTAAAAGCCAGGATCGCTGCACATCGAAATTCCTAGAATTAACACTGTTAGCGTTCAACTACAAAATCCTACCCCAACACTCTTGCTATCGTATGTCTAAAAGCAGCAAACATGGAATTCATCACACTCTTGTTATGAAGGGGGTGGTTGCCAACGAGACGACGCTTAGGTGCCATTCCATCAATTCTGAAAAGAAAATAAAATTCTCAATGGTTTTTTGATGTCCTATTATGTATACACAATTCCTAAGGTTTCAAAAACTAGGTCTATGATACGAAAATTTTCATGCCCCAAAATCGAGAATGGTGACATGATGATTTAATTAGAATAACTAATTAAAATCAAACTTAAACGTTGATTATGACAACCTCATTTTTCTTGAAAATTTTTAGAAAATATTAAAAATTGTAAATAAATTTAATCGTCACATTTAAAAGTACCGAATTAATAAAATTATTATAAAATAATTAAGAACACAATCGATAAAAAACACAACAAAGCCGTTTGGGTCCCACTTAAGCATATAGTACGTGTTAGACGTGTATGCCCTAAGGAGTAAAAATGTAATATGTTTTTGGAGACATTTTTGTCAAAAAAAAGTTATTTATTATTAATATACCAAAACTTGTCCTCTTTACGTTCATATTTGTTGAATGTATGCTAAGCAAACAATAGTCTGAGACTGTTGGTCTAAACCTTTAAGAATTAGACATATGATGGACAGATTATGTAGAAGACACGATTCTTAAGGTGACAGTCTAAATTATAAGATCCGCAATCGGGTGAATAAACTTGTGTGCTTTATTCATGTAAAGTTGTTATGTTGTCTATATCCCTATTAGGAGATGGTTTGTCTTGACCATCAGAGGTGGACTTTGAGAATAGAAACATTGACACGTTGTCATAGGTGACGATGAGTTAGATCGGGACATAAAGTGAATTGATTTGGATTAATAATTATGTTTCAGCAAATCAATTCACTTTAGACAATCATTTGTATTGTATCTTCATCCTGAGATAAATAGTGAGCTCGTTGTCTTGACTTGTGTCTTTTGATGTACCAAAAGGTGACACATATATTGTAATAGTAGTAAGCATGCCGGTACGTTGAAGGCATGGCTTTTGATAGTATAGACTTGTTATTCATAGATATGGAATCCATAGCTTCTTTTTAAGAGTAGTGATATCCTCTTATATGCATTATCCTATAATTGAAAAACTAGAGCGCTCAACTATTTGGATACATATGTGTAACCGAATGATATACTGTCTTTTGATGGAAAGTTTTCAAATGGTGAGATAATGGAACATAAGATAAAAATAATCGAGAAGGTAAGACGAACTTGTCCTTAAGCCGATTATGGATAATCCTATGGGAATACGATACATTATGATATGTCATGGAGACTTAGTTATACGGGCTTCGTAATTCTATATAGTTTGAGAGTGCAGCTCCAAGCTTTTAGTGGAGTGGCATTAGAGTTGATAACTATGAAATGTATATCTGAGATATTGGGTTTCATAATTATTGGGAGCTTGAATTATATAGGTCTATCGTGTCCCCTTTGCTAGCTAATAAAAATCCTATAACGATACGGCGTGTTTTTTCAATAATTGGTGACTTATGTCAAATTTATCAGATTGACTGAAATTCAGTAAAATCAGATAATTCATGTTTGTTTATCACTTGAATTAACTTTGTGATAAAATTTATTCAAGATAAACTTGATGAATTATTGAGATTGGATAATTCTTGTTTGTTTATTAATTGATTTAATTTTGAATAAATTAAATCAAGATAAATTATAGAATTATCAGGAATTCATTTATTTTCCTACAGATTATTTAGATAAAGTTGTTTTAATTAGATAACTTCTCTATTTGGTTATTTTAATTAAAACTGAGACGTTATCCTATAAAATCTTGGGTGGAGAATTAAAGATTCGTTGGGATTTTTATCGCTTGTTCAGCATACCGATTCTCAGATTTGGCCCACTGATTGAGGAGGTTCGACAAGCCAATCTATAAGTTTGGCTGCCAACTGACGATAAAAAATCACGCGTTTTCATGCAAATTTTATCAGATTATGATCCTAGTTTGATTCTGATTCAAATTTTTGAAGCCTTATCTAATAAGGACTGACTCTTGGGCCCAACCTCTATAAAAGAGGAGTGAGTCTCTTTATTATTTAGATCAATTAAGAGATTAAGAATAAAACTCTGCTGGTAAGATTCTAAAACTCCCTGATAGCTCTTGTTCACAAATCACGAACACTAGCTTTGGGTTTCCTCAATTGGTTGGAATGAGAGTCACCTAGTGGAAGAGCTGTACGTGTGAGGCCACACTAGCTCCGATCACGGATAGAGAATAGCAAAGAAGGCCAGTTGGTTGAGGTCCTTCTATAATGTTACTTCTTTCCATCGATTACGGTAGTTTTTTTGCCATATACAAGGTTAGTAAGATCCAATTAATTTATGCATATAGCGTGTCAAACTTGTGTTTTGAAAAATAATCTAATATAAAAAAAAACTTTCACCAGAAAAGTTTTTATTCATGTAAAGTTGTTATGTTATCTATATCCCTATTGAGAGATGATTTGTCCTGATCATCGGAGGTGGACTTTGCGAATAGAAACATTGACACGTTGTCATAGGTGACGATCGGTTGGATCGAGACATAAAGTGAATTGATTTGGATTAATAATTATGTTTCAGCAAATCAATTCACTTTAGACAATCATTTGTATTGTATCTTAAGCCTAAGATGAATAGTGAGCTTGTTGTCTTAACTTGTGTCTTTTGATGTACCAAAATGTGACACCCACATTTTAATAGTAGTACGCATGTTGGTACATTGGAGACATGACATTTGATAGCGTAGACTTGTTATTCATAGATATGGAATCTACAGCTCCTTTTAGGAGTAGTGATATCCTCTTATATGCATTATCCTGTAATTGAAAAATTAGAGTGCTCAACTATTTGGATACATATGTGTAACTGAATGGTATACTGCCTTTGGATGGTAAGTTTTCAGATGGTGAGATAATAGAACATAAGATAAAAATAATCGAGAAGGTAAGACAGAACTTATCCTTAAGCCGATTATGGATAATCTTATGGGAATACGATACATTATGATATGTCATGGAGACTTAGTTATCCATGTTTTATAATCACCACCTAGGGGTGTGCAACCATAAATCATGCTAAAACACCTTATCCTCTCAGAGATCCAATTTGGTACATGATAGAAATTCCTTCCTAGGGGTCGGGACCATCATGTTCTTCCTATGGACCAACGATGGAGGCCTTAGGTTCTCTCTTATAAAACCTTCTCCCACTCAATCTTTTGAAATCAAGGTTTTATTTTAAAATTATGCATGAACAATTTTAACATGAGCAGCATTTCCTATTCTATATGACATGTTATCAATATACATGACAAATCATATTATAATGCAGACAAGAAAAGCAATCAAGCAAAGCTACAAGCAAAATAATAATTACTGTAATATTATAGCTCCACCCTAGAGAATAGAAAACTAAGATTACAAGAGAATAATCGAGACATTTATCGATTCTTCATCCTTGAATCCTCAAGTTGTATCCTTCTTCACGTAATTCTAATCTTCAAGTCTTCAATTCCGTATGAATCAAATACTTCATATTTTCGGTCATATCCAAATTTAATGTTTCTCAAAATCGTCTCAAAATAAAATTAAAATTGCACTGTAAAAATTGCACATTTTTTGGAAATTTTTCAACTCTCGGTCGGCAGGTCGATCTGGGTAATCAGCCTGCCAGTCATGCTTCATCGGCCTACCGATCAAAAAGATCGGCATGCCGACCCATGAAAGTTTGGCCTGCCGAACTAAAAGTTTGGCTTGCCGGCAGAGCCACCTGATTTCTGTCCCACTGATGGCATGCCGAACCATACGTTCGGCTTGCCGATCTGTGACCATCGGCCTACCGAACTGGAGGGTTCGACATGCCGACCGAGCATAAATCTCCCATTCCAGAAAATACAATTTTAATGCAATTAATCAATTTTATTTTTAACAATTCAAAAACATAAAATTAGAGACTCGGGAAATATTTGGGTGCGTCATCATCCATCTTCTAGATCCGTTTTTTTCGAATGATTATTTAATTACAAAATTCTTCCAAATTCAAAATTAAATAACAATTCTTAGATGGAGATGATAGTCCGCCATCTAATTACATGAAAAACCTCGATACGCATTCTAACTTCTAAGGAACCATAACCGGCATTAATTAATTAATTAATTAATAATTAAATAACAATTTAATTAACCATAATTAATTAATGAATCATTCACCACATAATCCATGACAACATATAATTATATAGAAACCTAGAGTGCTAACTCTCTTTGAAATTAAATTCAAGCATAGGAGAGATTAAGATCACAAAATTTATACATATAACATGATCATAAACTCGTAAATTTATGTAAAAACCTTTACACTAACACTAATTGTTTGAAAAAACAGTGTGAGGTACGCAACAAAAATTTTAAAAATTTTAACATCAGAGTATTTTTCCAAAACACAAGTTTGACATGCTATATGTATAAATTAAACAGATCTTACTAACCTTTGTGTGCCGAAGAACCTCCGCAACCTGTGAAGAGAAGTAACGTTCTAGAAGAGCCTTAACCAACTGGTTTTCTTTGCTATTCTCTATCCACGATAGAAGTGAGTGTGGGCTCACACGTACAGCTCTTCTACTGGTGACTCTCCTTCCAACCAATCGAGAGAACCCAAAACAAGTATTCGTGATTTGTAAACAAAAACTCTCAGGGAGTTTTTCAGATGCTCACCAATAGAGTATCACTCTTAATCTCTCAGCTGATCTAAGTAACTCATGAGACTTACTCCCTTTATATAGTGATTGGTCATGGGATCAGTCCTTATCAGATTAGGTCTCAAAAACTCGAAACATAATCAAGTTCAGATCAATATTTGATAAGATTCGGGTGAAAATGTGTAATCTTATCTCTCGCTGATCGGCAAGCCAAACAGGCCCCATCGATAGGCCGAACTGCTGCGTAAATGTCTCCACAAATTTTTTATGTTCCACCCGAGATTTTATAGGATAAGGTCTTAGTTTTGATTCAAATAACCCAATAGAGAAGTTATCTGATTAAAACAAACTTTATCAAGATAATCTCTAAGAAAATAAATCAATTCACAATAATTCTACAAGTTTGTCTTGATCTAATTTATTCAATTAAATCAACCGATAAACAGACAAGAATTATTTGATCCCAATAATTCAACAAGTTTATTTTAAATTAATTTTATTACAAAAATTAATTCAACGAATAAATAGACATGAATTATTTGATTCTTTTAAATTTTAAACCAATCCGATAAATCCGACATAAGTCACCAATTATTGAAAAAGCACGCCGTATCGTTACAGGATTTTGTGAGCTAGCAAAGGGGACCAAAATGGACCTATAAAGTTCAAGCTCACGATAATTATAAAACCCAATATCCCAGATATACCTTTCACAATTATCAACCCCAACGTTACTCCACTAAAAGCTTGGAGCTGCACTCTCGAACTTTATAGAATTATGAAGCCCGTATAGCTAAGTCTCCATGACATATCAAAGTACATCGTATCCCTATATGATAATCCATAATCAGCTTAAGGATAGATTCTGTCTTACCTTCCCGATTATTTTTATCTTACGTTCCATATTCTCACCATTAAAAAACTTACCATCCAAAGATAGTATACCATTCGGTTACACCTATGTATCCAAATAGTTGAGTGCTCCAGTTTTTCAATTACAGGATAACGCATATAAGAGGATATTATTACTCCTAAAGAGGAGTTATGGATTCTATATCTATGACTAACAAGTCTATACCATTAAGAGTCATGCCTCCAACGTACCGGCATGCATACAATTATAGAGATGTGGGTGTCACCCTTTGGTACATCAAAAGACACAAGTCAAGACAATGGGCCCATTATTCATCTCAGGATTAAGATACAACACAAATGATTGTCTAAAGTGAATCGATTTGCCAAGACAAAATTATTAATCCAAATCATTTCACTTTGTGTCCTAATCCAACACATCGTCACCTATGACAACGTGCCAATGTTTCTATTCACGAAGTCCAACTCTGATGGTCAAGATAAACCATCTCCCAATAGAGATATAGACAACATAATAATCTTTGCATGAATAAAACGCCCAACTTTATTCCCTCGATTGCGGATCATATATTTTAAACCGTTACCTTAAGAATCGTGTCTTTCACATAATTAGTCCATCATATGCTCAATTCTTAAAGGTTTAGACCGACAGTCTCAGACCACTGTTTGCTTAACATACATTCAACAAATATGAACGTAAAGAGGACAAGATTTGATATATATAAATGAATAAATTCTTTATTGATAAAAAATGTCTCAAAAAATGTATTACGTTTTTACTCCTTAGGGCATACATATCTAACACTTTTCTCTAATTTGCATTGAGGTCATGTTTGGTTAAGTGGCAAGGAAAAGAATGGAATGACTAATCTTGAAAAGAGGTTTAAACTAGATTATTATTTTAATTTAAATAATTGTGAATTACTATCCAAAATCCCAATTACTAATTTGAATAATTATTTTCTAGAATTAATTAATAATTAATTCTCTTGGAAAATAAACAGATGTGGCGCCCACCCTAATAGGCATGCACCTACTGGTAGTTCAACCAAGACTGTGGCCCACGCGCCCCATCAACCCAGATAGCCTAACCTGTGTATAGTTCTATCTTACCTGTGGTAATCTATATTTGTCCGATCTATCATAAATAAATTAGTTGTTGCAAAAATAGTACTCAGATCAAACCTTTGTCTATAGAACGAGTTAGACATGCTATGTATTATAAATTAATCAGAGACCTTTATACCTTGATAAATAAGAAACCATACTTTTGGTAGAAATTTATTCAGCAGATTTGCTACACAAGAATTGCGTTTGGAAGAGCGTCAACCAACTGGTCTTCTTTGCTATTCTCTTTTCCATGACCAGAATGCGAGTGAGCACACGTCGTCCCATTCTCCTCTTGGTAATGTCTCTTTCTAACCACAAAAGAAAACAAAGAATTATTGTTCTTGATGTTGAATAATAACCGTATGGGAGTTTCAGCGTTTCTCTCTCTAAAATACTCTCTCTAAATTTCTTAAGTGATTTTATTAATAATAAGAACGCTTTGCTTATTTATAGTAGCTAGTAGGGAATCTATTATACTCAAATAGGGTTTTAAATTATGTCATCAAGTCGAAATTTCACAACAAAATGCGTAACATGCGTCTGTTGTGTGGTAGGGCTGGTCCACCAGAACTTTTGTATATCGGTCGATCAGCTGGTTGAGGTTGACCTGGTGTCAGCTTTTTTACCATTCCACTCAACCAAATTGATTCATCTATTGTCTGGTTATGGCCAAATTAGATAAATTCCTATTCTATTTGACCTAAGAATTTTTTATAGAGTCTTAATTTTAATTCAAATAACCCAAAGCAGAAATTATTTAACTAATACAGTCATATGTTAATAATTCCATATCAAATAAAATATAGACAAATAATTCAATACGTTTATCTTGAATTAATTTATACAGTTAATTCAATCAATAAATTGACATGAATTATTACAATCCAATCAATTGAATTTAAAGCAATAATAGAGTTAACATAAGTTACTAAGTTATAGGAAAAATACAATGTATTATTGTAGGAAAATATATGAGCTAACAAAAAAGACCCAATTAACATACAGATCAAACTCCTATAATTGTAAATTGAGCTATAATTATAAAATGACATGTCCTGACATGCTTATTCTACGATTATCAACTCTATAGCTACTCAACTAAAAGCTTAAAGCTGCACTTTTGAACTATATACAATATTATGAAACTCCAATAAGTTAAACGTCTATGACATATCATAATGTGCAACATCCTCATAGGATTCCATAATCGGCTTAAGGACAAATTTTATTTTACCATCATGGACATATTTATCTTATGTTCCAACACATCGTCGCCAGTGATAATATACCAATTTTTCTACCCATGGAGTCTCACTTCTGTGATCAAGACAAGCCATCTCCCATTAGAAATGTAGACAACATAACAATCTTAACATAAATAAAGTACACAACTTCATTTCCTTGGTTGCAGACCTTTTATTATCACCTTAAGATTCATGTTGCCTATATAATTTTTCATCATATACACAGCCTTAAAGGTTTAGAACGATAGTCTTAGACTTTAGTTTTCTTATCATATATTCAATATAAATGAACATATTGTAGACAATATTGATATATGACATAAATAATAAATTCTTAATTGATCAAATGTCTCAAAAACAGTATCATTGCTTAATTCTTAGGGCAATAAGTCTAACATTAGTGAGCTACATGGGACCCGATAGACATATATTATCACGCTATAATAATAACAGATAAATTAATCATCGTTTAATTTTCTATTTAATTATGAACTTCAATGTCACTCTACTATAGACTAGAAGCTACACCTTGATAATATACGGTATTACGAGACTTCTGATATATAAGTCTTGTCATGGCCTCTCATATTATGTGTATCCTCATGGATTATACATAATTGGATAAAGGACTAAGTTCTGTTTTACCTTCAGATTATCTTATCTCAAAGTTTCATTATTTCATCATTGGAAAATTCACTCCTTTTATAACACATACAAACGGAATGTTATCTGGTTATATCTAGATGAACACAACCTTGTTATATTTTCCAATACCCGAGTAATGCCTTTAAAAGGATGACATTGACTCTTTGTTAGAGAGCTATGGATTATGTGTCTGTAGATTATGCTTTCATCAAATATAAGTTATATCTTTAACATACCAATAATAGAGCCTTCGTTCATTGAAATCCTTGCCTTTGACATATCAATTGATACAAGCTACAAACACTAAGTCATGAACCCACTTCAAGATTAAGATGAGACATCAATGATTAAAAAAAATTATTTTAAGTAATAGCCTGTTTGGTATTAGTTAGTTCTAATCGAATTTTCAGTTAGAAATAGTATAAAGCTCTCACATACTAAAGTAAAGCAAAAAGTTGTTGCAGTGTAAAGCTCTCACATGCTATAGTGTTTACAATTCTAACCACAATGCCAAACACCCTATAAAAATTAAATCAATTCAACTTTAGGTCCAGTATAGTGTGTGACTACCACTAAGTCTATCACACCGATGTATCTACCATGGAGTTGCTCCGACAGCCAAGATAAACTACTTCCCTAATTGGATGTAGATCTCTATTACAGTCTTATCATGTATAAAGTGCTTAATTATATATATAGATCGCAGATTATATAATTTAGACAATTAATCTCTCAATTAGATCTTTCTGCATATAAACTCCATATATGCCTAATTCCAAGATTTGGTTCTAATAATCATGAATCATATGTTTGCTAATATACAAGCATTAATATGAAAATAATATGAGGACCATTACGAATAGATGGAATATTCACGTTATTATTTATTTAACCAAAAATGTCATATATAATATTAAAGTATTTATTCTTTAGGGTACCGATCCTAACAATATTTACTTTAGGGTATCGGAACCCAGGCACTAATACTTTTAATACGAAATCTTGAATTGTACATGTACATGGTTAATAACTTAATATGCCAAAAGATATGTTTGCAAGATGATACTCTAAAGATACAGTCCACAATCTATGAAATGAAAATAAGTACTTCATTCATGACAAGATTGTAATAGGTGTCTGCTTTCATTTGAAGAGACAACGTGCCTTTGCTTTTGGAGCGAAAACTTAAAGGTGGAAGCATTGAAATATAATTAGTGGTGGATATATCGGATTGAACCTCAAGTGTAATTGATGTTACCAACAATTTCATTCAACTAAATTAATTCAATGTGATAATCGTTTAAATCATTTATGTAAGGATCTAAATCTTAAAGTAGATTCATAACTCTATATTTGTAATTTGTGTCGTTTGATATATCAAAGACAAGAGTTTTGATGATTGAAGATTCTTATGTTGGAAAAAAGAACCCTTTTTTGATGTCACCATTGTGGGTTCTTACATAGCTGGCTTGTTTAGTTTTTGCCATTGTTTCATGTGTCCAACTTCTTTTTGCATAGCATCATGGTAGTTGAACACCTTCCTCATCCCAAATTGAGTGCCAAGCAGAGAGGAAAGCATGTTTCCTCAAACTTTTCTTTAATTAAGCTATCCATCGAGTCGAGTTGTAAGGGGATCGAATTGAGTACTTTTGGTCATAGCTTAGATTCGATCAAATTGAACTCTGCATCTCGACTTAATAAATCCTTCTACAATTGGTCGTGTGTAAGTGTACATGGTTGCAAGTAATAAAATGGGAGTAGAGTGTCAATTTCCTCAAGAATTAAATTATTAAATTTTTACTATCTATCATAGTTCAAGTACTTCTAATTTTATCTAGAAATTTCAAATTAATGGTGCTTTTAATTAAAACAAGGAATTAAAATTAAACTAATATGAAAAATAATAAAACAAAATCAATGGAATAATTAAACTTAAGTCACCAATAATAAAACGGGTCCAGAGGAACTATTTCACCTAATTTCTATTATGTTTAGTAATTGCCTATATTATCATCAATTTAATCTCCCCAATTTATTGACATACAACACCCATGTATCTCCACTTTCCTTTCTCGTACACAATTGAGAAATACACAAATTAATTATACAATACCCAAACTAATTAATTCTAATGTTTCTATTTGGAACCAATTACTAAGGACTCATTAAGTGCAATTTCTATTAATTGACCATAAGGCGAATGAGGGAGATAGGCTAAATAGAAAAATACATTAAAATTAATGGTCAAAATTTTAAAAACTTAAATAAATAACATATTAAAAAATGTAATTTTACATTAATTACAGTTTCAAAAATATCCCTATCTAATTTCTCCTACCTATTCTTCTTTTTCCTATCTTACTTCCCCTCTTTTTTAAAATCTCAAGATTGCATAAATGGTTTTTTTTTTTTTTTTTTTTTTTTTTTTTTTTTTTTTTTTGTCTTCCTTCATTTGATTGTTTCTCTTCTCCCCATCTCTCTTTGCTCCTCCTCCTTTCTCTCTCTTCACCTTTTGTTTTCCATAACTCAAGATTGAAAACATTAATCTGTTCCTTTTTTTTTTCCTTTGTCTTTCTCTCCCCTCTTTCTCCTCTCTCTCTACAACGAAGTTGAAGACCATCGAGATGATGCCACTACCAATGCTAGTATCGGAAAAGATGTCGCTTCCAACATTGACGCCAAACAGAGGTCTGCCTCAAGCGGTAATTTCTAGATGGAGTGATCGTCTTGTAGAAGTTCACCAATAACTAATCTTTTTTCACAATAGAGATCGACAACGAGACAACGACGACACTCGGCCTTGCAACCCAACGATGGCAGAGATGTTTTAGGGTGCAAAGAAAGGAGGAGATAGTTGTTTGGGAGGGAGGAAAGTTTTTGAGAGAGTGTGTGCGCTATTTTAAAGGGTAAAAAAGTAAGCTTAAAAAATAGAGATGGCCCGTAATTCAAGTGTTTATAAAAACCCCGTTTATTTTCAACCGTGTTTGGAAGTGACCAATTCATTAAAACATCTTTTTAATTATTTGGGAAAGAGTGATTAACAATTCGTTAGAACCTTCCAAAAATTACACGCAAACGTGGCAAAGATGCTACGCGTAAAGTAGCTGCGAGTCTAGCCATCGAATCATGTTGCTTCACCACACCCTATTATTCCCCCACGCGTATAAATATCTCTCTGTCTAAACTTCTCTTCTAACCGCCACCGCTTCCTGCAGGAAACGCGAATCTTTCCCCTCTCTCTGTCTCTCTGTCTCGCCCTCTCTTAGATTTAACTATTTTCTCTTTTTTCTTTTCTTTTCTTTTTTTTTTTGCCGTTTAATTAATTGTTTAATTTTCTCTCTCGTCTGTTTCTCTCTCTACACTTTCGAAAGCGAAGCCAGAACTGCGGAAAAGACCAAAAATCAGCTCTCGAAAACGGATCTGAAAGGAATTTCGAACCAGAATATAACAAGCCGAAAAAACCCTAACCCCAGCCGCGGGCTTATCCTCTCTCTCTGCCTCCGAAACTCTTCGAAATTAGGGCTAGGGTTTGGTTTCCCCCTTATTTTTTTCCCTAAGAATTGTTCGATTTGGATGTTTTAGGTTTTTTTTTTTTTTTTAGGAATTAATAGGGTTTGGATTTTCCAATTTTTTTTCGGTTATGGATTGTTGTCGGTGATGACCGGAGGGAGATGTCACCGGCGGAAGAAGAAGATGATGGGTAGGGGTGCGGACGGAGGTTGCGGCACCGAGGAGAGGCCTTGCTGCCCCGTTTCTAGGGTTCCGGCGAAAATTCTGGTCAATTCGCCGGAAAATTTGACGAAGGTGGGCGGTGTTGATTTTTTCGCGCAGGCGAAGAAGTCGTTGTGCCTACGCTCGCCCTTCGATGGTCCCGAGGAGGCTTCTCCGGCCAGTGTGCCCACTCTCCCGAGCGGGTTGGCGAGCTTCTTGTTGAGGCAGTCTGACAGTCGGAAACGGCACAAGAAGTCGCATTCGAGCACGGACAACACGAAGAAGAAGAAGAAGTCTTCACGGCAAGGCGAGAGGTCCAAAGTCGTCTCCAACTTATGGGTCGAGACTGAAGAGTACTTCAGGGACTTGACAATGTCGGACATTGACCAATTGTACGAGGTTTCTGAATTCTTTTCGAATTCAACTGCTCGCAACTGTTTTCTCATTCCGGCATTGGAAAAAGTGAAGGAAGAGAATGTAAATAGTGGAGGCCAAAGTGAAGTTGTGGCAGAAACGGAAAATGGGGTTGTTGGTAAGAAAACAGTGGAAGAGAAAGAATTTATGGGAATTGATAGTGTAGCTGATGAGGGTTTGCCTCCGAAGGAAAAGAGTACTTCAGCGGTTTCCGAATCGTCTAGTGGGCTAGAGTGGCTTTTAGGTTCTAGGGATAAGGTTTGTCTAACGTCAGAGCGGCCATCGAAGAAACGGAAGCTTCTGGGTGGCGATGCAGGGTTGGAGAAAGTTTTAGTCGCGTCTTCTTGTGATGGGAATTCATCCTTGTGCCATTTTTGCTCCGCGGGCGACACCGGTAAACAGTTGAACCGGTTGGTCACTTGTAGTTCTTGCCAGGTTTCTGTTCATCAAAAGTGTTACGGCGTTCAAGAAGAGGCTGTGGACTCATCTTGGTTGTGCTCTTGGTGTAAGCAGAAGAGTAGTGATAGTAGGGATGTAGAAAAACCTTGTGTTCTTTGCCCCAAACAGGGTGGTGCTTTGAAACCTGTTTTCCGGAGGGTTAAAAACGAAGCGTCTGGAGAGTTTGCTCATTTGTTCTGTTGTCAGTGGTCACCTGAGGTTTATATAGAAGATTTAGTGAAGATGGAGCCAGTTTTGAACGTAGAAGCAATAAAGGAAACTCGTAAAAAGTTGGTGTGTAACATATGCAAAGTGAAGTGGGGCGCTTGTGTTCGGTGCAGTCATGGTATGTTTTGTTCTTCCATTATCATGTGCCATTCTACGTTTCTCTTTTGGCTGGTACAGCAGGAGAGACTAGCAATTGGAATATTTTTACCTCTGTCAATATTTCAGCAAATACAGATGATGATTCATGAATCATGACGAATGCTGTTACCGTCAGTTGGTCGTAGGGTTCACTTTGTAATGTTAATCTAGCATTCTGAAGAACGGAAATCTGTTAAGAATAAAGGAGGAACTTGGAATTCAACCTTTCTTATTTGGTGTTTGTGATTAGATAGTATGAATTTGCTGACTTTCGTCTTTATTTTAACCAGAATATGCTAACTGATAACATGTCATTTTTCCTGGAATGGACAATTCTATTATTTCCCTGGGTATCTCTCTCTCTCTCTCTGTTGGCCACTGTCTGGCGCTGTGTACTTCCACACGTACGAAGGTTCTTCATTTCCATATATATATATATATATATATATTTAATTGGATAGAGAAGTGAAATTGAATGAGGATGTCTATCTATACTCATGAAAGGAATAATATAAAGTTATCCGTGGCTCTTTATTATTCTATCATTAAAAGGTCTTTTTTTAATTCATCTATTCTATGTACAAGACACTGCATGATCCTTGTTTGCCGTGTAGTCCCTCTGGTGTTATGGATAAACGTAATTATGTACTTTCAGCTCCTTTAGGACCTATTATATAGTTCAAATTTAGAGCTCTTTGCTAATTTTGACTTGCCAGTAAAGAGGCCAAACTTTCAGCTGTTGACCGTTGTTCCATGGCTTGACATTTAACCTATTTTATTCGATCTCTCTAATTCCAGTGTTCTTTTTGCACTTTTGGGCTGTCTGGATCACTTGGAAAAATTTTTTTGCCACCTGAACTTTCATGTTAGCTAATTGTGAAAATTTTACTGCTTTCAAGTACTTGACGTTCATTTCTACTTGATGTCCTTTTTTTTCTTTTAATTATTTTGTATTCCTGAGCTCTCATAGCGAACAAGCCCTTTATTTTTTTAATAACTGAGACCTGTATTTTAATAACTGACTTTAACATACTTATTCTGAAGGTGCTGGATAAGTTGTCTTTGCTTTTGGATTATGTTTCTCCTCATGTATGTGTGTTTTCGGGCTCAGGAACTTGCAGGACTTCTTTCCATCCTTTATGTGCAAGAGAGGCTAGACACAGAATGGAAGTTTGGGGAAAACATGGTCATGACGATGTAAGTGTCCTTTTCTTTTTCTTCTGGTATCTGATACTGTTCCATGATAGAAGTTGCTAGAACTGTGGCAATTTTAATTAGGTTTCTCAATGGAAAAAAATTTGCTTTGTGCACTTATGTAGGTTGAGTTACGGGCCTTTTGCTCGAAGCACTCTGAAGCACCAGATAAAAACAATTCCTCTCAGTCAGGTGACGCTTCTGTAGTTGCTGGCAGTAACCCTGATTCCATCGACCATCTTCCTGAGAAGTCAAATGTTGGCTGCAGAAATGGAGATAGTACTGCAATTCATGTTGAAGTGCCTGATAGCAATTCTGACAGATCTTGTGACATTGAATCACAAGA
Source organism: Artocarpus heterophyllus (assembly GCA_025403435.1). NCBI lineage: Eukaryota > Viridiplantae > Streptophyta > Magnoliopsida > Rosales > Moraceae > Artocarpus > Artocarpus heterophyllus. The sequence continues at coordinate 38,984,919 of CM046333.1, read as the reverse complement.
GACAGGATTGCCTGATTCCAAATTAAATGCTAGACTTGTGTCAGGGTGCAATGATGCACAGCCGCTTAATGATGTGGGGATGTTTGAAAGAAACAAAGAAGACATTAATACGTTGGAATCCTCCAATTATGCATTAATTTTGAAGAAGGTGCAGTAAACATCCAATCCAATACGCAGCCAATAGTAATTTTATACAATTTGTTTGTACTCGTTGCAAGTTTAACATTTTTCAATCATGCAGTTGGTTGAACGTGGGAAAATAGATATGGAAGACGTGGCATCCCAGATTGGCATCTCAGTGGATTCTTTAACTGCCTCACTTGCTGTAATGATAAAAGATGATAACTTTTTATGTTCCTAAGTAGTTATTCATGTAATTGTAGCACATATTGGTTTGTCTCTTTGCCCATTTCGTTTGTTGTTATCAATAATTTTCTTGTGACATCTCAAACTTCTTTCTGCAGGATAATACTATGATCCCTGATGTGCAATGCAAAATAGTTAAATGGCTTAAAAACAATGTGCACTTGAGTACTTTACAGAGGAATTTCAAGGTTAAAATGCCATTGAGGGTTTCATCCAAGTTTGAGTTTGGAGCTATTGATGATTCTGATGCTCTCTCAGTTTCAGAATCTGATGTTGCAGATCCTGTAGCTGTTAAGTCAGTACCTCCAAGGCGAAGAACTAAAAGCAGTCTTAGGGTTTTGAGTGATTCCAAAATGGTACGCTCACCTCAGGTTATGATCAGCGACAAACAGACTGCAGTGAATGAGGTCAAGGTAGACAAAGAACTTGAGAATTGCAATGTCAATTTGTATACCGTCAACAACAATCCCTGTTTTCTGTTTCTTGTTAAAAAAAATAAAATAAAAGAAAAAATGAAACAGGAAAGGGAAAATCTAATTGAAGACCATTTGTGTATGTGTTTGTGGACATGACTGAAATTGTGTGATACTCCAAAACACTGTTGTTGCCTCTTTCTTTCTTACTGTCGTAGTCAAAAAGACTTCTGCAGCTCCTGATCTTTTATGGTTTGCATTTTTTCTTTAAAATTTGGACGGGTTTTCTTGTCGCTCTGACACGTGTTTTGGTAATTCTTGGTGGTAAAAGACATTTAAGTGCTAAAACAGTGTTGTACTACTCTAATTGAGTCACTAGCTTTTAGCGGCTATTAGAACATCTGTTTAGACTGGCTGGCAATGTGGGTTGTTGTAAGTGAGGATTAGAATCATAATGTCTATTTGGCTTCAGTGTCCTCTACTTTCTTGTTTTTATGTTTGAATGATATTGGATAACCCTTGTTTTGTGTACCCCCACCTCAATAAGTCGTTGGTTGGTATGGGTTGCTTGTGCTGACTGTTTCACCTTTAACAAGTATGGTGGAATAACCTTTGTTTCACCTTTTACTCTTATCAAAAAATTTTCTTATCGAAAAAGTATGGTGGTTTGTGTGTTTTGAATCTAGATTTGTTGAATGTGAGAGTGAGGTCAGTTAAATACGAGTTTAAGGTTTCTAATCCTTTGACATACTGTTGAGCAAGGATAAAAGTATTGGTTGGCCTTTCAAGCCTTCCTCTTTGGCTGTGGAACTTAAGTGGCCGGTTCCTTTTTTGTGTGTCCTTCACAATATATTTACTTAATTTACTTTGTATTGGTGTAGAACTTGACTGAGACTGAGCCTGAAGGGATTCAAGATTCTTCATATATGTGCTCAAGAGAAGGTAAAATTTCTGATTCATCTTTCTGGCTTCTCTATGTTGGATGTTTGCTAAAATGAAAATATTCCTTAAAATCGTCCACTGAGAATGCTTTTGAAAGTTTGTTTTCCTGTAGTTTGTAAGTTTTATGTTTTCACCTTTGCATTTTGTTATTGGATGTGTGAATTAGAGCTGAAAGGGGGTGGAACTTGAAATATGGAAGTGCAATTTAAGGTGAAAAATGATTTTGCTCAACCAAAACATGGTTGGCTTATAAGTGGTCAACATGATGGTGGTAAGACCTTTAAATGGATAATAAGAACGGACAAAAATGAAATGAGATAAATGTATTACTCCTCCAGATCAAAGAATAATACAGAGCTCTGAGCATTCGAGAGGCTCAGATTCTCTCCCCTGACGCAATTCACTCCTTAGTGATTGCCTATCTGCAAAAAGCTCTCCATGGCTCTTTTATTTACTTCCCTATACTAACAGAAAAGGACACAAATCCCCATGCTCAGCACCGAGCTATAACTGAATAACAAAACAGAGAAAGTGCAAAGAAAATAACTCGTAAGCCCATTCAACTAAGGGAAACCAACATAATACGCCAGCACCACATCAGCCTCACACTTAGCTCACACACTTGGCGTGGCTAGAAAATGTGAATCTTATTCATGGCTTATCAGATGGTTTCCCTGGTAAGGGCTTTGGGAGAATCTGCATAATATATGCTTAGTACTGGTATTTAATGGACATGATGAACCAATTTCATTTTCTTGGCATATGGTGCTGCCTGTCTAGATATTGTTATGTGTGATAATAGTCAGGCCACAAGTGGTGTCCTTTAATTTTAGTGTGGCATTAATATGTTGTGCACGCCGGACATCTTTTAGTTTGTTGCTAAGCTATAGATTACAGTGAATACTCTCTTTATTGTGATCTTCATGACGCTGTTCTATTCTCTTTTTTTACCAAATTAGTGTATGTTCAGCAGGCAGCCTGGCTGAAACGTTAAATTGTATCCCTCAACAAAGTGGCCGAGCAGATGAGGGTACTATTTCTAGGCAGGATACTTTGGTGAATGCAGATGGGAATCCACTTTGTTCAGCTGCGAATTTAGTTGTTCTTGATATGCAGTAAGTTTTGAACCTATTTAACATTTTTATTTTTTCTATTCTGTTAAATGTATGATGTTAGATTTTTTTTTCTCTTTTTTTGAGCCCCGTGGAACTTACGTTATATTGTTTTAAGCTCCCCCTTCTTCATTTCATGACTATCTTCTGAATGTTTGTACCCATTTGTAATACAGAAAAACGGAAGCAGAAGCAGTTCCCAGCTTCTATATCCATCCAGATATTCAGAAGAAACTACTGCAAATGCAAAGTGGGGTGGATTTAAAAAACTTCCCAGCATGTGATTTTAATAATGGTAATGCTTTTTATGTTTTCTTGTCCCTACTATGGATGGGTCTAACGGGTATTGGACTTTGCAGGTTCCAGAGATGGAGAAATTTCTCGTTTTGAGGTGTCCACTAATGCCAGTGCTTGCTGTAATCACCAAAATAAACATACAAAGTGTGAGGAGATGATGGGTAATGGTGATGTAAGTAGTCTACAACAGTTGGTTAATGCTAGGGACATGGGGATTATGGAACTCTCTCCAAAAGATGATCTGGAAGGAGAAATCATTTATTTCCAGCACAGGTTGCTGAGTAATGCAGTTGCAAGAAAGCGCTCGACTGGTCTCTACACTACAGCTTCTTTTTAACATTCTTATAGTGTTTTGGTATTTTTTTGATGGATAACTGTGAAGAGTTCGTCATTATTATTACTTTTTTTTTTTGTTTTTGCAGATAAATTAATACGTAATGTTGCTAAGAGTCTGCCGCAGGAGATTGAGCTTGCACGGATGAGCGGATGGGACGCTGTGTTTGTTAACCAGTATCTTTGCAAGCTTAGGGAGGCAAAGAAACAGGGCAGGAAAGAAAGAAGGCATAAGGAAGCTCAAGCTGTTCTAGCAGCTGCAACTGCTGCTGCTGCAGCATCTTCGAGGATCTCTTCGTTTAGGAAAGATGCCTGTGATGAAACTACTCAGCAGCAGGTTTCTACCTTTTTTGTGTCTGAGTTATTATTCTCTTTTCATTGGTTATGATAATATTAAGCTTTTACTGTCATGACCGTTTTGCAGAACACGAAGTTCAACACTACCAGTGGGAGGCCTGGCAGTTGCTCCCAACCAATCCCAAGGGCAGAAGAGACCCTTCAGAGGGGGGCTGTTCCTAGAATTTCATCAGAGAAACATTCTGATTTTGCACCGTCAGTTCTAGATTTCTCTAAAGAACACCTTAGATCGTGTGACATATGCAGACGTTCTGAAACACTGTTAAATCCTATCTTAGTTTGTTTTGGTTGCAAGGTAGGTCTGTCTGTCTTATTGCTTCTCTTGTAAGTTCAGTAATCAGCTTTGGTTTTGACTGAACCTTTTTTACAGGTTGCAGTTCACCTGGATTGCTATCGTAGTGTTAAAGAATCTACAGGTCCATGGTCCTGTGAGTTATGTGAAGAATTGTTATCATCTAGAAGTTCTGGAGCTACTGCTGTCAACTTCTGGGAGAAACCTTATTTTGTTGCTGAATGCGGTTTATGTGGTGGTACTACTGGTGCTTTTAGGAAATCTGCTGATGGCCAATGGGTCCATGCCTTCTGTGCTGAGGTTGAACTTATTTCGTGCATTGCGCAAATATTCAAAATTTCCTTAATTTTTCCCTTCTGAAATTGATCTTTTGTAACTCTGATTTTCTAGTGGATCTTTGAGTCAAAATTCAGAAGAGGACAAGTAAATTCTGTTGAAGGAATGGTATGTAAACGTGTTAGATACACCCACAAATAGGATGATTTTAATTGCTCATGTTTGCAGTTTGTGTGTTCGGTTATCCAGCAAGAGTGAGACAGCAGTTTTGTTGACATATCTACCTTTCGCTTGTTTTTGAATGTCAGGAGACAGTTTCAAAGGGTGTTGACCTGTGCAATATCTGTCATCGCAAACATGGTGTCTGTATAAAGGTGTAATTGTGTTCTCTTGTGAACTTTTAAATGGAGCTGTTTGTTTGTTTGTTAAAAGCGTAGCTAATCACCAAGTAACTTATTTCTGCTGTGCAGTGCAATTATGGCCATTGTCAGGCGACTTTTCACCCATCTTGTGCTAGAAGTGCTGGTTTTTACATGAATGTAAAGACTGCTGGTGGCAAGCAGCAGCATAAGGCTTACTGTGAAAAGCATAGCGTAGAACAGAGGGCAAAGGTCATATTATAACTGTTGCTAGAATCCATGCATTTTTTGTGGTCAATGTTTTCATGTCTTTTTATTCTAGCACTTTTATAATGAAATTATGCCTCCATGGATTGTGGTTCAGTTCATCATGCCTAATTCTGGTGCCTTAATTTGCACAGGCTGAAACACAAAAGCATGGAGTTGAGGAGTTAAAGAGCTTAAAACAAGTTAGGGTAAGATATTCACTTTTTAATTCTCTTTTCATGTTTCAGCTTATATCTATGCATCTTTTGCCCTTAATTCTTTTACTTGTGTAGAAGACAAAATGTATCATCAATGGCAACCATATTGCTAGAAGAAAATTTATAGATTGTTTAATATTCTATATGAAAACTTTTGGGACTTAATACCCTTATATTTCTAGCCTAATGCCCGTGTTACTTGTGATTGGACTTGAAAACATTGAACCTACTGTAATTTTGAAGTGAATTTATGCGAGGATATTTTCAGTTTTTTTTTTTTCAAGGTTTGCCATAGTTTCTGTTCTCAAATGGAAATAATTTTAATGTGTTTCTGCTTTCACCTGATTTCCATTCTTTTTAAAATTTTAAAGATATGTTTCAGTGTCCCTTTTGAATGGAAACAAATTTTCCATTCACCCAATTCCTTTTACTTATGTAAATTATGTGTTTTGTCGAGTGACTTTTTTTTTAAAGACATTTTCCCCAAATATACATACACAATTATCGTGAGTCTTAATTTGCAAGTGGTGAAATCATCTCATTCATTTTAAACTATATATTCGTTCCATTGTGTTGTGTTTTGCTTTGCTTTGTAAATTGAGAGGGGGGATTTTAACTGTAGAAGTACATTGTAGGTGGGTGTGGAATTACGGATAGGCTAAGCTTGCAATCACCTGTTTCATTAGCTTAAATTGCCTAATTAACTCCTTGCATTAATGCTTCTTTTACAGGTTGAACTAGAGAGGTTACGACTTCTTTGTGAGAGAATCATCAAACGTGAAAAATTAAAGGTATGGTGTTGGGAAAAAAGAAAAAAAATCGCCTGGAGTAATATATGCATCTATGTGTGGAACGACAATTAGTTTTGAGGATCAATTCTCACAAACATCCCACGAACTTTAGCGTTATTTTCACTTTATCCCCTTAAACTTTAAAAACTCTTACTTTACCCCCTGAATTTTAAATTCATCCCACTAACCTCTTCTATTAGAATCTATAAAAAATTCCTTTAAAAAAAGGAATTTCTGTTAAAATTTGACGAAAGAATAGGGGAATTAGTCTCATGTAACCCATTCTGTTGGAACTTTTGTTGAAAACAAACAAAAAAATGACCACATGACCTCACTTAATCCCCTTTACTTTTGTCTGCTTTTAACAAACATTATAACAAGGGGGTTAAGTGGGACTGATTTAAAACTCAAGGGGGCTGATTCGGTTTTTTAATTGTATGGGGCATGGTGGTAATGACCCGAAAGTTGAGGGCGCAGAGGTGAAAATAATCTTGGATTTAATTAGTAATGATTTGATTTGCGTGGATGATTATGTGCATGCATATTCTTGCATGTGTTCTAATTGTGCTGATGCCAATGCTGTTTCTTATCTTTCCTTTTGTGATGTGTGCAGCGGGAATTGGTTCTTTGCTCGCATGACATACTTGCTGTGAAAAGAGATCAAGTTGCTCGTTCTGCACTCGCATGTACTCCCTTCTTTCTTCCTGATGTTAGTTCAGAATCGGTTACAACATCTCTAAAGGGCCACACTGATGATTATAAATCTTGTAGTGAAGCAGTTCAAAGGTCAGATGACGTAACTGTGGATAGCACAGTTTCAATAAAGCACCGGACTGAAGTTGCTGATACCGTGGATGACCAAAGGACAGAGGATGACTGTTCTACATCCCAAAACCATTTTACCCAGAAGCCTATGGAGAAGACGCACTTTGCAGGGAAACACATTCCTCATAGACCTGTCTCGACACGTAGTCATGTGGATGATGGAGCGTGGAGGTCAAAATCTAAAATGGTACTTTATTTGCACCTTTAACTATGTAATTTCATCATTGATTTGGTTCTATTTTTTAAATCCACATTGAAGGCCATAACTTGCTCATTCAAGTCTTTAATCACAGCAAGAGACATTTGAGAAAGAGCTGGTAATGACATCGGATCAAGCGTCTGTGAAAAACATGCTGTTACCTAAAGGGTATGCATATGTTCCTGCTGATTGCATTTCAAATGAGAAGCAAATCAACCAGGACGCCGGTTCTAACAAACCATTGGATCGTGGTGGGTAGCACGGGCCAAACTCTTTGGTGCTCGATTGTCTTACTTGGGGACAAGGAAATCATCCCGGATGAGTACATTTGGGTGCAATCACCGTAGGGGAAAAAAAAAAGGGGTGTCTCGCAAGACTGCACTGACAGGGATCCCTGGGCTCGTGTACTCGCCAGTGCATCCCCAGCAGAGAATTGTACCGTGGTTTCGGTTGGAAACCGGTGGGTTTTTGCAGCAATTTTTGTATATTCTTTGTGGTAGTAATTGTACAGTGGATGGAGGGGCTTATTCCATTTGCATTCATTAGGAAGGCAACTTGTCTGTATCTTTTTTGGTTGTCCTTTTGAAGAGGGGTAAGGAGAGCTCTAATTGTTACTGCGTATACGAAATTAAAGGTATCACCTACTGGGCCTACTCTGTAAAGTTTAATGTATATAACCTCACCATATTAATCCTCTAAGATCGCGCTCGACGTTTGATTGGAGCGTTTAAATTAGTATTCCAACCATATGATGTCTCTTTTGGAAGTCTCAGCCATTTTGTGTTTATTTTTCTCCCCAGTTGGCTGCCTGTGAAAGGATTAAAGTTGGGTGGTTTTTCTTATGGTTGATGCATGCAACAAAATGTGAATGTACAGAAAAACTGATGTTTTGTTTCGTTTTGCTTCTTTGGGTCTGTTTGGTAGTGTTTTATCTTATTCAGGTTTGGGAACAAGATAAACCATTAGAAAAACTGATGGTTAATGTACAGAAGAACTGATGGTTGATCTTTTCTCCTACCATATAATGTTTATATTGGGAATTAAATTTGACACGTCTTAAATTTTAGTGTTTAATTGGTTATTGGTGCATTTGTTGATTTTTAACTTAATAATTAAAATATAATCATTTTTAAATTTTGAAATTTAAAATGTTGTTCTAAAGTTTTAAAGTTTAAAAAATTTGTTATAAAAAGTATGTCTAGTACTTAGAAAAACTTCATGTAGTGTAGTAGAAAATAAAATAATATAAAAATTTTCATTTTGATACTTTTCTCTTCTCATATATAGTCTTGAGATTTACATTGAAATCAATTTAGCATTTATTCCATATAATCCGCTATAAAAATTTTTATTAATTGAATTTTCGTAAAATTGAACTATAATAATTAGATGGTTAAGTATAGAAGTCAAAAATTAAAAGTTCAAAATTAAAATTACATAATGAAAAAGTCCGAGATGTATTTGCAAAAAAGAAAAAAAAAAGGACCAAAATATCCTAACTAGATGACATGTTCACACGCCTTTCAAAATAATAATAATAACAATAATAGTGATAAAATATTCACACCAAATATTTGGTTTTTAAAGTCCATGTTTAAAATATGTCCACTGTCTATCCTTTTTAAAGGATGTCCACTTTCTATTATACATGGATATGGATTCATGATTTCTTAATATTTCTAGCATGCGGGATGTGCGTGGCACATCCTCGTTACGAAGTTTTTTTTTTTTTTTTTTTTTTTGGGACTTTGCATGTTTTTAAAAACTTCATTTGTAATTATAAAGAATAATTAATTAATAATATTTTGATGCAAATAATTATTTTTCCATTTGTTCCTTTCTCCTCTGATCGAATATATGAATCAACATGCTAATAACTCCGCTTCTATTTTGAATTAAACATGAACATGATGTATATCATTTGCATTTCTAAATATAGAGATGTAAATATGATAAAAATGAACCAATCGCTAATCATTTTTCAAATTAGAATATAATATCATATTTTCTCTAAAATAAAACAATAAAATTTTCAGAAAGTTTTAAAATTTTAACATTTATAAAATGATGGTCGGATGAAAAACAATTCTCAACTTGAGATTTTGAGAAAATGATAGAAAATTAATAATAAAGGAGGCGTGCCTATGTTCTTAATGCCACTATAGGCTTTTGATCTGGAAGGCAATTGACTTAAAAGGGCTTCAAACTCTGTCAATTAAGCCTTAAATAATTCATGATCATTGTGAATATGTAACGCAGGTTAACAATTTTTAATAAATTAAATAAAGATCAAAAATTAAAAATAAAATATCAAAAGAAATTTGCTCGAGACGTAAATGAAAATCCTCAAATCATAATAAAAACATAAACAACAAGTAAACAACAGTTTAACGTAGCATCTTAAATTTAAAATATAAAGTTGTTATCATTATCATTCCAACTCTCAACACAACTTAATATAGTCACAGAAAGCAATATTCGATGTTTACATTATTATAAAGGACATTCTTTAGCAAATGAAGCAATTCCAACAATATAGTTAAATAGCTTCCTCAATTATGTTTTTTGTCACCACCTCACAAATTGTGAGTCCTGAAAAGATGAAAATATAAGAAAATGAGCGACAATATGCTCAGTAGGAAACACCATTACTCACCTTTAGGTTTTTATCATTGCCACATTAAAACCTGAATGGTTAGTTAGTTCTCATTCATTATTTATCTTATGAGATTCATTATGATCATATTTCGTGGATACCTTATGTTAATTATTACCGAGTTCCATACATATACATATATACAAGTATTACAATTCATTAATGTTCCTAGGTATCCACATTCCAATAGAGTATTCATCACTCAACTCAACGAAACTCAAATAAGTGTGCTTTTCTACTCTTCAATCATTCTAAGAATGTCGGGTAGTCGATTCTTGTATAGTGCGTTCTAGAGCTTTCAACCCAAAGGAGCGCCATCGCGTCCCTCCTATGTTACCTTTTAGGGTATTCGTGCCCAAAGACGTAACCGCTTCCCTCTTCACGTCTTACCATTCCTCTATAATTAATCATTATTTATAGAGTTAATTTTCTTAACCATGCTTTTCAATTTACAACAGCATATGTTAAATCAATATATTCCTTGTTGTATATAATACATGATGAGTTCATGTCATTGTTTCTTATGTGATACTCATATAATAACAGTTCAACATACATATATATATACCTTTCAATAAAACAACCAATATTAATTCCATAAAAATATCACAAAAGATGAGTAATGGATTCCTTACCTCCATGTAAAATATCCACTGATAACTTCGAGCTTACACAATTAAGCTTACCATGTAAGCTCCAAATAAGTTGTTATTCTAAAACGTATAAAATAACCATGCTTTAATTTAAATATGAATTTATAATTATGTCAAATTTACCATTTATTTTTATTAGTGTGTCATAATCTTTAATGTACTAAAATTGTGAATATCAAAATTTCCAACGAAACATGTTAAAATGAATTTTAAAAATAAATAATACGATTATTAAATATTTAGAAATAAAATAATTAAAAAGTTTAATATTCATTAAAATAAAATTTTTTGAAATTACAAACTTTATAGAAAACTATTTATTATTTCTGAAATATAAGTTATTAAATAACCATCATTGTCCTAGTGGTTTTGGTTTCCTTTATTTGTCCCTTAAGTAAAATGACATGTCGTTTTTATGAAATCGACACTTAGTTTTTTGGGAAAAAAACATGTATTTTTCAAAAAACAACATGTAGTTTCTGTAAAAAACTTTTCACCTGGGAAAACTCTTACAGAGAACCCAAAATTCAAATTTTTGAGTTTTTCTTCAAGTCTTAGTTTATAACAGCTTTTTAAACATAAAAACAATATATAAACAATGTATAATCACCTATAAACATTAAAAACACATTTCTCAAAATTTTCACAGCAAAATACAACTTGAAATCAAAGTTAAAGTTTTAGAAATCTAACTTCAAAACTTAGCTCAAAACTGTGATTTGAGCTTGAAAACGTTTAAGTCCCCTTGATCCTTGAGCTTGGGAGAAGTTGTTTGTGAACTTTTGCAAAAGATTAGCTTGAGTTCTCCTTTGGTTTCTCTCTAGTTTGTCTCATAGTGGAAGAGGCAACGAAGAAGAAGAAAAGGAAGAAAAACAAAAGGAAGAAAAGAGAGAGAAGCAGGGAGAGATGTTAGAGAAAGAGAGTGAGAAGGAATTGATCTAAATGAAAAGGGGAAGTAATTGTGGGAGGTAGGATAAGTGAATGAGTCTCCTCCGGAGACTTTTAGACATATAATGCCAAATAGCATTTTTTTAATTAATTAGAAGTTCTAAGGGCATTTCGGTAAATATACTAAATAGGAATAGAAAATTTTAGAAAACTTAAAAATAGGTAGAAATAAATATTATGAAATAGATTTTAGATGAAACAAAATTTAATTGGCACACGAATCACTAATTTAATTACTATAATATCTATTAGGAAAATAAATGTGTCACAGTATACTAAAAAATGTATTTGGAAAAAACATAAATAGTAAATATAAGAGGACTTTAGGGAATGTAGTTGGAACTATGAGTAAGAACTGTATTATGTAAAAGCTTTATCATGTTCATAATTGAAACTGTGAGTTCCAATTAGATTGTTAAATACTCTTGAAGATTTCAAAAAAAAAAAAAATACTTTCAAGGAAAAAAAAGAGAGCAAAGCAACTAGTTAATATAAAAACATGAACTCAATTAGTTGAAGAGCAAAAGAGTACAAGAGTCACTCACACTTATAAACACATTTTTAGAAGATCAATAAGTGTAAGATTGTTTTTTATTTTTGAAAAAAAAAAGGCTTCAAAATATTTGCGAAATGATTGTTTTAGTGAGATACTTCGTTAAAAGCTATTTATCAGGGTTATATTTGAAAAATCTTATTTCAATGAGTAAGATGAAAAAAAAAGCAAGTATTGTAATATTAAATAAAAGTTATTTAAAGAAAATTATTTTCATAAAACAATAAAAAGGGAGAAAGAGCCAAGTAGTAGGTTTGGGTTAAGAATTACGAAATAATGTCACATGTTTTCAAAATGTATAGTAAATAACATCATGAGAAATTGATAACAAAAACTCAAAAATACTCTCACTTCTTTTTCCTCCCTACCTCTTCTCTCTTCCCTCGCCAATATCAATGGCAGTTGGGAAATATAGGCCCCGTTTATTTTTGTTCTCAAAATTTTTGACAAATTTTTACATGTTTTTTGAGGCAAAAATTTTAAAAAACTCTTAGCACAATATCCAAAAAATTCTTATTTTTCAAAACAAAAATATTTGCAACTATTTTGAAAACAATACCAAATGGCCCCACAGTATTTCCTGACAACGTTGCTGGCAATTAGAAAATACAGTATTTCTTAAAAAATACAATATTTCTTGAAAAATACAAAATTTACTGGCGACTTCGCTGAGCCATTGACAGCTAGGAACTACAATACTTACATAAAACTATTATGTTTACATGTAAATACAAAAATTTATCTGTTATTTTGTCGGACCACTAGCTGCCAAATTATATAGTATTTATATAAAAATATTATATTTACACGTAAAGAAAAAATTTACTTACGACTTCGCCAAACCACCAATAGTTGGGAAGTACTATATTGACATGGAAATACCATATTTTCAAGTAAATAATATTAATAAAAAAACAAAGTCATTAGACACCACCACCTATGGTCATGAAATACAATATTTCTCTAGAAATACAATATTTTCTTAAAAATACAAAAATTTATTAGGGACTTCGTCGGACCACCGACGATTAGAAAATGCAATAGTTACATGGAAATACTATATTTACAAGTAAATATAAAAATGTATTGATGACTTTACTAGATTATCAACGATCGTGAAAATACTATATTTATATAGAAATACTGTATTTTATGTAAATACAAAAAATTACCACCGAGTTTGCCAGCAGCTAAGAAGTATAGTATTTATATAATTTCATATTTTTACGTAAATATAAAAATTTTTCGACGAATCCGCCAAATACAAAAATTTACCGATAACCTCGTTGGATATCATCGATGTTAGGGGTAGGATTTGGACAAGCCCAAGTCGAGGAACGAAGGCATAGCAAGCATGGCCTAATGATTGAATCGAACCAATCAAGCCTGTTTGGAGTGCCCATTGCATAGTACGAAGATCGTTATGCTTGCTACCAAACGAATCGATACTACCTGGTTTGACATTTGTCTTATGTTTAACATGCTCAACACATATGGTTTGAAAATGTCAAGTATTAGATTGAAAATTATACAACTCTATGCTCGTTCGGATCAATATGTCAAACCTAGAGTCACAAGTGACAAGAGATGACCTACTAACTCATGTAGCAGACCAAAGGAAGGTGGTTCGGAACTTGCGCCCAATTAGCATACGACACGTGTCCCATTCATCATGCATTACCAAGAACCACTTTCCACTAACTCAGAAAGGAGTTTATAAAACAGGTTATGGGCATCAATTAAGGGCATCTAGACTCTTATACACACTCATGACTCTTTTCAAACTCTCTTTCATTCTTTCACTAAAAGTTGTTCCTATTTTCAATTCATTTATGCTTTACTTAGAGGATTTCTTGTAACTTTTACGTAGTTCAATATATAGTGAAGCTAGCAATAGTGGATGTAGCTTAATTCAAAAGTGAACCATTATAAATTCGAGTGCGGTATTTTCGGTTAGATTTGCTGCTTACTCTCATTATCAGCTTATAGTTAACATACCTGATTATTATCTAAGATCTAACTTGTTTGTGAGTTTGCTAGGACCTAATAACATTGATTTGAGGGCTCAATCATTTTTAATTAATATATTCATCTCATTTTAACCTAATTAAATTTAATTGTAGATTTAATGTTTGTCGTTTGGCGCCTGTTGTGGGGTTCTTTACTCGCCAACTCGAGGAATTCTAGCAATGCTCACAGCATGGCAAACAATATCAACACGGATCGAGACGCCGTAAAAGGGACAGTGTAGTGTGAGACCACACTTACAGCGGCTAGGGAAGACACTTAGTTTAGCACACTTGCTGTAGAGGTGGAAAGCCTGAAGGCCTTGTTGCAGGAGCAAGGCACTCGTTCCTAGGAGAGAGATCGACGTATAAAAGAGTTGAGCAGCAAGAAAAGATCACTCAAGAGTTAAGTCGCTTCACAAAGTTCCTAACTTGCAGCGTATTCATATAATTATTGTTAGACATGTATGCCCTAAGGAGTAAAAATATAATAAGTTTTTGGAGACATTTTTATCAATAAAGAATTTATTCATTGTTTATATACCAAATCTTGTCCTCTTTACGTTCATATTTGTTGAATGTATGTTAAGCAAACAATAGTCTGAGACTGTCGGTCTAAACCTTAAGAATTGGGCATATATGGACGGATTATGCAGAAGACACGATTCTTAAGGTGATAGTCTAAATCATATGATCCGCAATCAAGGGAATAAAGTTGGGCGCTTTATTCATGCAAAGATTGTTATGTTGTCTATATCCCTTTTGGGAGATGGTTTGTCCTGACCATGGGAGGAAGACTCCGTGAATAGAAACATTGGTGCGTTGTCATAAGTGACGATGTGTTGGATCGGAACATAAAGTGAATTGATTTGGATTAATAATTTTGTCTCGGCAAATCGATTCACTTTAGACAATCATTTGCGTTGTATCTTAATCCTGAGACGAATAGTGAGCCTGTTGTCTTGACTTATGTCTTTTGATGTACGAAAGGGTGACACCCACATCTTAATAGTGGTATGCATGCTGGTACGTTGGAGGCATAACTCTTGATGGTGTAGACTTGTTATTCATAGATATGGAATCCATAGCTCCTCTTTAGGAGTAGTGATATCCTCTTATATGCGTTGTCTTGTAATTGAAAAACTGGAACGCTCAACCATTTGGATACATAGGTGTAACCGAATGGTATACTGTCTTTGGATGGTAAGTTTTTTAATGGTGAGATAATGGAACGTAAGATAAAAATAATCGGGAAGGTAAGATAGAACTTGTCCTTAAGCCGATTATGGATTATCATATGGGGATACGATACACTATGATATGCCATAGAGACTTGGCTATACGGGCTTCATAATTTTATCTAGTTCGAGAGTGCAGCTCCAAGCTTTTAGTAGAGTAGCGTTGGAGTTAATAATTATGAAATATATATCTGGGATATTGGGTTTCATAATTATCGGGTGCTTGAACTATATAGGTCCATTTTGGTCCCTTTTGCTAGCTCACAAAATCCTGTAACGATACGGCGTGCTTTTCCAATAATTGATGACTTATGTCGGATTTGTCAGATTAGTTTAAAATTTGAAAGAATCAAATAATTCATGTCCATTTATTGGTTGAATTAATTTTGTTATAAAATTAATTCTAGATAAACTTGTTGAATTATTGGGATCAGATAATTCTTGTCTATTTATCGGTTGATTTAATTTTGGATAAATTAGATCAAGATAAACTTATAGAATTATTGTGAATTGATTTATTTCTTAGAGATTATCTTGATAAAGTTGTTTTGATAAGATAACTTTTCTATTGGGTTAGTTGAATTAAAATTGAGACTTTATCCTATAGAATCTTGGGTGAAAAATAAAAGATTCGCGGAGATATTTACGCGGCAGTTTGGCCTATCGATGGGGCCTGTTCGGCCTGCCGATTAGTGAGCGATAAGATTGCGTGTTTCTATGTAGATCTTATCAGATATTGATCCAAACTTGATTCTGTTTCGAGTTTTTGAGACCTAATATGAGAAGGACTGACCCTAGGACCAATAGCTATAAAACAGGAGTAAGTCTTATGAGTTACTCAGATCAATTGAGAGATTAAGAGTGATACTTTGCTATTGAGAATCTACAAACTCCCTAAGAGCTTTTGTTCACAAATCACGAACACTTGCTTTGGGTTCTCTCGATTGGTTGGAAGGAGAGTCACCGCTGGAAGAGCTGTACGTGTGAGCCCACACTTACTCCAGTTGTGGATAGAGAATAACAAAGAAGACCAGTTGGTTGAGGCTCTTCTAGAACGTTACTTCTCTTCACAGGTTGCGAAGGTTCTTTGGTATACAAAGGCTAGTAAGATCTGGTTAATTTATGCGTATAGCATGTCAAACTTGTGTTTTAAAAATTACTCTGATATAGATTTTTTTTAAAAATTTCATTGCGCACTATTTTTCCAACAATTACTGCCCCTACTTTGGGTGTTCGACTAGACCAACAGCCTTGTGGCATTACTAGATGCCTTTGCCAGGAAGGTAGTAACCGGCATTTAGTCTTGTAAGCAGGATACAACCTCTTATCAGCAGGGAAGGAAGACCACTAGCGACCACAATGACCATGATGACCTTGGTAAACACAGATAGGTGGACGTCTACGACGAACAAATGGGTCCACCACAACACCAAATACGGAGACAAAGCAGACGACGCGAGAACCAAAAGTTATTCCAGCCTCAACTCCATTAATAGCAGAGGCCATCTAGTAGATGACATAGGCTATGCTCGATCAGAATACAAGTTGGTCAAGGAGAAGATTGATAAAAAAGTAACAAAGATAACGAGCAGAACTCCCGCCCTCGATGAAATCTCAAAGAACATCCATGAGACCCAATTTGCCAAGCGCATCACGATTGTTGTCCCTCCTAAGTATGATAACCCTATATTTGCTTAGTTTGATGGGACCTCAGGCTCAAGGGATCATTTGTTATAGTCAAAGAATGTGGTAAGCATAACCAACATTACCAATAATATTCTAGATGAAATGAGGTGCAAGCTTTTTACGTAGAGTTTGAAGGGGCCAACCTTGCATTGGTTTACTAACCTTCAGCCTAAATCAATCTACAACTTTGAGGAATTGGCTGATTTGTTTGTCAAAGCATATTCGGTCCATATTAAGACAAACAAGAAGACTCAAGACGTAAAGGGATTCGTTCAAGGGCAAGGTGAATCGTTGCGAGCCTACATTAAGTGATTTAGCAAAGCCGTCTCAAAGATTTCAAACATCAAAGTTAGAACAACAAGAAAAGCATTAAAAAAGGGACTTCTGCACAAGTCTTAATTCAAGGATACCATCTGTTCGGACTACCTGAAGTCCATCTAAGAGGCGCTTAAACACGCAAAAGGATTTGTCGACCTAGAGGTCAAGCAAGAGCTCACAAGGAGTAGGACCACCGGCATATGAGCAAAAAGGCCACCACCCAAGACAAGGCTAGAAAGTCGAGATCAAACAAGGATTATATATATATATATATATATATATATATATATATATATATATATATATACCCTACTTTTTTTTTCAAAAGAATAGAGATTTCAACATAAAAAAACTCCCCACAAAAAGTAAATTATTTTATTCTTTATAATTCTTGTTTTTTTCATTTTATATTGTTTAATATAAATGACTTATACATACTATTTGAATCATCTGTTGATTTACGGGATAAAGAAACCTTACCATACTTTTTGTATACTAACGAAAACCTTGCGAAGTTTTATTGGTTAATATGAAAGAATTATATATAAATTACTTGAATCCATTGATTTGCAAAAAAAAAAAAAACCTTACAAATCGTATTATACTAATACGAATTGATTATAATTTGCACTTAAAACAGTACATCCATTTGGTTTAATAAAAAGAAAAGCCATAAAAACAGAACTTATCACCGTTTTTTTGTGGAATGAATACTTTTTTTTTCTTTTGAAGTAAATGGAATCAATAATTTGTTTTGCTGGTAAACGAATTTATACATCGCCTTCTTTGTGATGCCGAGGGGTCCTTAGTTGTTGTTGTTTTTTTTTCTTATTTATTGTGATTAGATTTTTTGATCATCTTTCTTTTTAAATTTTCATGTAAGTTTGTTTAGTTGGTTGGTAGGTAAAAAAAGGAAAAACAATACTATTTAGGTAAAATGAATTTTTTGGCATTTTAAGAGAGATATTACAAGTAGATTAGGAATGCATGAAAAATAAAAAGAGGGTATCGATAAAGGTATGCTTACAAGGGTTATCAAAATTTTGACCCAATAATTTTTATTGTTATATTATTTTGGCGTATTTGTTACACTTTCTTTAAACTCTCTATAATCTATCTTCAACATTCAACGTGGCCAAGGAGCCCATGGGCCCCGGCTGAGCCCAGGTTCACCTTATTAAACCTTATTAAACAGTTGTTTAATTTTTCTCATTTATAGAAAATTTTATATTATATACCACTCATAAAATTTACTACAAAATAAAATTATCAAAAAAAAAACAAACGACGTGTCCTATTTTTTGAAAGAGTTTCTTTTTTCAGTGACGTATTTCGATCCGTGGCACTCCCTCTCCCTCTCTCTCTCTCTCTCTCTCTCTGCCCGTTAAAGCTGTGGAGATTGAATGGGCTTTCCGAAGCCTTCCATCGAGAAATGGGTTCGATAGAAGCTGCGAGCGCAGAGAACGGCTCCGCTAACCACAACGCCGACCAGAAAGCCGTCGCCGGCGATGGGTCGCCGCCGTCGGCGAACGACACAACGACGGAGACGGACGCGTTGAAGAAGCGTAAAGCGAGCATCCTTCCCTTGGAGGTTAACACTCGCGTGATGTGCCGTTGGAGGGACGGGAAGTACCATCCCGTCAAGGTCATCGAACGCCGGAAAGTTCCGGGCGGTGGCTCCAACGATTACGAGTATTACGTCCATTACACCGAATGTAAGGTTTTTGCCGAATCTTTTGTTGGCATTTCTAGGGTTAAGGATTTTGGTTTTGGGCTGTTGATAGACCTTGGTTTTGTTCTCTTGTTTTTGTTTCGAGGAATTAGGTTTCGGTTCTGACGAGTATGTTAGGGTTGGCTTGGTGTCCGGCTTTGATTGTATTATTGCTGATTATATATATTTTGCATTTCCCAGTTTCTCGAAGTTTAGGTTTTGGGTTAGGGTTTTTGAAGCAGTTGCTAGACCATTATTTGTGCTCTAGTGTTTTTATTGTTGTTGTTTATTATTATTATTTTTTCTCTTAGGAATTTTCTGGTTAAGAAAATTTTTGGAAGGTTTGATTGCTGGCACCTATAATTGTCTGAATAATCAGAGCATGTTGTGTTTTTAGAAATCAAAGGGTGATAGGATGAAATTCCTAGATACGATGGTTAGATAAAGGTTTTAGAATGCATATTTTAGTAATGTTGAGAAACATTTGATTGGTTGGTTTTTGTAAGAGTTT
The DNA here is from genome assembly GCA_025403435.1 of Artocarpus heterophyllus. NCBI lineage: Eukaryota > Viridiplantae > Streptophyta > Magnoliopsida > Rosales > Moraceae > Artocarpus > Artocarpus heterophyllus. The sequence continues at coordinate 38,965,613 of CM046333.1, read as the reverse complement.
TGAAAAGAACTTCTTTTACCTGTCAAAGAAACGTGAAAGAGGTATATTTTTTCAGCGTAAAATAGAGTTCATGTTTGGGGTCTATGGATTTGGAGAAAAGTGTTCTAGAGTAGGTAACACAAGAATTTCCATTGGGATGTTTATATTGAATTGATAACGAAGATCAACTTAATATATAGGCTGCAAAGAAACAAATCGTTATTAGTGTTTGAAAGTATTGGTGTTCGTACTAAAAAGGAGTAAAATAGTATTTAAAATAGTTGGATAGGATGTTGCATCTGAATATGGCATTTGAAATGCATTTGAGCTGGACATAAACTAAATTCCAATGCCAAATATAACATTTTGTCCATTTCTTATGCTGAATTTCGTAGTAGTGATGGCATTTGCATTGGAGATCGTCTTAATTTTCTCTTTTTGTTGTTTTCTTTCGTGATAGTTAATAGGAGGCTTGATGAATGGGTGAAGCTTGAACAACTTGATCTTGATTCAGTAGAGACTGTTGTTGATGAGAAAGTAGAGGACAAGGTGATGCCATGCTCTTTAACATCAAACCATTCCCAAAACTGCTGGGTCGTTCAGTTTGTAGATTCATGCAGTTTGAACCCACGAGCCTGGTTCGAACTTGCATTCGGATGTGCATTGGATGAAGTGGTTTTGAACCCTGATGTGATGTTTGAACCTATCCAAAGCCGGTTTTGGAGAACTAATTCCCCCCTTAAAGCTCACATGGTTTTGAACCTATAAGCTACTGTAAAGCAATAGCTTCATTTCTGGTTAACAAACAATTCACTCTATCCACCAATTCAAACCACAAAAAATTTGAAAGCACACCAATTCAAACCCCGCAAACCAAACAGACCCATACGTTTTTTATCTCCAAGTTGTGCTTACATCGTCCATAGTGTAGCAAATGGATATAGAAGTGTTCTTAAGCATTTCCTTTATGATTAATGTTAAAACTTATAGAGTTTTTTCCAAGTAATCTGTTTTCTTTTCTAGTTGTTCTGATTGGTTAGTTTTGCAATGAGGCTTTTTAGGTTACGAGCTTGAAAATGACACGCCATCAGAAGCGGAAAATCGATGAGACACATGTGGAGGTATGTGCAAGTTATAGTTGCTATTAAAAGTTTGTTATTGTGGTTTTATAAAACATTGTCTTTCTCCTCATCAAAGGAAAATTTTCTTGATAACCCCTGTATGCTTCAGAATGAAGAGTACGTTGATTAATAAAATACTATAGAAAAGAGAGATAGAAATAAGAGACAATGCATGTTTGGAGCATGAAAGGGGAATGAGAATAATGGAGTGGAACAAAAGACCGGAACAATTATGTCTAGGGCTTGGAAGCAGAAAAGTTACGAAGATTGATTCATGTATTGCAATACGCAGTTGAATTTTTAACTTCTGAGGAATAAGATTGATCTCCTTCCCCAGCAGCCATCCACGCAAACAGTTAAACATATACTTGGAGGCTGCATGCTGAACTATTTAGGAACTCTGTGCTACTATATATAGCTTGTATTATGGCTGTGAATGATGTGCAATTTAATTTGCAGAATCCAGAGCTTTTACAAATGTTCCTCATTCTATTTTGTTAAATGTTTGGATGATTTAATCTTAAGAAGTCTTTCACAATTTTATAGGGCCATGAAGAGCTTGATGCTGCAAGCTTGCGTGAACATGAAGAATTTACAAAAGTAAAAAATATAGCAACTATTGAACTTGGAAGATATGAGATAGAGACATGGTACTTCTCCCCCTTTCCACCAGAATACAATGACTGTTTGAAGTTGTATTTTTGTGAGTTTTGCCTCAATTTCATGAAGCGCAAAGAGCAGCTTCAAAGGCATATGGTGAGCTACACTTCAAATTCTTCTACTCTGATCTTTACAGTGTCTGCTCGTAAAGAAAGTGCTTTCAAAAGCGAGTCTTTGGTTGATTGGATCCTTGATTACATGCTGCTAAGATGACTTTCCCTGCCAACTTCGTTGACCACTTTGCCTAATTTTGTGTTTCTGGTTTTCTTTGCCTTTTTTTGTTTGCGTCTTAATTCTGAATATTAAGAGGAAGTGTGATCTGAAGCACCCCCCCGGTGATGAGATTTACCGAAGCGGTACACTCTCTATGTTTGAGGTAAGGTCTTTCCTAGCTTTTTAGTGATTTGATTGTTTTAGCCTTTTGGTGAACAGATTGTGAAATGTTAATTCTGACTGAAATATTAAGTGAGCCTGAGTGAGTTTGATGTGATTTCTTCCCCATTCTTCCTGTGCTTCTATTTGGATCATGTTCTCCTATTTTTACATGATCTTTTGTTCGATCTTCGTATCTGATATATATTTCTTTAACAGGTTGATGGCAAAAAGAACAAGGTTTATGGGCAAAATCTTTGTTATTTGGCTAAACTATTTCTTGATCACAAGACCCTTTACTATGATGTCGATCTTTTTCTGTTTTATGTTTTGTGCGAATGTGATGATCGAGGATGCCACATGGTTGGATATTTTTCCAAGGTAAAATTGTTCTGTTTCATTGCTTATTTAATCCTGAAGCTTAATGCAACAACATTTGTTTCCATTCCATAAGCATCATAGTGTTTTCTACGGGCCTAAATTAACATTTGTGTGATGAGGGATTAATGATGATTGAAAAATAGCATATAGCTAACTTCTTTTCTACCGATGTTGCAGGAAAAGCATTCTGAGGAGTCCTATAACTTGGCATGCATTCTTACCCTTCCTCCTTATCAAAGGAAAGGCTATGGAAAATTTTTGATTGCCTTTTGTAAGCTTTCTGTCGCTTAAATCCTTTTTGAAGTAAGATTTTCACGATGACATTCCCTGAGGACTACAGAAAGTTAACAGTGCTTGATGGAGTTCCATTTTAGAGATTAGATCTAGCTGTGGGCTTAAAAAGAGAACGGATGTTGGGAATAAGTTGTTAAACAACTCTTGTGTTTCTCTCTTGCTGGAGTATTAGAGGTCTTACTAAAAACAAGCGTTTCTTTTGCCAGTTGCCAAATTTATTGTTGTAGTATTTTAAGTTCGATCTTTGCATTTCTTTCTCTTGATTTCCTATAGTAATGCTATTTCCTCCATGTGCAGCGTATGAACTTTCCAAGAAAGAAGGTAAAGTTGGCACACCTGAAAGGCCCCTTTCTGACTTGGGGCTCTTGAGCTACAGAGGATACTGGACCAGGGTGCTTTTAGACATCTTGAAAAAACACAAGGGCAATATTTCTATCAAGGTCTTTATTTCCTGAACCCTTCTTTAAACTATATTTTTCTTGATAAATTTTACTGCCTCTGCGTCTTTGAACTTGGTGAAGACGTTTTTGGCCATTGCTTCCTTCATTACCATGAATTTTTGTTCATTATGGGATCGTTGGTTGTAATCATCTTTTTGGGAATACTGTAATGCATACAGATAGTCCAAATTCGTTGGAAACGCTATGACTCTTCTTAGGATCTATTTATTATCAAAAAAGCAAAAAATTACTGTTTTTAGGACGGAGTTTTTCATGCGATTGTCCCTGTCCTCCTTTCTTTTCTTTTTCCCCTTTTGATAGTTAAATAGAGATAATCATGAGCAGATTCTATGAATTGAATTAATCCAAATGCTACGAATTGCATATTGATCTTTAGGAAGAGGGTGCACCTCTGCTTCTTTTTTCTTTTCACTTCTCACTAAGGTTCTCTTCATAAAAGAAACTTCTACTATTTATCACGAGTTTATGCACCCAAGAGACCACTTGCTGTTTATGCACCCAGCATGTGCACCTGTTTACTTGTTTGATTTTTTTTTTCCTTTTTTATTTAGTGTTCACAAATCTGACAACGGAGTTTTCTACATTTACTTTTTGTTATCTTTATTTTGTCGCTTTTTTTTTTTTTAATTGTTCACTTTGATTGAGGAATTTTATTTATTTTTATTTTTATTTTTTGGGGTGCAGGAGCTGAGTGACATGACAGCCATCAAAGCAGAGGATATTTTACAAACCCTACAAACGCTAGAATTAATCCAGTACAGGAAGGGTCAGCATGTCATCTGTGCGGATCCAAAGGTCCTGGATCGTCATCTAATAGCAGCAGGTCGTGGGGGTCTTGAGGTCGATGTTAGCAAGCTGATCTGGACTCCATATAAGGAGCAAGGTTGATTTTTACCACGAACTTGTCCAGATTCAGAGTGTTATGACTCCTTTTTTCTGCTTGTATAACTACAACAGCATAATAGATTAGAGCTAGGACATTTAGCAGCATCAAAACTCTAATACTGTTTGTTCATACTCGGACATCTTTACTTTGCATAAAGTATGAGTTTATTTGTAAAATCTGTAATGAGAGTATTGTGCTTCACATAATATAAAAAATAAGAAAAAAGAATACCAATCTTCCCATGCTCTTTAGTATTGATTTCTTATAAAAAGAATAAATACCGTATTTACTTATATGTTTAAATTAAAATGTTATTACTTAATGGCTATTAGTTACGTAAAAAATGATGTTTTAGTAATTATATTGAATAAAATATTCATGTTTGAGTAAACATTAGAAAAGTAATAAATAAGATTGTTTCTTATTATCTTATCAAATAAATAAACAATAGAAATGAAATGAATGATGTTTATTTTTAATACCTTTCTTTTCTTTCTAATCTTATTATTTTTTCTTGTATATTTTTTTACGGTATGGTAAACGTGCTGTTAGTGTCTTAGTCTTAACAACCATTTGTTTCTATAACTGCTACATCCTGTATGGATTGATGACACTGATTAATAACTACCGACTTTAAAAGTGCTTCAAGATTTTGATTTCTGCCTCCCATGCGAATGAAATCATTCCCTTCTGATTATCCCAAAAAAAAAAAAAAAAAAAGAATACTGAATTCCTCAAGCAATACGTCTGCTTTTTATGTCAAAGTTTTCTAACACACATGTAACGCATCTGTATGAAGTTTGGATAAAAGTTGGGATGCGCAGATGTTTCTTACAAGTGTTTTTTTGCTTTTAAATAAATTGCTTGATCGTTTCTGCCTTCGACGCACGAAGGTTAGATGGCTCATGCATGTGTCGTGACAAAAAGCATGTTAAGGAAATAAGCAGATCTAGGCCCAGTTATCCGGAATTTTTTTTTTAACTCGTTCAACACAATTAAGCATAAAGATTGAAGTTGGAATTTGTGGCAAATTTGATCACAAACTTTCTAGCTTGTAGACTCGAGATTTTCAGGTCATGTAGCAGAATCCAGAATACTTTTTTTAAAAGGTCACCTCTGCGCTTTTTGACGAGAGTATTGGTTATACGTAGCGGGAAGCAAGTTTAACCTCTTTACCCTCCTTTAACAGTCGAATTTGATTTTCAGATTATGGCAACATGCTATTTGTTGGGGGAAGAATAATTGTGTCGTATGACAACAGTGACCCTTCATTTTGCTTTTGGTCTTACTTTTTTTTTTTTTTTTACCCTTTTTTTGGAGTAACATGGAACACCTAATTCTCGAGGAAAATGTTGACAGGAAAATCAGTTCTAGTCACACCATAAAACAGTCATTTGTTAAAGCAGCTTATAAATGTAACTGCTTCTGTATTGCTATTTTTTAAAAAAAAAATTAATGTAAGAGATCTTTTAATAAAGGTAGGTATGCAAGGTATGAAACTACCCATAAATTATAAATGTAAATACTTCTCTAGTGCTTTTATGAAACTAGTTATTGCTGGTTTGGTTTGCTAACAACTAGCTAAAAACCAATCACAGCACATTGTCCTTTGCCTAAAGCTTACTGTTTGCTTTTTACTTGATTCCTTGGTCCTGCATGAGCCACAAAAAGTGGCAATTTATCTAGTTTTATTTACTTTTCTCTGACACCGAGGCGGGCAGTGACATTTAAATTCAAGGCATTTTAAAAAATAACTTTAAAAAAAATTATTTTAGATAAATATTTTTTTGACAGTTTTTTAATATAAAAAACATTTTTTTTAAGCATTAAAATAGTTTTAGGTTTTTTTTACTCTGTTAGAATTCCTCTTCTCGTTACAATTATTTTCGTTTTTTTTAAAAAAATTAAGACAATTTATCAACTTAAAAAAATATATTTTTTATAAAAAAAATTATTTTCTTAATTAAGAATTTTTTTGACCTTTTTTTCAAATTCACCCTTTAAAAATCCCGGTTTTGTCTGAAACTGGACCAACAGAAAGTAAAGGTTCTATTTATTTATTTCTCCTGATGGACATAAAGCAGGAGGTGGTAGTTGCGAGAACAGCAAGGCACGTGGTTTCTTGGTATTTGCTTTTTAATTCTTTATCATCTCAAAAGGTCAGAAACCAAATTTACCCGGAAATTTAGCAACTAAAATGAACCAAAAAAAATAAAAAAAAACTTTTAAAATAATAACAACAATAATGAACAAAAAAAAGTTATCACACCATGGATTGCAATTTGCATGTCAACTATTACAACCACCAATACTGATTTGCAAGTATGTCGTTCCATTTTAGAATTCCTACCGTCACAGTTTTGATGTATAAGCCATTTAAAAAAAAGTTAGAACAAACCGTTTTGATTTAAAAAATATAGCATATGAAATAATTTTTTTGTGATAATTTTTTTACTTGTAACTATAATATATAAAAACTATACATTATTTATAATTATAATTAATGGTTTTATTCAAACGACGTAGTTAGAACTTTTAAAGTTCTTAAACATGCGTTTCATTTTGTGTTCCACATACCGGTTCATGAAATTATATTCCTGATATAAGTTCAAAAAATTCTTCTAATATGGTGGAATTGCACATTGAAAATATTTTGTTTTTCTCTACACGTTGTTCCATATAACTTTTAATTATTAATTTCAAGATCACAAGGAATTGCATTGCTTATATTTGCCTTGCCAATTGCAATTGATGCTAAATTTGATATCTCTCAAGAAAGCCAATAAGTCAGCCTAATTGACTTTGAAATGAAAGGCCTCCAACTTCAATATGAACATTGCGAGAGACAAAAATTAGAACTATAAACAACAATAAATCCACATTATGTGTTCATGAACAGAACTATCGATGTTACATATTCAAGTGTCTCGAAACATTGAATATTTCAAACTGTTAAAAGCCTAAAAACATGTACAAGAAAACACTACCTTTCATTTTCAACACCCCTCTTTGAGAATTCTCCCCACACATAACTCAATCAAACGGTGGTGGGTTGATCAAGATGATGATGTCTAGGATGATGAATCTGTTGAAGCTGCAAACCCTTCAAAGCCACCCCACCAGATCTCCTCTTCCACAAACTCTCCACTTCCATTCCTTCTTGGGCCTGAATGGGCCTTTTCACCACCGGCAAAGGAGGGTCCAAATCCACAACACTAACCACACACTTCCCACCATTACACAGACCCCCAGAACTAGAACGACAACACCCATTGCCATTTGCACCGTTCGCCGCCGCCGCCGCCGCCGCCCTCCTCCTCCGTCCACGGCCTTCGACAGAGCCGGCTTCGGCGACGGGGGTTGTTGTGTTTGAAGTGATGTTTTTGCTAGAGAAGAACTTCTTGAGCTTGGAGTACTTGAGAACATAATTGTTGTCGTTTTTATTATTGTTGTTGTTGTTAACAAGAGTGTTGAGTGATCTGTGGCCATGGGGGTTTGGGAAACCCATGACTCTGTTCTTGCGCTTGACTTGGCCGATGCAGCTGATTCTTGGCGACGAAGGGTCCACGTAGGACGAGGAAGATCTGTCCACACATCTGGGAAGGCCATGGACGTCCTTGATGACAGGTCTTGAGCACAACATTGGCAAGAAAATTGCGTCTCTTTGATTGAGTTTATGGTGATGATGAGGAAGCTTTTGGTGATAGAAACGATTGCATTCAGGACCCATTTGGCTGTTCTTCTGAAAGACCAGGATCTTGGGGGTTGCGTTTTTTGACAAGTTTTTTTTTTTGGTTCTTAGAGAGAGAGAAGGAGAGAGAAAGGCCAAAGGAAAGACTTTTGTTTGTCCGAGTCTTTAATGGCGTTCTTTCTTTGAGAGTGAGGTGAAAAAATGGTGTGTTGACTGTGCCAAATACGATCGACCAAACAAGGTGTTTAGATTAGTTTGTGATTTTTTTTTTTTGAATAGAGCTCTTGTTTTGTTTTTGTGTTTTCGTTTACTCGGTCGGTCAAGTCATAGAAGAAGAAAGAAAGGGAAAGACGAAAAGACACAAGTAAAGCCCAAAGGACCACTAGTTAAACTGGTCCATTATTATTACCATTAAGTCTTATTTATTATTTATTATTTTATTTTTTTGGTGGGGTGAATGTCAATGGACTACTAAATTGGTTTGGCTCTTACTATTGGGACGTGAAAATTTCGAGTGTGGGAGAATAGAGTCGCATGCGTAAATGAAGGAAAGTTCGCTTGTCTTTTTAATAATGGAGGCACCCTAGGGGATTTCTATATTGTGCCCTACCATTTCATGCCAAGTCGATACATTACTTCTCCTACAAGTATAGGCTCAACGTCTTTTTGTCTCCTTGCTCTTAGTCTCAAACTCCAAGGTAAGAAAAATCATTTTTATCAATTTGAGATTAAAACTCACTACTTGTAAAAAACAGTGAGATTCACTCTAATTTATAGTGTATTTTTTAGACAATGACCTATTGTTTTATAAATAACAGAATTTTAATCTCATAAAGTTAAATAAAAGTGCTTCAAAGGTAAGCCTATGCAGTTTTCTTGGGCAAAAGTGGTGTTTAGTATTTAAGGAGGAGAATTCTATAGCATTGAAAAAAAAAAAAAAAACACAAGACATTTGGTGTTAGATAAAGAAAATAATGATGTTTGATTTCTTGATAAAAAACCGTATCGTATCTTCCAGATAAGGTATTATACCTACTATAAAATTTTCCCTACTTTTAAATATCATCACATTTATGTCATATACAAAATATAGAATGCATAGACAATCCATACATAGAGATGTTAATTGTGCTGGCCCACCCAAAAAGTATGATGGCACGATATGACATGAGATTATATTGGACCGAGTTACGTATGACACTAGGTGGTGGACCGTATCGAGCTCATAGTTTTAAGCACGTAGGTTGAAGACGACAGACACGATAAAACACCAGTATGGCACGAGCACGACCTATTGGGCACCATGGGCCGACATGAGGAATACAATTTCTTTTATTTTTTATTATGTAGTTTTAATGATAATATTACATATTTTTCAATGATTAATAAATTTACAATCTCCTTACATAAAATTGATTGATTTCACCTATAAAAAATGTCAATTGATTTGCATTAGTGGTTTTTTATATAAAATAATATGAAATCAACCATTGTTACATTTAATTACTTTTAACAACTCTATGTTTTAGATTAATAAGTTGAAATATTTTATTTTCTTTTTGTAGGCTTTTTATTCATTTTTAATAAAATGTTGAATAAGGGCTTGAGTATTGGATTTTTTTTTTGTTTGGCAATAAAATAAAATATGAAGTTAATTTTTTTTTTCAAAATGAATTTATCTTATTTTTGCATAATATTACATATTTTTTGGTAATTAATAAATATACAATCTCCTTACATAAAATTAATTGATTTCACCTTCAAAAATATCAATTGATTTACGTTAGTGGTTTTTTATATAACATAATATGAAATCAACCATTGCTACCTTCAATTACTTTTAACAACTCTATGTTTTAGATTAATAAAATGAAACATTGTATTTTCTTTTTTCTATTTTTTTCATTTTTAATAAAATGTTGAATAAGGACTTGAGTATTGGATTTTTTTTGGTTTGTCAATAAAATATGAAGTTGATTTTTTATTTATTTTTCAAAATGAATTTATCTTATTTATGCATAATATTATTGCTTAAAAAGTGTTAAAAATATATATTTTTTATAATCAATGGATCAGTCCAATCGTCTATTGTATCAAGCACGATAAAACATAAGCATAACACGGTACAAGCATGAGATGTGCTTGGGCCTATGAGTCGGGCTAGGCAAAACCTATACTTTTTAATCTTGAGTTGACACAAGCATGACACGAAGCTTCAATGGGTCAGACTGAGCATAGTACAAAGCACACTTGGGCTCAACCAATTATGGGCTGAGTTGACATGGCACGACACGAAACGACACGATTGAGATCTCTATGGCTACACATCATTAAATGTAGTACACCAGCTAAGTGCCACGATGTGGAAATTAAACAAATTTGTCATGTTCTTTAATGAATGAACCTAATTTGGAACTTAAAAAAATTCCAAATAGTTTTTTTATTTAAACGAGATTATTAATGTCATTATGTCCCGTATCTTATCTTCTATAAAAACACTAAAAAAACAAGAATTATTCAATTAAATTTCACTAAAAAAAGGGTTAAGTTCACTCATATAATCATGGATCTGACGTTGCAAAATCCATTGACCAGGCGAAACATCTAATTGGGCTACTGAGATTTGAACTTAAATACATTTAAGAAGAAAAATAAAGAAAGACATTCTTCCCACTAGAAATTTGATAGGTTGTTAAGGTGTATTCTATATACATACATAGATACATATACATACATATATATATATATATATATATTAACTGGGCCATATATCATCACTTTTGAAGTTGGTTATCCATATGTACTACTCTGATCTAAAATTTAAACTTAAAGTTTTCACAAAAAGTGATACGTTAAAAATGCAATTTTGCAGAAGTGCCATTCTCTTAAATTACACACTCATTTTTATTTTTTTGGTAATATTGGAGTGGTGCTGACCACTATTATTAGCATCATTTCAGACCATCACCAGGCATTATTACAGTTCATGCTGTGAAAACATGACATGCAGAGTTAATTCGGTGATTCATAAAAATATTGGTCCATAAATCCTCTTCATTTCATATAGAAGCTAGAGTTAAGTTGGTGATAGTACAGTAGCATTCTCAGAATCTATCCGGTTGGGTTGTTAAGTTCACCGTTTAGGATAGGCATTATCTTAAACTTTTTCTTTTCTTATTATCATCGATCAATGGATTAGGAAAACAGAAGAGAGTCGGCAAAAATAAAAATAAAAATGAACAAGTGTTGAATGATGTCGATAATCCAGACCTTTTTTATCATGAGAGACCAGTGATAGTGGTAACAGGTTGATTGTTTTGCGACACACTTTAATTGATGCGGCAAAAAATTTGGGAATTCTCATAGCTATTTTCTTTAAGCTGATAAAAAATGGCCTCAGACGTTAGAAATGTCCCCCATTAAACCTCAACTACTTGCACCAATAGAAGAAAGTGTCAATGTTTACCTCATCAAAAACTATTGTGAGACCTCCTATCTATAGAACCACTTAATCAGAGTGAACTTAATATCATTAACTACCAATTTAGTGTCCGATTGAATCTTGGTCCTAACAAACTAAAAAGGAAAAGATATAACCAAAAAAAAGAAAAAAAAAAGTAAATCATTTCTTTCATCTTGATCTTTTTTCTGCATTAGAAGTTTAGGTTAGAGATCAACAAAAGTTCCTATCGTTAATCTTTTATTATTATTATTATTATTTTTTCTTTTTGTGGTGGAAACTATTTTCTCTCCTACTTATTTTAGCCATCAGATTAATTGTTCAAGGATCTAATTTATGAGTATCCTTGTTAAAAATTCACAGTTTCTATTGCTTAACTGTTTCTAATCCTAGATCAAACTATTATCAAGTTAATCTAAGGACTAAAACAATGTCCCACTTGTTTTTTTAAAAAATACAGTTTCTACCGTGTGGATTTTCTTTAGAAAAAAAGTCGTTTGACACAAAATTTTATATTTTTTCCGTCTCTATAGTACTTGGTTTAGTTTTTAAGTTATTTTCCTTCTTTTTTCCTAAATTGAGAATGGATTTTTTATGGTGCAAACCCATCAATAGGACTCTATTTTAACTGCTAAATTTGATCAAATCATTTTTTTTAGATCTAACAGTTAAAAAATAAATACCTGTTAATAAGATACTCTTTCAATATTCCAACATAGAAATCTCCTTGAAGGATTGGTTATTTTTCCTCTTTTATACATATATAAACTGTTTTCCTCTCAATTTTGGTGTAAAAAGTTGACAGGATTTTTATTGGGAGAGCATGTAGATTTCTTTCAAACTCATCAAAAGTGTCCAAAGAAATTATATATATCAATCATCAATGGACTATATGGACAACATATTATTATGTGGAACCACGTTTTCCCAAAAATGCAATCAATCAACGGCAAAAGAAAAAAAAAATCAATCCGCGGATTTTCAGTATATAAATATAATAAAGTTTTACATCCCAAAATGCTCTGCTGCCGTGACCATTTGTGTTTGCAATTGTAAAATCAATCATTGTTATCTATCAAATAATCATGGATGTACACCTATTTATAGAACGATTTGAAGTTGCCTAAATTTATGCTATTAATTAAGCAGTAGCACATTTTTTAACTTCCTCTAAAGCAAGTCTGCTCTATCTTTTTCGAGTCAAGAAAAGGGGAAAAAAAAAATATTTATGTGGCATATAATATGTTACCCTAGTTTTCTCTCTGTGTTGTCTTTTGTGACTCATCCAAGTTTTTATTCTCTTTTATTTTCTTCTTTGTAATTGTTTATTTTGTTCGGATTGCTATTTGGGTTGTCATCCAATGTTAAACACATTCTCTCTCTTCTTTTTCAAACTTTTATATTACATATGCAATTGGGTTTTGAAGACGGCGGATTAGAAGCAATATTTTTGACAATATCAAAATGTGTAGTTGTACTTATTCTCTCTCTTCTCCCTTTCTTTTTCTCCCATATTTTAAAGGTTTTATATGAGCCAAAGGTTTGAACATGGCCATGTTGGGGAGATAGGAGACCTAGTAAAGCAAAATGATCGATCCGTGGGAGATTTATAACCACGTGATATTAGTCAAATTTATTTGCATCTGCAATTGAAAAATAAACTTTAATTCATGACATACAATAAACTACTAACTAATGCGTATTACTAATGGACAATGTAACGGTTATGATGCCTTTTCTTATCATACTTTACGACCTTAGGATTGATTAATGCTTGTATAGTTCCACTTAAAATTCATGCTCGCTTAATAAATTATGTGGGACCAAACGAAATGAATTTGAGCCCATTTTAAATAGAATTGAATCATGTCATTTGATGGATTACACAGATAATGGAAAACGAGATGATATTAATAAATGTAACTCTTTAGTTTATTTTTTTGCCCCAAAAAAAAAAAAAAACTAACTAGAGAGTTACATCCCGTGGTATTGCAATGTATTGCATGTAATATTGCCCGTCTAACGCAGACGTCCGCTTAAAGGGTTATCTGGCCATTCTAATTATTCAATTCTATCATTGAGAACAAGTAGCACGTTATGGTGTCAATATATGTATGGCCCTTTGCATTGCTTAGTGGTAAAATTTGGTGGAAGCTTTATATGAGTGCCAAACGGCCTAACTTTTCTTTTCTCTTTAAAAGAAAAGGAGAAACAATTCTAACCGATTGGTTATGGTAAACGTAACCAATATATATATATATGTATATATACATATACATATACATATACATATACATATATATATATATATATATATATATGAACTAGGATTTTTTTTTTTGGTGAATTACTAGGGAAGGACTTTTGGTACCAGAAAGAGAATATTAGATCGTGTGGGAGGGAAAAAAATTGAGAAGGAAGAAGGTGTAAAGTTCATGTGGTTGCCATTTTTATAATCTTTATATTCTTTTTATAGAACATGACAAATAAAATTGATTCATAATATTCCACTTCAATACTACGAACTATGATCTCTTGCGCAAAATTTTGCAATCCAATGACACTGTATATTAGGTCATGTATAGAATTGATTATTCTGTGCTAGGCTCATCAAATTAATTTTAGATCTCAAACTATTATGAAACAATGAAAAAACCTCCGCGGGATTGAATTGTGGATTCTCTCTCAAAATATGAGCCCCACCAGCGGATCCTCGTCTGGTGGAGAGGTACATACAGGCAAAGGCAGAGGGTTACCTTACTTGTTGTTTGTTTAATTAGTCAAATTCCTTATTTAAAAAATAGATAAATTGTTAAAAATATGGACAATAGTCTCACTAGCAAACATTTAAGTATTTTTAACAAAATTTGTACATTATTTAAACATTAACTATTTAAAAAATTAGAAACAAATTTAAAACAAAAATCTCGTGAAATTACTAAAAATTTAAATAAATGTAAATGAAATTAAAAAATAAATCTAGGAAATAAAAAGCAAGATTGGACATCGGAGTAGATCGACCATGGGCGAGAGTAGGCTTAGTCGAGTAGATTGATGAATTGGGGGTGGAAGAGGAAAAATTTTTTTTGGAAATTTTTTTAGTTTCAAAATATTTTCGCTATAATTTTATAAATAGTTAATGTTTAAATAACAGATAATTGCTTATTATTGAGCATGTTCTTGACTTTTGATAAATATTAGATCAGTCAAAGGAAACTCTTTTTGCTCTTTTAAAAAACTGAGAGGATATTTTTTTATTATTAAAACCTAGGGCATATTATACGCTCTATATTTATTTTTCCTCTCATAATATACATAGGGCTCTCTTTGTCGTTGTGCTAGGGTTTCTTTGTGCATGCCTCCCTTCAAGGCCAAAATCTGACAGTAACACTCTGCCGGCCCTTAGATTCCCGATCCTTGACATAGAACTCTGAGTTTCACAATGAAGAATCTAAAGACTGGCGTGATCTTGTGGTCAAAGAGGTTAGGTTTTAGAAAGGTTAAGAGGGGTAGATGACCTTTTGACATCTCTTCTAAACGCATCGCCTTTCTTATAGCTATGTGACTCTTAAGGTTTGACTCGTGCATCTCGTGGTGGTGCTCTTTATGTTGTGGTTCCAACTCTTCGTAACTTTATGTTTTCCGGCCTCTTTGGTGGCATTGATTAGCTTTTCTTTGATGGTTCTTCCTCCTGTGTTGTTAGGGTTTCATTTATGTTTTTTGGTAAATGGCTATGTCGAATAATGACATGTTATTTCTGCTTATAGTTCTCCCCACCTCCTAAGTTTTCTTCGGATCCATCAAATTTCTATTCTGGCAGTGTCTTTGTTCCATTGGACTTCTGTTTATGCAGAGTTAGTAGTGGCTTCAATGCTACTGGTTATTGGCTCTCAATTGGTCAGAGGACTTCATCAATTGTAAAGGTCTTATTAAATTAATGAGCTCTATGCATGCTCGATTATTGGTGTACAAAGGAATTTTCTTGTTGTTGGGTCAAAATGCACACCTTTCTATAGAAAATTAAATAAGAAAATGAAATATAAAAGAAGAGAACATGAAACTTAAACCTGATTCGACAATATACCCACTTCCGTGGACTAAAAGGAGAAAGAGAATTCACTAGTAAGGAGCACTATGAATAGGGCTCCATTTAAATGCACATTATCAAGCACATAAACGGCTAAGTTTTCCAAAACTGAATTAAGACACTTTCTAATATAAAAGTGAATACAAATAAAATAAAAACTATTATAGGATTCTTTTTCTAATATGCTCCCGCAAGATGGAGCTCCAATAGGAAATTCCAATCGTGTAGGAATTTTTTTTTTTTTATCTTTTGATAAAATAAAGACAGAGAAAAAAAATTGCATAGGGACAACAATTGTCGAGGGCACATGAGTGATACAATGGGACGTCAATTGTCAAGAGCAAAAAAAGGTATAGAAAACTGACAAAAAGGTATAGGGAAGAGCACAAGGAAACTATTGAAGGCACATAGCTTAGATAATTGGAGGCATACAGTCTTGAGAGAGGGAGACACACATCATGTGGATTGGAGGTGTAATGCATGGAGGTTTGAAGACTCTTGGACTTGATGAAGAAAAGGAAAAAAAAAAAAAGCATTCGTCATAACAAAAATTAAATATAAAAATGAGATGTAGGGCATAGGAGTGTATACATAGATAGAAGTGTTGCTTTAGCCATGGAAAATCAGGGATTCATTTGAATATGAAGCTCTGATACCATATAGAAATCTAAATGAGAAAAATAAAATACAAAAGAAAAGAACATGAGATTTAACGTAGTTTGACAATATGTCTACATTCACGGACTAAGGGGAAAGAGAATTAACTAATAAAAAGCACTATGAATACGCCTACATGTAAATACACATTACAAAGCACATAACTAAAACAACACACTTTCTAATATAAAAATAAATAAAAACATAATCAAAACTATTATAAGATGCTTTTTCTAATACTTTCTTCTCGAGTTTCATCAGATTTTCTGATGGATCCCGTCTCAATTGTTGGTTTTGTCCCATGTACCATTAGGGTTGATCACATTGGTGTTTATATCTTTTATTTGGCTGAATATAATTTCCCCTGGAGTATATATTTGAGATATTACTTCACCAAATTTTCCCATAATAAAGATTCTGTATTTACAACACCTTGAGCACATACGTATGATATTTGACGATAACTTATTTTTGGGTCTCTCACACTATGGTGGAGCCCATACTTTGTGAAAGAACTCCATCTAGCTCCGTCATGTTAATGGTGCCTTATAAGAAACTAGACGCACAAATTGAACAAGCTACAACTCAGTACCGGACGCTTACAAACCCTCCTATCCTAACCTGGCTACTTGCTCAACATCATTACCTAAGTATGACTAATTGATTTAGATCAAATCTTTTGTTGGAACACATTAAAGTGCGCTTTATAGATCATGAGTCACATAAGTAGCACTCTTTGAGATTCAATTATCTTGCATTTTGTACGATCCAATCAATAAAGATAATTTGTTCCACGTGGACGGCTAGGATGTGCACTCGGTCTCAAAGGTGGAAATGTAATTCGGATTTGATATTTAATTGATGAGGTGAGATGTAACGTCCCGAAATTTATTTAACATTAATGTAATGTAAATGATGAATTAGTGTGCCATAATTAAAGTTTTAACTTTAATTAGATTATTTGGTTGGATTTTTAGTTTTTGGTTGTTTTGTTAAATTGATGTGTTCAAAAGATTCCTTGTTGATTTAAAATGATGTTTTGAGTTTTAAAACACAACAATTTGTAAAATGTTAAAAATACTCCGTTTTGCAAAACCGTGGGCGGCACATGGTTTTCGCACAGTAAAACCGCCCACCGATTTTCTCTATTTATTTCTCTCTTCTCTCTCTCTCTCTTCACTCTCACGAGCTCTCTCTCTCTCTCCTCTCTCTTGGTCTCTCGGCAGCCCCTCTCTCTCTCTAATTTCTTCAAAATTTTTGATTTCCATTCGAATCCAAGCTTCGGAACAGCAAGGAGGAAGCTCGGGGACGTGATTCGGCAACCGAGAACGCAGATTGAAGCTTCGATTCGAGGTTAGATTCGAAATTTCTAAACTTTTTACAAAATTTCCAATTTTGTGTGTTTTTGAAATCTAAGTTTGTTTTAGCTTAGAAAACCGTGGATTTGTGTTAAATGAACTTAAAACAACTAGAATCTAAACCTAAATTGAAGAAAAACGGATTGGATTCAAGATTTTCATTTTTCTCCTCTTTTTCTCATTTTCGGATTTTTGAGGATTTTGAGTTTAAATGTTGTTTAAATGATTCCAAACATGTTCTAGAATGTTTTTCTATCAATTATAGTTGTTTTTCATGTCTGGGATTTGAGAAAAACAGGTTAGAAACAAGATTTGGATTTTGGGGATCGAGAAACCCGTGGCTGGGATTTCTGGATCTTCCCAGTTCGGCAGGCCGGAGTGATGATCGGCAGGCCGGTGTTCTTCCGACCGGCAGGCCGAATCTGGGGAAATGTTCGGCAGGCCGAACTTTGCTTCCGGCAGGCCGAACTGTACAGTTCGGCAGGCCGAAGCAGGGCGTCCGGCAGGCCGACCGAGGCATGGAAAATTTTGTGATTTTTACCCGATTTCACTGTTTTGAACCCTGATTTAAATCCCAACCTTATAGGATGATTTTAATGATACAAATGGCACACTAGGACATCATGAAATGATTTAGTAACATAGAATGTCTCGAACTAGATATTGATTGACTTAGTTTGTATCTAGGATTGTTCGTGATTCCGTGGAGCTAACGTATAGCGGATCGGGATTACGGTGTGGGGTACCGGCACGAGTACTGAGGTAGGACTTCTATCCTATTTCTTTGGTAGCCTGGTTTTGAAATGATTTGGCTTTGAAAAGGATTTCTATCCAAAATGTTTTCAACGGTTGTTTGAAAATGGTTTTATCGGTTATATTTTTATATACCGTGACATGAAATGAATTTCATAATGAATGTAATTGACAACACTCGGTAATTGGGTTTTGAATGACAATGATAATAAACACATGGGCATGATGCCATATCAGAGATCGGGTCGTGATCGACCTTGGGGGCAGGTCCCGAAACCCAGCTGGGCCACTACGGTGGTGATATCATGGTTTGCCTAGGTAAAAGTAAACTGGTGTTTTGATTTGACGAGTAGACTGTTCTGTGTCAGAACGGTTCTACTCAATTTATTTATTTATTTATTCAGGTTCCTTTCTGTATAACTCCTGATAATGTTATGTTTCTTTGCATTAAATTATTTTATAAAACTTAGTCCTACTGAGCCTTTTGCTCACGTTTTATCTGTTTTAAATCCCCCCCCTCTAGGTGGTTTCCCATTTAGGTTTGGAGAAGATTCTTCGGACCGAACTCAGGAGCAATAGGAGAATTTATTTACATTCTGTATTTATTAATCAAGGCATGTAAGACTTAACTTTATTTGTACTTGGACTGTAATTGTATTTGTGATATTGTCAGACCCATGTGTGTGCACAAGTTGTGGGTTGTGGAACCCATATTCGCGGTTTTTATTCAATTATTATTATTTGCTAAATATTTGTAAATTCGTTTATCAAATGTGGTGGAAAATATCTTTATTCCTTGCTTAATTGGATTTTTAAACCCTTAATTTCAATTAAATTCTCTTTTAAATTAATCTAAATATTCTGCCACGTCACCTCCCGTACTCCGGGGCGTGACATGAGAACGTAGGAAGGACCACTCTTTAGAAAAATACTGCTATTAGAAAAACGACAGCCTGTCCGATGTAGATCGAGCCTAGGACAGAGCTAGAAAATAAATTGTATCACCATATTTACACACAAGTCAAGTGACAAATTTCACGTATTATTAAGGTATTTAGGAGGGTAATTTAAACCATCAGTTTAAATTTGAAAATTATAGCGTATGAGAGCTTTACACTGTAACTTGTGAAAGCTTTATACTGTTTACAATTCAAACTATTAGTTTAAACTACTCTTCTGTGGCTAGCTCTGCCCCTGACGGAGGGGCCACAAACGTGTACACACATAAATAATGAGGACTGAGGGGCGTCGGATAAAGATGAAAGTGAAACCGCCGGCAAATAACGGAGAGGCAAAACAACATGGAAAATGGAAATCACAATTCACATGCAAGGGAAAAACGCTGAATATTGGAAAACATATACAGACAACTAAGCCGACATGCCATGCATGGAAGCATGTGGAAGGCACGTGGAAAGGTGCATTAGGTTAGGTACCATAACTATCCATTCAAGCAAAATAATAATAATAATAATAAGAAAAATTCATAATAGCCCTTTCGTAGCACTAACCAACACAAGCCCCTTTTTGTTGGCCTAATATGACATTAATGTGTTTTGTTAGGGTCATTGAATTAAATAACAAAAAGGAAAACAATTAGGATGCCCTGGACCGTAAATTGTGCAACATGTTTGCCTTAACACTACATCAAATTCAAAGCTGTTTTATAATAATTGTTTTGTCACATTTTTTTTTTTCGTGTGACAATCTATCTAATCGTCATATCAACAAATTATAAAGTGACATCTTCCTGCTCCTTTCTGTATTTTATGTGGAAAACCGATGCCCGCGCCAATCTCAAATGACATGGGGTAGGGTAGGTTGGAACTTAGAGTTCAAACTTATGGAATCGTAGTTCTAACTTTACAT
The DNA here is from genome assembly GCA_025403435.1 of Artocarpus heterophyllus. Taxonomy (NCBI): domain Eukaryota; kingdom Viridiplantae; phylum Streptophyta; class Magnoliopsida; order Rosales; family Moraceae; genus Artocarpus; species Artocarpus heterophyllus. The sequence goes on along the minus strand of CM046333.1, from coordinate 38,945,584 downwards.
TGTATGTATATATCAAAAAAATGCACTTTCTTTAATCACATTATGCACAGTTTAATAAGCACGTCACCGTTTTTCAACGTTATGTGCAATGCTAGGGAAACCGCTGAACTAAGTGGTACATAATATTAAGCCGAATACATATATGCAGTCGATTTCTTTTTTTGTAAAAGCTGTAGTGCTCAATTTTAGTGGCGTTTTCAAAAGAAGAAAGTGGTAAATGGCATTTTATTAGTGGAATAAAAATAAGTAGCAGCAAATTTGAAAAAAAAAAAAAGCTGTAAATTTGGATTTATTTGATAAATCTTGTATGTACACTATGATCAGATTTGCTAAGTTTGGAAATTATTTGGTAAATCAGGGATTTACTTCATGATCAAATTCAATAAATTCAAGATTAATTACCTTACAAATTTTAAATTTACCCAGGATCAAATTCAATAAATCTAGAATATATACAAGATTTACTCACATGAAACCCTAAACTATATTCATTTTTTATTAATATTTACTAATTTCTTATTCATATAATACTTACTAATTATTTGGTCAATAAAGTCATTTTACTCTTACATATCTTGTTTTAGAATTTAAAAAGTAATTTATTAACATTTTCTTTGTAAACATGCTATTTATGGACATTTTCAGTAAATACGATATTCGCTGCTGTAGATATTAAAAACTAACCCTGTTTGTTTCATAAGTTTAAATAAATATGTTTTAGTTCAAAGCTCACTTGTTATAGTATTTTTTCATTCAAATATTTATTAAAATTTGAATTTATATTCGAAGTTTTTTTTTATATCTATTAACCAAATGGACCATAGATTATGTGGGCTACAATTTTGTCAGGTATTTTTTTCTTTGTTTTGGTTTGGTTTGATAGAAAACTTTCACTTGGCCAATACAATAGGGAATGCAATATATATATATATATATATATATATTCAACGACATGAGATGATGTATTTTTGTTTTCTTTCCCATTAGGTTGGTAGTAACGTTTAGTGAAAGTGAAATTAGAATGATTATCGTCCTAATAGCCCTTACATCATGCAAAATAGAAACAAGTTTCCTATGCTAAGTGGTTACCCTCACTTGTGATTTGTTATGATCACGAAAATTTCTAATCATGGCTGTTCAGGTAAAAAAAAAAAATTGATGCGATACGCATTTGCTTTCTAACTAATGCAGATAACATAATTCCAAAGTTGCTCTTTCGGACGCCAATATGACAAATTCGTAAAAAGAAAGTAAAGTTTGATGAGTCTGGCAGTGGCTTTAACAATCCTTTTTATATAAAATGAATTAAAAGCATTTCCGAAGCAATGCTAAATTGTCATGACAATAATAAATTTGACATTTAAGTGTTAAAAAAACTCTCCAATGTAATTCCATTTTTAATGATAAATTTGTTATATGTTAAATCTGGCAGCACATTTGTCATCAAATTTAACGTATAACAAATTTCGTATTTGATTATTATTAGTTGATAAATTTACTTTTTTGTTTTAATAATTACAACATTCTCAGCATTTAACAATTTTAATATTACCCTTTCCATAAAATTATTTTAATATTAAAAGTTTACTTTTATAAGTTTAAAGGTTTAATAATTATAACAAAAAATAAATAGATTTTTTATCATCTTGGTACTTTGTATTTTAATAAAATATCATATTGGTACCCTGATATTTGAAATATATCAAAATAATACTTTGTAGTTTTTAAAAATATCATTTTGGTACCTATTTTAATGTAAAAATTTCTTTTTATCCGTTTAATAATGAACCTTAATTTAATTTTGTAAAACTACAATAGAAAATCAAAACAAAAGATTAAATAAAACTCATCAAGGAAAAGAATGTATGTGGATTTATTTATTTTTGGGTATTATATTTATATTTATTTTCATTTATGTCTTTAACAAATAATTTGAGGTTCATTAATAAAATAGTAAGCTAGAAACTTCACGTCATAAAACATGAACTTAGGGTACTAAAATAATATTTTTGAGAACCATAGGGTATTGTTTTGGTATTCTTCAAACAGTAGAGTTCCATTGTTATATTTCTCTAAAGCACAAGGTACCAAAATGTTAATATTCTAAACAAATATGACATTTCAAATAACATTATGCCTTGAAGTACAAAATAAAATAATACATTAAAAAATGATATTTTCATATTTTTTAGTGATTAATATAACATTGATATTGACACGAGATGGTCAAATAAAACATATTTTATTACCAACTACTATCAATCTCTAAGTCATAGACTTTTACATCTCTTTTTAAACTTAAACTCCCTAGACTTAAATTAGTATTAGTGAACTTCTAAAAAAATAGAAAGAAAAGGTCTTAGTGAAGAATATTCCTAAGTTTGTGAAATTTTTTTTGACTCGAATTTCACTAATTATCAGCGTGGGAGCATCTGCACATGAAATTCTTATAATAATTTTATGTTTGAGAGATGAGTTCAAACTCATAAGTTTTAAACTGTCTACAATATAAAATTTTTACATGTTACAAGATAAAACAAAAAAATACTACATTGTAAAGCATATGCTACAGTTTTTGAATTTATTTTTTGAGGTCAAACTATTTTGTTAAGCACCTTATAAAAGTGTCATTTTCTTTACGAATTGTAATTCGTGTGCAGGCGTTCATTATGCGGATTAGTCCAAAATGACATATTTGTATTGATTCATATCAATGGAAGGAAAAATTAGTTAGAGGGCAGGTTTTAACCAATTTCTTTTAACAAATGGTAGATTTTTTTTTTTTTCAGTTGAAAAGGCCTTCTTTTTTCTTTGTCTTGTTGGGTTTTACAATGATCAAGCACCAACAAACCAATACTCTGGTCTATCACTAGAAACTACTGATTAACATTGGTTAAATATTTCTAATTGATATTAATTCATTATTAATAATAAATCACAAATCAGTTCATCATTGATTAGCTGTTTAAAAACAAAATTTTTTGTAATTTAATAAAAATTGGATCATTTTATCGAAAAAAGACGTAAAAAGTAGTCATTTACTTTAAAACCCGTCAACAAATTTTGTTAGAACAACTTTGCGATAATTCTTACCTTTTTTTTTTTCCTCTTGAAATGAAAGTTGCTTCCCTTTCTTGGAAAGTCATACGTGATACTTTAATCTTTAATTTCAGGGTGAACCTTATTGAACATAATAAAGATGGATCAACTACATTTAAAAAATTAAAAACAAAAGATCAAATCAGATAAATTTGCTGATTTATTTCTTTTCTTGAAAAAAAAAATGTTGAATGCTTTTGTAAAGATATTTAAGGACCTAACAAATAGAAAAGTTAGGGACCAAATACAGTGGAAAAGCTGCAACTCAATATGGACTATTATGGGAATAAGGGGTTCTAAGTTCGTACACACTTCTGGCATCACCTGAGATTCTCCTTGGCACACGGAGAGCAGTGTCCTATTTCTTTCTGACTATGAGCTGTGACCTTCTGTCCTCTCACTTGAGATAACCTTTATTTTATTAAATAAATCATTGACCCTTCTCCAAAAGGACATACTAAAAGTTGAGAAATAATTGAGCAATTGTCGAAAACTTCTTGTCTGTGTTATGTGTACCAACACATAAGTGAATTGTGGAGCACAAAATATGGAGAGAGAAACGATGGATGGACTCTAATTTATAATCTGTTTGATTCATAATTTTAAATTAAAATTAAAAAAAATAAATTTTTGTGAAAAAATATTGTAACGAAATCAGCTTAAATAAAAGCATTTTTGTTCATATCGGAGAAATAAAATCCCCATAAACATTTGAAATAGCTCCATAATCTACATTGATAACTCAAATATTTTGAATGCTCTATTGTTACAAGTTTTAAAAAATTGATTCATGATGAGACACGAGAGTTGTGAAGAAATAAAAAAAGGCTCATTGCCAAATGTTGATATGCCTAAGTTGAAAATGAGTTTTCTATCAAAACATAGACTATTTTGACTGTCTATTAATATTTAGGCTCGTGGTAAATTGATTCTGACTATGGATTCGACGCAAAGCGCATCATTTCATGAGAACTATGATTATTCCGTTCTAAATAAAGCAAGTTTTACGTGAAAATTTAACACGCAACAATATTGGCACAGTTGAAGAATTTTTAAGAGGAAGGACATCTTCAAACTCACGCTCGGGCCAATGCAGAATTTAAAAAGTATTTGTTAGTTTATCCTATATTAATACGCGAACTTATTAACATTTTAAAAATTTTTTAAGTTGTTAAAATGTAATTTATTAATATTTTCTTTGTAAATATGCTGTTTACTATATCTTATTTATTGACATTTTTTTAGTAAATATGCTATTTACTAATATAGATATTAAAAACTAACACTTGTTTGTTTCATAAGTTTGGAAAAAATTTGGGTTTAAACCTCGTTTGTTATAGTATTTTCTTGTTTAAATATTTATTCAAATTTGAATTTATATTCAAAGCTTTTTTTGTTTCAATCCATGAACCAAATGGACCATAGACTATGTTAGCTACAATGTTGTCCAAGGTTTTTTTTTTTTTTTTTTTCTTTGTTTTGGTTTGGTTTGATAGGAAACTTTGGCTTGGTTAATGCAGTGGGAAATTCAATATATATATACTCAAGGACATGAGATGATGTATTTTTGTTTTTCTTCCCATTAGGTTAGTAGTGACGTTTAGTGAAAGTGCAATTAGAATGATTATCGTCCTAATAGCACTTAAATCATGCAAAATAAAAACTAGTTTCCTCTGCTAAGTGGTTACTCTCACTTGTGACTTGTTTTGATCTCGAAAATTTCTAATCATGGCTGTTCAGGTTGAACAGTTGACGTGATACGCATTTGCTTTCTAAATAATGCAGATAACATAATTCCAAAGCTGTTCTCTAGTAAGCCAATATCACAAATTGGCAAAAAGAAAGTAGAGTTTGAAGAGTACGGCAGTGGCTTTAACAATCCTTTCTATATAACCAGCCATAAAAACTAAAGACAAATCCAATAGGCCAAGAATTTCAGCCATGATACAATGGGGCAGGGCCAAAATCAGAATGTTCAAAATTTCTGGTTAAAAGTAAAACCATCCATTTTTCATGACAAACAAACCGCAGTTCAATTCAAGCAACAAGATCGACTTCATCTCGATCCGGAGGAACTACATCTAATCTCATCATACTTCTATACTGATCTGGAACGGGTGCTCCTGCCTGCACGCACAACTCCACCACAGCTGGGGCCTTGCCATAATACCTCTTCAGGTTGTTGTCAAGCTCAGGCTCCTTTGGGTCATGAACGTGCCAAACATAATTGGGACCGACGAGATCCTCTATTGTTGCCTCTTGCCAAGCGTGCAAACCGTTGCGAGACTGATGCTTCGATGCCTTGCACATTCTCACCTTGTGGCCCTTTGGTCCTACTTGAACCTCAGGACAGTATCCGCAAGTCAGAATGGTGTACTTCTCCATGATCTTTTTCACCCCGGATATCATCTCTAACCATGACTCTAATGTCCCAATGCCTAACTCCCTTAAGTTCTCACCTTCACTATCAATTTCCAAATTTGAATCCACCAACTCTCCAAGTTTAGTTTCAGCATCAAAATGCACAGGAGAACTGAAAGCGCTAGAATCTCCATTATTTTTCCTCACCATTTCATCAGTTTTCGTGATTGCTTCAAAATCTACAATTCTTCCTTCTACGGAATACACGGGTCTTGCTCTTCTTTTCGTCGGGTACTTACAAAGGTCAACACCAGCCTGTATGCATAGCTCCAGAATGGCAGGTATCCGTGGGACAGAATACCTCTCATCATGCCCTACTCTTGGTTTTCCTACGCGATCGAAAAGATGGAAGCATTTAGGGAAGAAAACAACATCTTGAACTCCTCCCTTTCTCCATACATGTTTGGCACTTCGGAAACCACTATTTGGACCAGTGCAGGTTCGGATCTCATGACCCACGCAACCAACATGAACCTCTGAGCAGTACCTGAGAATAATATCCACTCTTCTAAATTACAACATCAAACTAAATTTGAAAAAAAAAAAAAAAAAGTTGGAAACCAAAAATATCTACATCAAAGGCTTAGAAATCTGATAATTGCAGGCAAGTTATCAACATGATGAATTCAACCTTTCCCTGATTGTAGGAAAATGTGAGAAGTTAAAATCTATTAATCTAAAATGAGTGAAAAACATTTACCCAAAGCATCTATTTGCCAACTAGTCAATCAAACATGAAGGGACTTCCAAGCTCGGCAGAGTCAGCGAGCCCCTAAAACAAGTTTGGGACTCCTAATACATCCCCACCCTATAACAAACACCTCCGGTTTAATTTTTCTACTTATAAATCAGACTCAATTAGACTGAGTTTAATTAGGGATAAAATTGCCTTCACTACTTCCCTACTGAATCCATTGTTTTACGAAAAAATTGCCAGTAATCGTCGTTAATGATAATCACTACCAGTTTTTTAAACCAGACAGATTAATATGTAAAACTGTATGGGACCCAATGTCATGATCGCTTGGTCCCATAATGATGTGATTTTGTGATGATTGAACATAGCCATTTTGTTTTACTGCCATGAACTTTTGAGCAACCCAATGATTGACATACCTACAACGCTGGAGGGGAAGGACATTAAGTAACTTCGACACACCAAAAAGGAGGGATTCCCGGGCTCGGTGGACTCGGTGAGCCACTGCAACGAGTTCGGGTACCAAAAGCCCGTTCTCAGGTGGGTGTTCGAGCATCCTGCAGGGCTCTGCCTTGCGTGCTTCTCTCTCCTCCTTGGCTCTTCGAATCAAAGTCTTCATTGGGGTTGGGTATGGCTTCCTGTCGGACTTTTTCCTCTGTGGCTTTGGTACATCAGCATAAGGAGGATCGTCATCAGCAACCAAGTCTATCATTCTTCTCTGTGTTGCCAAACAGATGGTTTGATTGAATCCACAGTTAAGTTTCTTCAAATGAGAAAACCTGGAAACTAGTCTTCTATGCATCTGTATTATCAACTTAAAAGAGCAAATGAGAACTCAGACACAGTAAACCAAGCGTAATATAATGTCAAAGAACAAAAAAAACCCTTCAAAATCTGCTTGGCAAGCTTTCTCGAGAAAATTCAAGGAAAAACAAAAGGGGACTGGAATTCAAGTGAGGAGTTGCATTTCAGTTTGAAATAAACTCTTCAGCTACAAATTGCATCAAAATTTTTATTAAAGAAACAAAGAAAATCCCAAAAAATTGCATAATGACATCCCCATCAACATAATCCTCATTGCTTCCACTGTTAGTTTCCAAGAACCCTAAAAAAGTTTGTTTAGCAAGCTAGCTTTCTCAAGAAAATTCAAAAAGAAAAAAGAGAAATAATTGAAATTCAAGTAGGAAAATGGATTCCAATTATGATATAAACTCTCCAATATTCATATTAAAAAAAAAAACTCCAACTACAAATTAGCATCAAAAGATTAGAAAAAAGAAAATTTCCAGAAACCAAGGAAAAGACAGTCTTACTCTTACCATCTATGCTGCTTCAGTTTCCGATTTTGCAAGTTGGTAAATGAGAGTGGAGCAGGAAGGACTGAGCAAAATTAAGAATAATCTCAACCGAAATAAAACCTTTAAAAAAAAAAAGAGCAAGAAACTTGTCTCCTTTCTAGAGCTAGAAATAGAGAATATTGAGAGAAGTGTAGTGGTGTGTACAAAATGGGAAAGCTCAAAGCTTTGAATGTTTCTGTGAAGGAAGACACTTGGAATCAGTGAGATTGAGAATCGGAGCCTTAAAATATGAAATGGGTATTCATGAAAGGGGGTATTATTTATCGTATCAGTCATTTTTGATAAACCATGTGTACATATGCTGGTAGCAGTACGAGGTTTGTTTGGCTTTCCTCTTCAAGTAATGCTTCGAACCTTTTTAATACCTAATTGATATGTTTGGGTGATGTGAAAAATGTCGAATGGGTTATGCGGCAGAGGCCAGAGAGAAAAGATTTTTCATTTTGGCCCTCAACTTGAAATGTAGGACACGGGCAACAAACGGGCACGTGCACTTTTTGACGCCAATTAATGGTTTTAGCACTATTGAAAAGGATTTCAAGGAAATTTTTCCACCATTAAAAATAAGGAGATAATTCTAGAAATGGTCGTTATTGTTAATCTCACTCTCACTTACTTGTCACTTGTTATGATTTTGAAAATTTCTAATCATGGCTATTCAGGAGGAAAATTTGATGTGATACGCATTTTCTCTCTACCTAATATAGATAACTTAATTCCAAAGCTGTTCTCTCATATGCCAATATCACAAATTCGCAAAAAAGAAATTAAAGTTTGAAGAGTATGGCAGTGGCTTTAACAATCCTTTTTATATAACTAGCCATAAAAAATAAAGACAAATCCAATAGGCCAAGAATTTCAGCTATGATACAATGGGACAGGGGCAAAATCAGAATGTTCAAAATTTCTGGTTAAAAGTAAAACCATCCATGTTTCATAACAAACAAACAGCAGTTCAGTTCAAGCAACAAGATCGACTTCAGCCAACAAATAATCCACCCCATATTCCATTTGTTCCCTTCGATGCTCTAGATAAATGCACGCAGCCCGACAATGAAATTGGTAAAACGCTAATCCATTTATCTCGCATGTTAAACTTATATAATATATATATATATGTATATACACAAATAATGTATTTATGCTTTTGAACATGATTCTATCATAGACATCATTGCATTAGCACTAAATATTCAACCAACAAAAGAAGTTCAATTAAGCACAGGCCCAAGTCAAGTTCAAGAAATTACTTCGATAAACGAAAGTTATGCACCAGAACTTATTCTAGATACACTGTATATTAACTTCTAATTTGTTATATCTTTTTTTATATCTGGTAGTTACCTTTTTCCAGCAAGAAGACTGTACTCTTAACTTTGTGGGACCAGTTTGTTGATAACAAGGGTGCTATCATTGCAAGCATGATTTCCACAAACCCCGCCATAGCAGCACTGCATGCAACTACAAACACAAATTGTTCATTCAAAATTTATACCAACATACTTTACTCACAAAATTCAATTTTTTCACAGATTTACCACTATCAACCAAAGGAGAAAGCTGCATTATAACAGAACCTGATTTACCTGAAGCAGTTGAATTACGTGCATGGTAATTTTAATTTAAAAAAACCTAAATTGTTCTTTGAACCATTAATTACATAACTTATAAAATAACTTGCTTCTCCATTAATAGGAGAACAAAAAATCAATGTTATCTAAATTCCATTCTCACTGAAAGAAAGCAACGTGCATCTTCGTCATACGACAGATATTGCAGAAATCAACGCAATACCAGATCTGTTACTACAGGTACGAATTTACACACACACACACACACACATATACATATATAGAATTTTTTCTTCCCTTTTTAAATAGTCTCTTTTATGGACTAATTGCATTTATTGCTTCAGCAAAATACTTTCTGGATAAGAGCACAAAAAATTCCTCTCGTGGACTTTGAACAAAAATACTGGTATACGGCTTGTGAAAAGTGTCATAAGTCCACAACAGTAGAGTACAATGAATCATTCAACCGCTACTGGTGCAACAGAAACAAAGTTGAGGCAATACCTAGGTACGTTGATATTGCGAATTTTGATATTTCAACGTACATGGTCACCAGTTAAGTATATACTTATACTTTAGCTTACATAATAGTATATATTTTTTCAAAAAAAAAAAATTTCATTGAAGAACATTTGCTTCCTATACAGATGCTTCATTCAGGTACAAGTACAACTAAAACATCAATAAGGAGTTATGACAGCAACAATATTTGAAAAACAATGCAGAAAAATTCTTCAAATGCACTTACAATCGAATTGATGGAACGCACGACCAAGGTACATAATTAATTTTATTTACAATTACATTTTTTATCCTAAATAAAAAACCTGATGCAGTTATTTTTTCTCTATTACGATGGAATTTCAGATATAAAAAATTTTGCACAAACATCAAGTGCAACAGAGCATATCATGCACATCAAACGTTACAAGCGAGATGACATGTGTGCTGGGTATAAAATCACAGTCACTCAGCTGCTGGACACCCCTAAAGCAAAAATCTGAAGGAACAAGTAATTCTACGAATTCGGTAATGTAAATAATGTAAATATTGCAAATCAGACACTTCTGATCAGTCACACCAACTGCTACTGCTACAAAAACGTTAAAAAAAACTCCGTAGATGAAATTTTCATTAAGCAAGCAATTGAAAAGTAAAACAGAGAGAAAAAGAAACAATTTTTGCAACAATTTTCCCAGGAACAAATCACTACTACTATGAACAAACGGAGAGACACAAAAGCAGATTTCTTTTCATAAAAAACCGAAATCCGAACAATTTTAGAACTGAGAGAAGGAGAAGAAGAAGCGAACCTGGAAAGGGATGTAGCAGCCTAGGAACTTGAGGTGCTTGCCATCTTTGGGAGAACAGCTATCGGCGGCCATGACTCAATAGAAAGGCTTGTTTTTGCATCCGCACCTGGCCAATCGGATCCTCACCACCGTTTTTTTTATTGCCGAGCCCTAGCCTAGATTATCGATCTAAAACGATGAAGACGACGACTCAGAGCGAATGTCAGATTACCATGTAAGTATTCTAGGCTTTGAATATAGGCGTTGATTGCCCTTGGGGGCTGAGAAAACATCCTAAAGTGCCCAACAAAAAAATCCAACTGGGATTTGGGCTTCTACTGATTTAAAGCATATAAAATATACCACACGTGCCTTGCACGTGCCTCTACCAAGCTAACTCTCTTAGTCATTCACCAAAACAAATTATCTCTATTTTTTTTAATATAAGAGGAAGGGAATACCACTTATTTTTTAGTAGGGTTAAGCGTGACTCAAACTCTTAACCTATAATTGGGATAGAGAGACTTATAACCAAACTAAGCTACTATCACTTGTCAAAATTAACTTTTGAGTGGGGTTAATCGTGACTCAAACCCTCAACCTATGATTGAGATAGAGAGACTTACAACTAACTAAGCTACCCTCACTTGTCAAAATTATCTTTGCTAGTTTCTAACCTTTTTTAACATGTATAATTGGGTCTTTAATATTTTTTTATTTATTTAGGTTTAAATGTTAAAAAAGGTATGATTTAGTCTTCTCTTATTTAGTTTTAGATGGAAAAATGTTTTGGTCATTTTAGTGTGGATATTTTAGTAAAATATTTAATATGTTTTAAAGAAATTAAAATCAAAACTAAAAAAATAAAAAAAGTAAGAAATAAATATGAAATTACCCAAAATGAAATTAAAAAAATATACCCTCTTTTAAAGCACTACTTGCGCGCCCACGAGACCATTTCCTACAACAACAGCCGCCGTGCACCTCCGGTAACAGCTTCAAAGTCAAATTCGGGAAAGTACTTCCATATTCTCCCAAAAAATAAAAAATTAAAAAAAAATCAAAAACAATCCAAAGCTACACATTCAAATCCTTCATCTTCTTCTTCTTCAAAACCCTCCTCTTGACACCCTCGTGTAGATTGGAGACCATATCTGAACCCAAAGGCATCAAAGCTCAAAGCTCATAAAACCACAAACCTACTGAATCAGATAAACAAACAAAACCAAACCAACAAATAAAAAAGAAAGGGAAAAAAAATAGAAATCTAAAACCGTTGAATGGTTTTCTTGCTGTTGCCGTTGAAGGGTGCGAGGAGGTGGTCGATGCGGCGACGAGGCTGGGCTGGCGAGTTGGGGGCCCTGCGAGGGTCGGCACAGCTAGGCTCGTGAGGTGAGGACGGCGGGAGGAGGTCGTCGGCACGGTGACAAAGCTGGGCTTGCGAGGTGGGGGCGTGCAATGGTTGGCACGAAACCAAATTCGGCGATGGTCAACTCACGAGGCTGACCTCCATTAATCAACTTTTTCGAAGCTTTTTTTAGAGCTTTTAATAAAAGAAAATTTTGTTCATTTTACTAATTTTTTTTCCTAACATATATTAATTATTTTGAAGGTTTTTTATAATGAAATAAAAAATTAAAGGGTAGTTTGGTAACTTGTTTTAAAAATGATGTGAAAATTGTTCGTTCAAAATTAAAATACAGAGGAGCAAATTGCATTTTTAAAAAAAAATAGACACAGATTAAGAAAAAAATTATATACTAAATTATATACTTTTAAAAAAAATTGTGCACTAACCAAGCTATTTATCTTTTTTTTTTTTCTCGAAATGAAAGTTTGTTGGAAAGACTTTACGATAATTAATTATAATTTTTTTTCTAGAAATAAAAGTTGCTTCCTTTCCTTCCATTAAAATGAGCTTTATTATATATATATAAAAAGAGCCTTTGACCTTCCTTCAAAAGGACATACTAATGCTCCATTTGGTAAGAACAAAATAAAATAGAATGTTAGAGAAAACTATAAAGGAAAAAATTATAAGAAAAAGGAAAGATTTTGATTTTTTTTTTATTTGTTTGATATGTGAAAGTAGAAAGAAAATGATTTTCTGGGTGTTTGGAAGGGTGGTGGGAACCCTGGTTCCCACAATTTTTTCAATTATAAACAGTGTAAAGCTCTCACATGCTATAGTAACAATAAAAAAAATCGTTATAGTGTAAAGCTCTCATATGCTATAGTAAAAGTGATTCTAACCAATGGTTTCCACTACCCTTCCAAATATCCTATTTATCTTATCTTGTTTGGTATTGTAAGAAAAATCAAAGGAATAAAAAAACTACTATTAATATAATTACAATTTTACCCAAATATTATTTAGCTATTTTCCTCATTTGGCACATGAATTTTTTTTGTAATTTTGATGGAAAAGAAAGACAAATTAGTAACTTTACTTTTTTTACATTGTTGTCAAACTTTTTCCTTAAAAAATCTACCTATATTTAGAAAGATCAATTTTGATGGGACCCACATACCATTTCTTCCACCCACTTTTTTTTTTTATTCTAATTTCTTTTCTACCAAACAACCATCATATCTATTTCTATTCTAAAATCTTTCAAATGTTTTTTTCCTCTCCATTTTTCACTCATACCACTAAGAGCATAAAAGTTAAGAAATAATCTGACAATTGTCGAAAACTTCTTGTCTATGTTCTATGTACCAACACATAAGTGAGTTATGGAGCACAAAAAATAGAGAGATGCCATGGACGGGCTCCAATTGATAGTCTGATTGGTCAGTTTAAGGGCATGTTTGTTTCGATACTCAAATCACGGTTCGAATCATTTTGTTACAGTATTTCCTCTTACAAAAATTTAAATCTTCATTCAAATACTCTATTCAAATACTCGAACCAAACGGGCCCTAAATTAAAATTAGAAAAATTTTTGAACTTTTGTAAGAGAATACTGCAACAAAATCTATTTGAAGAAAATCTTTTGATTCAAACCGGTGAAATAAAATCCCCATAGACGTGTAAAATAGTTGTGTTATCTACATTAATAACTCAAAGCTTTATTTTCCTAAGGTTAAGAAATTTGATTCCTGATTAGATGATTAGACACAAGAGTTGTGACAAAAAATAAGGCCCGTTGCTAAATATTGATATGCCTAAGAGCCGTTTGACAAGTTAATTAGAACTAAAGTTTTAAGTTTAAGAATGGTAGCATGTGAGAGTTTTTATATTATAGTAACTTTTTATTTTTTATTATAATCGTTAAACGTTTTATATTGTAGTTAATTCGAACCAATTAGTTCTAACTAACATTTCAAACGCATGTAAAGTTGAAAACGTTTTGTCAAGGAGAACGTGACTATTTTGACTTATCTATTAAAGTTTATGCTGTTGGGAATTGATGCTAAATATAAATTTGAACTATAGCGTATGGTTTAATGAGAACTGTATATTTTTTCCGATCTAAATAAAGTAAGTTTTACATAAATATTTAACGGTCATGATGAGATCTAACCGCGCATCAATATTGGCACGGTTAATAAGAACTTATAAGAGGAAGGAGATCCTGATACTCACGGAATTTGAAAAGTTTTTGTTTTGCAGCTGCATGCAGTTTCCCCAATTTTATTTATTTTTTGGAAGGGGTTGGGGTTTGGGGGGTTTGGTTTCGAGAAGTCATGACGAAGTGGCATTATCTGTATTTTTCTGTATGGTTTTTAGGCATCATTATCGAAGGGAATGCAGGGCCAAATCGTATATGATACAAAAAGACAGAGACAATGAGGCACGCATGCTGCACCAATAATGCCTGCTAATTTGACAATCCCACTAATTTGTCTAAAAAAATTAGTTGAAATAATTCATCCAAGCCCTAAAGGTTGAAAGGTCTCCAAAAACATATAAATATATACATATAAATGTGTACATATGGTGACTTGAGGTTAGTGAAATGAGCTTGGGTTCTATAATGTAAAAGTCGCAAATTCATATCCCGGTCAAAAGAGAAGCCATAAAATTCACTTCATATGATCCTATCCAGAAAAAGAAACTAAAATAGCAACCCTTTGAAGTTTCTTTGAACTTGACATCCAATTCATTGTCAAATGCCAATACCCATTAGACCAGATGTTTATTATAGAAGATACATATTACTTCTCCTGTCTGTCAGATTTTCTAACAGATAATGCCTATTGTATGATTATTTCTACAGAAAAACAAAAAGGTGTAAACGTTAAAAGGCTAAAATAAGTTTCTAGTTTCGCAAATAACTGTAAAACGTGGAATTTTTTTTTTCCCCTAAAAACACACATTTCATCCTTTGATGAAGAAAATAAATACATGCAGCCAAGGATGAAATTACATTCGGTTTAAGGGCAGCTAGCAATATGGGATTTGTGAAGAAAAAAACTCTTGAATAACGGTTTTGCTTCGAGTGATGCTATTTGAGGCACATAACCTAGCCAGCTACTTCTGAGTTTCTTTTCTGTCAAAAGTTTCTACGGTACTATTGTGATACCCAGAAGACCAGACAGCAGAAATTTTGCTCAACATTGCTCCGACACCTCGATGAAAGGGAAAAGAAACAGCTCTGGCAATGGCAGGATCCATTTCCGTAGAAAATTGACATCATGAGTTCACAAAAGAGACTGATTCTGTAGTTTCCTCAGATTTAGCACCTTGGACTGCAACTGCCTCATCCTGTGACAATTTGGATTCCAGACTTTCGACCTCGAAAAGTGAATCTCTATTTGAGCTAACGTCTGCACCATCAGCTTCTATGGTTGACTCATTAGTAGGATCTATTGTTTTTTTCTCTACCTCATGTTTGCCTATGGTTTCAGTCTGCTGATGGACCTCATCACGTGAACTTAATAGAGAAGATGGAGACGCAGTGCCCAACCCTCTCACAAGACTAACATATTTGAAAACGAGCTGTTTATAGTTACTAAGCAGATCCTCAACATCATTGACAGTCAGATCACCAGCATTTGCAAACAAGTATGGATACTCCTGAAATGCTTTGCTTGCCTGATCCTCCTTTAAAAGCAGCCCTGCACCTTTATTCTCCAGGTCAGAGAGGGATGGTATTTTTGCAAACGAAGAAGGATCTTTTGCATAAGGTGTCTCGGTTCTCGATTTTGTTTCAGATGATTTCAGACGCATTGCAGAATCCTTGCCAACATTTGAAGCTCGCTGCTTGAGTTCCTTAGATTCTGATCTGGGTATGTATTGATCTGTTTGGTAAACCTGACTGTTCGAATCATCTGAAAGCCCAGAGAGAAGGGATCGAGCGGTTTCCATGTTCTTTTCAAACTCCGTTTCATCCATTGAAAGGGCTTTTGCATCAATGTTTGAGATAAAGGATTCAACAGACTGCATGTTGGTGAAAAAGTAGGCTGCTTCTGAAACTAATCGGGACTGCCGCCTATACCTCTGTATATACAACAAATTTGAGTACAGCTGTGGTGGATTTGCCTGTATACCATTTACAAAAACAAAATTAGGATAATAAATATCGACAATGGGTCACATTATACACAATATTATTGGATTTCGTCACACTGCCCCCTTGTTTTCTTTTTGGTAGGAATAAGGGAAAATGACTAAAATTTGATGCAAACGAAAGACCAAATCAGAATATGTAGTAGTTTTCTTATCAAAAAAAAAAAAAAGAACTAGAGATGTGACATAGTTGTTAACGTTACCTTTATAGTGACATAAATTAAAACAGGAAGAAATTCGTCAGCTCCAGGGGGATTCTCATTTGAAGCAATAGAAGCATTAAGCAACAAGTTACTAATAACCTTGCAGCAATTAAGGATACATACAAGCTTGTCTCTCGGTGCCTTGTACATATTGATCTTCTGCAGTTCTTTCTGTGCGAGCTGCATAAATTAAAGTACAGAGGAACTGTAAGATTTTCAAAGGCATGCCTTAGGATGAACCAGGTTGACAGAAGTGAGAAAAAAGCTTATATGTGTGTTTGGGAAATCAATTGGAACTTAAACATTGTAGCATGTGAGAGCTTAACACTGTAACAAACTATAATAACATGTGAGAGCTTTACACTGTTGCAAGTTGGAACTTGCTTCTCAAACAAAGCATATATTTATTTGACCTTTGTGCATCCTCAAGTAAGAGTTAAAAAAAAAAAAGGTACAATAACAAAAACACATTGGATCTTAAAATTATCTCAACTTAGGGTTTTAAGAAGTATTTATTCTTCACCTTCTTTTCTTTTCATAGGTCAAAGCAGATCCTATTCATGAAGCAATCACCTTTCACCTTCTATTCTCAAGTCTTTACTATCTTTTTTCTCCTGTCCGATCTTCTTTTCTTCTTTAAACGGGGATATTGCAGTCACCATAAAATATCCCATCATTTGATCAAAAAATTTTCTTTAACATGCTTGTGCATGCATACACACGGGAAAAGTTCTACCTCCTATTTGCATTGTTCTATTAGGGGCCAACTACAGAAAATAGCTTGTTATGCTTTCACATAATTTGTATTAGTTTTTACTCGCATAAAACACCAAACAGTGTGTAAGAAAAAGCGAAGAAAAGAAGATGAAAAAAGTAAACTTTCACAACCACAGAGAACTCTAGAAGCACAACTGGGTCTGTTGAAAGGTGTAAGATGCAGAAGCTTACACCTCCATAATCCAGCACTTATTTATCAAAAAATTTACACTATAAGCAATATCATGTCCTATGCCATTTCATGAATACAGGAAGAAAAAAGGAGAGAAGAATTTTAGAAGGTGTGAACGCCAAAGAAGGTGTGATTTCAGACGATGTAAATAAGTTTGGAAACCTCCTGAAAATGTTGGACCAGGAAATTGGTCGCTCTACTATGAATTTCCAAAACCCTGTTTGTAGCCTTTTTTCCCAGTTTTTGTCCCACAATTGCTGTCGCTTTTAATACATGTCAAGGAAAAATACTCTGCAAACATAAGAAAATAATTTGAAATGCACTTTTCTCACCAGCCATGAAGTCTCATTTTGAAAATTTGGCTTAATATCTAAATTTTCTGGTCGAATGAATTGTTGAATCAAAGCCATCTTCTCAGATAACTGTTCATCATGCTTTACATCATCTGGAAGTGAAGCAAATACACGAGTAAATAACTTTGTCATGACATACTTCTCCAGACCCTGTAATTGAAAGAAATAAATCAAAAAAAAAAAAAAATTCAACAGAGCAAGGGATACATTCCATTAATACTGACTATTTTTGAAGGGAAAAAAAAAACTATATCAACAACAACGACAACAAGTAAACAAAATGGACAATAGCCTACAAATTAGACAATACAAGGTATTAAGCATATCTCACAACATCAAGTTGTTTTCATCTCCAACTATAAGATGCTAAGCAGGATTTACTTTTCTCATTTTCCTGAATCTTCAATGAAGCTCTCCACTAAATTCTAAAGCAAAGAAGTTGGAAGTCAATCATAATCAAGAGATAATGGGAACAAGAATCAGTTTTCTTTGTAGCTAATTCATGTTATGCAGCCAAATTTCACCTTCTTTACTTTCCTATTATTCAATTTAGATAATTTATTTTAGTAATTATTTTTTCATTGATTAATCCCCCTCTTAAAAAAAATACAACCCCTTAAATCTCTCAAAACTCCCCGGACGATAGCTTTCTAGTGTCAAGCCAACCCACCCAAGGTTTTTTTTTTTTTAAATGAAAGTTAATAACATCTTCTTCAGACATATTTGTAGTTTTTTTACACCCAACTTGTAAGCACTTTTGTCCATCTCATACATAACAGATTCAAGCCTCGGATTATAAAATTATAATGATAAAGATGATCAGGAAAAAAAAAAAGCAAAAATTATAGTAAATTAACTAAATAATAAAGAAAAAAAACTCACTTCACCAGCACTGTCAAGCTCCTCCTCGGAGCAGCCAGCCCAAAGCGGATGAGCCCTAAAATCGCCTTCCATCTTCGCCAGGAACTCCTGCACGGCATTGCTGTCCCTTTCCGGATCAGGCGCATTGTTCGAAAACGACACTATAAAACTGCCAATCAACCATCATCAGAATCAATCAAATCAAAGAACAAAGCTGTAGAAAGAATCGGAATTTGAAATCGAGAAAATGGACCTTTTGATGGATTTGACGAAATCGGCGGCGGAGGGCTGACGCATGCGCTCGAGGAAGTCGTGGAGGCCCAAGAACACGTCCGTGTTCTCCATTTTTCTGCGGCCGTCCGGTGAGAGAGAGAGGGGGACAACGAAGCCGAAGCGGAAGAACCGATTGCTGGGTTGGTCTGTCAGTCAAGTAACAGTTGTTCAACGATGAAGAAAGAATAGAAGCTTGGACCGTCGGACAGCACCTTTCAAGAGTAATTACTCCTCTAATTGTTCATTATTGAGTTAAAAAAAAAAAAATTGCACTTCATTCATGATAGATTTAAAATTTAGCGAAATTTTCCCTTAAAAAATTAACAAAATCTCTAAAAAATTATAAAAAAAATTAGCCAAAATTGCATTTTAATTATCATAATACTGTCACATTTTGTATATTATAATTACATTATAATTATTTTAAGGATATTAATTTCTAGGATGAGTGTCGCGATTGGTACCATTTTCTAGTATCAACGGCATTTTTAGATTGTTGGATCAAATATGAACAACTGATAGTGTATTTGGCATTTTTAGTTTAAACCAAAATTTTTGGTTGATACAGTATAAGCTCCTATATGTTACAGTGTAAAGTTTTTACATGCTACAATGTTTTTAATCAATTGGTCTAAACTAATTAGTTCTAAGCAATGTTGTTAAACACCTTATGAGATTTATCCGAAGACAACTTAATCATAAATAAATCAAAATAGCATGACATGTATATATTTTATAACGGTAAAGTAAATGTAAGAGTATGATTAAAAATGTAATTTCTTAAACGCATTGTCATTTCTCTTTTAGTTGATTTAGGTATGTTAAGAAAAGTGGGTTAAATATTGGGATAATTGCATAACTTTACCTCCTAATTTTTATTATTTTTAATTTATCCTTTTAGTTTTAGAAACTACAAAGATATTTTTTGAACTTAAAAAACTTGTTTTAATTTTATCCCTTGCAAACTTTTTTGACTTAAAAAATATAAAAATAAGATAAAAATATCATTGACTAACCCTAATTTATTTATGAAATATATGTTTCTTCTTGAGAAAAATTTAAAAAATTATAAAACTTAAGATTTTTTTTTGAAATTTGATGTTTTGTTTTATAATTTTTTATGTTTATTATATATAAAATATTTATCGCCTAATTTTTTTTATTCATGGGAATGAAATTAAAATAAATATTTATAATTTTAAGAATATCTTTATAATTTTAAAAAAGAATGATAAATTAAAAAATAGTTGAAATTAAGAGGTACAAATATGTAATTAATTCGTTAAATATTTTTGTCATTTCAAATGTATTAATCTAAATCTAACTACTCTAGTGAGTAAACCCCTATTATTTTAAAATTTAAAAATATAATTGAGGTAAGGCTCTGCTTATATGCACCACTAGTCGTGCTTGATCAATGGCTGTGGACTATAAATTGCTGACCTGTACGACAGAAATAAGAACTTGAAAATAGGTTGGGTAGCACCAAATCTAAATCTATTCATCTTTTTCTCTCTCCGAAATTGATGGCCTATCTCTCTTCTTCATAAGGAGAATTAAAAAAAAACAAAAGGACTCTTGAGGTGTTTTTAATGAAGAGGATGATGGAGAAACCACGACAAGCTGTGGAGGTTGTTGTTCTTCATTTAGAGGGCAAAAGGAAGACTTGAAAAAGATAGAGAGAAGAAAGAAAAGCAAAAACCCACCAAAGATCTCATCATCACTGTATATTCATACCATCGAAAAACCTTGATTTCCGTAAACCCATAAGATCCAAAACTAAAAAAGAAAGAAAGAAAGAACAAACACTAACATCGAAGAAGATAAATATGGCAGTTGTCTCTTGCAACATTATACTCGATTTTGAACCATGTCATAAAAACATTAGAATAATTACATGATTATACATAGTAGTTTCAACTATTTTTTAATTTGTCTTTTATGTTTAAAAATTATAAAGATATCTTTTAAATTTAAAAAACTTTTTTTTTAATTTTATCTTTATAAATAGAAAAAATTGGGCAAAATTACATAGTAATCTTTAAATAGTTATGAAAAATATCAAATGGAAATAAAAACATAAAAGTTCATAAAACAAAACATCAAATTTCAAAAAAAAAGTTCTTTAGTTTTATAACTTTTAAAATATTAAATTTTTTAAAAAATTTTCTTAAGAAGAAAAATATATTTTAAAAATAAACTTCGTCTAATTAAGGATATGCTTGTTTTATCTTCATATTTTTTTCATCCAAAAAGTCTGTAAGGGATAAAATTGAAATATGTTTTTTAAATTCAAAAAGTATCATTGTCATTTCTTAAAAGAGAATGATAAATTGAAGAATAGTTAAAACTAGAAAGTATAGTTATGTAATTAACCCTAAAAAAATTTTATGAAATCCTTTACATTAAATATATTTATATTGACCAATTAGAATTGCCTCCCAGGGTCTATAATTGCCTCAAAAGGTCTAATATCAATACATTTTTAGACCTTTTGGATAACAGTCAAGAAGAACTTATGAAAATTCAAGATTTTCGGATAGAAGATGTAAAACATATATTGGACGTTCTAGAAATATAAAAGCATTTTGCATAAAATTTAATGAGTTTTAAATCGTTAACACAATCCATATACTCGGAATATATCCAAATTTTAAATGACTAAACGTATCTAGGGAAAATTCACTTTGAGGCGACTATTCCCTAGATACACATGTCGTGATTTTTTTTATTTCAAAATTGAATCAATTGAAAATAAAAAAAAAAAAAAGATTAAAAAAGACCTAAAGTTAGGGATTTATCAATAGGTAATGTTGCTCCAATACCCAACCAAAGGGCTACTGCAGTACCAATCAAAAAGACGGTTGTCGCTACTAGAGACAAAATGGGTTTTGGAATTATTAACATTCTCTGAGCTATAGGTCCTCTTTTCGAAAATCTTCTCCTACTCAATCTTTTGAAATAAGGTTTTATTTTATAAACATGCATGACCAATTTTTAATTAAGCAACACTCCCTATTCTATATGACATGTTATCAATATACATAACAAATCATATTATAATGCAGACAAGCAAAGCAATCATGCAAAGCCACAAGCAAAATAATAAATAACCATAATATTATGGTTCCACCCTAGAGAAAAGAAAACAAATAGTACAAGAGAATAATCGAAACATATTATCGATTCTTCATCCTTGAATCTTCAAATTGTATCATTCTTCATGTAACTTCCATGTTTAAGTCTTCAATCTCGCATAAATTGAATACTCTATGTTTCTGGTCATATCCAAATTTAATGTTTCTTAGAATTGTCCCAAAAATAAAATCAAAACTTTACCAAAAAATAGCACTTTTTCTAAAAAATTTACAGTTCTCTGCCGGCATGTCAATTTAGATGATCGGCCTATCAGTCATGACCCTTCGGCCTATAAATCTTTTCAAGTCAGTCTGCCGGTCATGACAGATCGACCTGCCGAACTGAAAGGTTCAGCCTACTGCCAGAGCCTTTAGATTTCTACCCTACGGACGACCTATTGAAACTCATGTCTGGCATGCCGATCTGTGACCAACGGTCTGCCAAACTGAAGGGCTCGGCATATCGATCGAGTAGAAATTAGAGACTCAAGAAATACCTGTGAAATGCTATTATCCATCTTTTAGATCTGTCCTCTAGATCCGTCTTCTCCGAAATGATTATTTAATTACAAAATTCTTACTAATTTAAAATTAAATAATAATTCCTAAACGAAAATAATAGTCCGTCATCTAATTACATGAAAAACCTAGATACACATTCTAACCTTTAAGGAACCATAACTAGCATTAATTAATTAATTAATTATTAAATAATAATTTAATCAACCATAATTAATTACTAAACAGTCACTATATAATCCATGACAACATATAAATATATAAAAACCCTAAAGTTCCAACTTATAAGAGAGATTAAGATCACATAATTTATATGTATAGGATGATCACAAACTCGTAAATTTATTTAAAAATTATGGCTTTGATACCAATTGTTAAAAAAATAATACGCAGTGGAATTTTAAAATTTTTAATACCAAAGTGTTTTCCAAAACATAAGTTTGGCATGCTATATGCATATATTAACCAGATCTTACTAACCTTGTTTGCCGAAAAAGCTCCTGCAATCGATGAAGAGAAAGGATGTTGCAGAAGGACCTCAACTAACTGGCATTCTTTGCTATTCTCTATCCACGACCGGTGTGTATGGCCACACTCGTACAGCTCTTCCACCAGGCGACTCTCCTTTCGACTAATTGAGAAAACCCAAAGCTACAGTTCATGATGTGTGAACAATAGTCACATGGAGTTTCAGAGTCTTATTAGCAGAGTCTCACTTCTAATCTCTCAATTGATCTAAATAACTTATGAGTCTTACTCTCTATTTATAAAGATTGGGCCCATGGGTCAATCCTTATCAAATAAGACCTTGAAAATTCGAATTAGAATCAATAATTGATAACAAATCGCGTCCAAAAACACATGATTAGAAATTGTTCGGTTGACAGACTGAACTGACAGATCGGTCTACCAAACTTACAATTTTTGATCCCAATGAATCTTTATTTCCCACTTGAGATTCTTGGGATAGAGCCCTAGTTTTAATTCAAATAACCCAATAGGGAGGTTATCTGATTAAAACAGTCATATCTAAATAATCTACAAGAAAATAACTATTTCTGATAATTCAACAAGTTTATCTTGAATTCATTTATTCAAAATTAATCTAATTAATAAACAAACATGAATTATCTGATTCTGATAATTTAACAAGTTTATCTTGAATTAATTTTCACAAAATTAATTTAACCGATAAACAGAAATGAATTATCTGATCCTATCAAATTTGCAGCCAATCTGATAATTTAACACAAGTCACCAATTATTAGAAAATCACGCCGTATTGTTATAGGATTTTTTATGAGCTAGCAAAGAGGACTTGATGGACCTACATAGTTTAAGCTCCCGAAAATTATGAAACCTAATATCCCAGATATACATTTCATAATTATCAACTCTAACACTACTCCACTAAAAGCTTAGAGCTGCACTCTCGAACTATATAGAATTACGAAGCCCGTATAGCTAAGTCTCCATGATAGATTATAATATATCATATCCCCATATGATTATACATAATTAGCTTAAGGATAAATTCTATCTTACCTGTCTTATTATTTTTATCTTACGTTCCATTATCTCACCATTAGAAAACTTACCATCCAAAGACAGTATACCATTCGCTTACACCTATATATCCAAGTGGTTGAGCGCTCTAATTTTTCAATTATAGGATAACGCATATAAAAGGATATCAACTACTCCTAAAGATGAGCTATGGATTCCATATCTATAAATAACAGGTCTACGCTATCAAGAGTCATGCCTCTAACGTACCAGCATGCATACCAACATAAAATGTGGATATCACCCTTTGGCGCATCAAAAGATATAAGTCAAGACAACATGCCCACTATTCATCCCAGGTTTAAGATACAATACAAATGATTGCCTAAAGTGAATAGATTTGCAGAACAAAATTATTAATCCAAATTAATTCACTTTATGTCCCGATCTAATGTATCGTCATCCATGATAATGCACCAATGTTTCTATTCGCGGAGTCCTCCTCCAATGGTCAAGACAAACCATCTCTCATTAGAGATATAAACAACATAACAATCTTTGCATAAATAAAGCGCCCAGCTTTATTTTCTCGATTGCAGATCTTATGATTTAGACCATCACCCTAAGAATCGTGTCTTCCACCTAATTTGTCCATCATATGCCCAATTCTTAAAGGTTTAAACCGACAGTCTTAGACTTTTGTTTCTTTATCATACATTCAACAAATATGAACGTAAAGAGGACAAAATTTGATACATAAATAATAAATAAATTCTTTGTGTCTCCATAAACATATTACATTTTTACTCCTCAAGGCATACATGTCTAACATGCGTCAGCAGCAGCCGAACGACACCTAGGTGTCATTCTCTCAATTTTGAAAACAAAATTGGACTGTCAGTTGTTTTTCACCGTCGCACCTATATGTGCACAATTCTTAAGGTTCATAACCTAGAGCTCTGATATCATTTTGTCACGCACCCAGATTCGGATAGTGACATTGTGAATTAATTAAGTTAATTAAACCAATATTTTAATTAAAAATGCCAATTAAATATTTGAGTTATTCAGAAAATGTGACAATTTAAAACCGATTAAAGCAATTGTGGTTAAGTTAAAGCAAATAAAATGAAATAGAATAATAAAGCCTACTAAATACAAGTCAAGTCCTCACCGGACCCACATAAGTGTACGCACATAGTATCGACAGTAGTAAATTACAACCATAGTCCAACACGAAAGAAATAAGGATTAAAAAATTACATGCCTTGATTTAATTAAACAAAAACCTAAACAAAATCTCTACACCTCTCATGTCTGACCATAAGCATTTCAATCGGTCCTAAACTGAAGTCCACCTAGGGGGAAAATTTAAAACATATAAACAGTGAGCGAAAGGCTTAGTAGGGCTAAGCTTTGAAAAATATTTTTAATTTGAATGTAAAATCTAGCATTTGCATATGAATTATAAAACACAGTAAATAAATAAAATTTATTAAATTCATTCTTACCATTTAGTCCATTATTCATCCTAGAAATAAGCACATTATTATTATCTTGAGCAAACCATTAATAACACCACCATAGTGGCCCAGCTGGGTTTGAGAACCTGCCTTCAAGGTCGTTCTTTATACGACCCGATCTCTGAGTATGGCATCATGCCCTATATGTGTATCATTCCATATATGTGTATCATTCTTTAGGTTTCATATTACCAAGTGTGTTCATTTACATTTATTATGCCGTTCGTTATGATCATCTCATCATTCAGCAATTTATGAAGATAATCGATAAATTTATCTTAATCATTTCTTGAAAACATTTTGAAAGAAAACACTTTGTGGCCAAAACCCTTTTTAAAACATGGCTACCAAAGAAAGAGGTTGGAAGTCCTACCTCGATATCTAGTACAGGAGCTCAACATCGTAGTCCCGACCCGTTATACGTTAGCTCCACAGAACCACGAATAACCTTAAAGGTAAACTAAGTTCATCAATATCTACCTGAGAGTATTCTACATTACTATGCTAACTCATGGTGTCTTAGTATGCCTTTAACATTTACAAAACCATATCACAAAGTCAAAGTCTTTTATTTAGGTTTTAAACAGTGAAAATGGGTGAAAAACAAAAAATTTCACAAAGCTCGATTGGTCTGTCTAACTTCTTGAACCGGCCTGCTGAACTTCCACAATTCGGCCTCCCAGCCATACAGAACTAGCCGACAAGATCGGGCCGGCATGCCAAACTCATGAATTTAGCCTACCGATGCTCATGATCGGCTTGCCAAATAGGCAAAAACCTGGAATTCCAAATTTTGAGTTTCGGCCTCCCCAAGCTCGAAATCTCATTTTCAACTTGTTTTTCAGTTCTCGAAGCATGCATAATGTTCATAAATGATAGAAAAACATATTGAAACACATTTAAACACTTTTAAACAAGTTTTACATAGAAATTTTCAAATCAATCCAAAAATATGAAAAAAGAAAAAACTTGATTTAACTCGATTTTTGCTCAATCAAGCTTAGATTCATAATGATTTGGTCCTTCAAACCTAGATTGAAGGTTTTTTAAGCTTAAGAAACTCGGATTTTTAACATACAAGGAAAATTGAAAAATGGGGCAAAAGTTTGAAATTTTTAAAATAAGCAAACTAGCGTCAAATTTGAGCTTTGAATTGGTTTTGTGGAAGCTCAATCATGCTCCTAACTCCTAACCCGTTGAGAATCGAAGGCTCTTGCTCAAATTTTGGAACGAAATTGAGAAGGAAGAGAGAAAGAGAGAGACAGCGAGAGAAAAGGAAAGGGAGAGAGAGTGTGTGTGGGTCTCAGAGAATGAGAGGGAAAGGAAGAGAGTGAGTAAAGAAATAGAGAGGGGTTTGAGTGGTTTTCTCAAGCTGGCAACCATGTCCAGCACATGGTTTTCAAAGTGAGATGTATTGGGTATTTGAGAAATTATTTTGTTTTAAAACTTAAAATAACAATTAAAAGGATGAAAAGTGAAATAAATTGAAAAATACCACAAAATAATTTAATTAAGTTCAATTTACATTAAGACATATTAATTCACCATTTTACATTCTAATCATACTTAATCAATTTTTAGATGTTACAGCTGGTGAGGGAGATTTTATTTTTTTCCACATTTATAGCAGAAGCAAAAGAAAGAAAATTACTACCAAGACATTAACAGTACCAATACCACTAGAACATAATTTCTTAGTTAAGATTTAAGATTTCAATCCTAAATGAAAATCACTCACACGCTAATTAGTGCACTAGTCAACACGACTGAGAAACTATTAGATGGGTAAGGAGTACATGAGGGAGTGATCCATATCAATTCTTCAATAACAAAGTAGTTTGGATTTTCTTATGAAATGTTTATTGTTATCTTATCAGCGTTGATAGCTTTCTTTTTTAAAGTCAATTATGTCGTCAAAATTGACATCAGCCTGTTGGCGTTTTATCTACATCTTTGTGATCAAGATCCAGAAGGGGTTCGCTTTGTTTGGAGACTTGCAGGCTCTAATGCAATAACTGCATATCTCTAAATACTACATTAGTTCAAAGACGCTATTTGATTTATTATACATATATAGAATGGGAACCGCAATTGCTAACGACGAGATAGGGAATCAGCAATCATGCATGGTTTTCTTGTCTCTTAACAACATTGTGGTGGCCCTAGCAGTAAGGATTATTATGGTGGGATGATCTATGATCAAAAGTTTGAGTATCTGGTGATTCTTGTTAAGGGTTTTATATGTAACAACTTATAACTGCTATCCCAGTACTTGATTTACTGCTAGCAAATTTGATGAAGTGGCTTGTCAAGAGATAGGGCCCGCGGTTAATTTGCGGCCTTCGACGAACATTCTTGATAGCGTTTAGAACAACTCCTTTGACAAGGCCTAGGAAAGTATAATAATAACACAATCGTCCCTTTCGAGTCTTTTATTTTTTAATTTAAAAAAATTATACTAAAGAGGCAAAAAAAGCTTAAATTGAGGATCAAACATCAAACAAATAAAGAATCTAATTCTCTAAAGTTATATGTCTATATGATTTATTGATCAGTGGTTTAGGCAGGGAGACGAGTTTATAGTTAAATTACCTACAAGGCATATGATCACAGCCAGATTTCTTTTCCATGTGGATCTTGCAATTAGGACATCTAGTCCAGTTTTCCAACTTGACAACTTCTCTGAACTTCTTCTCCTAGTATTCAACATTCATATATATGCCTTTTCTTCTTCTTACATTTGGAACCGGCGCACCACCGCGGGATGCAGAACAGCCCAAGGCGGCTGTGTGGACTTCGCCGATGTCGTCACTGCCTTCTTCTCTCCAATATCATTGTTAACCTTGTCATGTGGTGATTTATAGGGTGTTTGGAAAGGTGGTGAGAACTATTTTTACTGTAGCATGTGAGAGTTTTATACTGTAGCATATTTTTTTTATTGTTACTGTAGCATGTGAGAGCTTTACAACTAAGTGATTCCCACCACTGCCAAACACCCCCTAATCAGCTGAGACCTAATAGTATTAAAAGTGGCTGCTTCCCATACGGCAACTACTTGTTCGGGCACGGCAGAGCGGCGGTCTTGAGGCTCAAAAAGTTCATTGCAGCCTAAATAAGGGCACTTCACCTTGAAGATGTTTTCCAGTAGTTTGGACGCCACGTATCTTCCTATGCAATCAAAGAAAAAGGATACTTCTTGATTGCATGAGACGTTGCTGCTTATGAATATCTTTTCTTTTGTTTTCTTCTCCATGCAACTCCCACAGATTGTTCTTGTTTCCATTTTTCTTTTCCTTGATGTTCTTGTCCAGTTATCATGTTCTCATTGGTTTTAGTACGCCATGTAGATCTTTCATGATTATGTAGCATTTAAGTTTCTGAATCATAATTGCAAAATCAGGAAACGCTAAATTATCGCCACTGTCAAGATTTCCAAGTTTGTCCATCACTCAAGTAGGAAAATTTCTTCCAACAAAAAAGGGGAAACTTTCTTTCTTTCTTCCTTTTCTTTTCCTAAAATTTATGAGTGAGAAATTGAGAAATAGATGCATGAGCCTACTACAAAGACGATCGGAAACTGTTTGTAATCTTACTCTTTAGTTTCCCTTAAAACCGTCATCTAAGATGTATATATAATAACAGTAAGGGTTAATCGTATAACTATACCTCTTAATTCTTATTATTTTTCAATTTGTTTCTCTGTTTTTAAAAACTACAAAGGTATCCTTTAAATTTGAAAAACTTGTGTCAATTTTATTCCTTGTAAGCGTTTTGACTTAAAAAACATAGAGATAAGATAAAAAGTACTCTTAACTAAACATGATTTATTTATGAAATATATGTTTCTTCTTGAAAAAATTTTAAAAAAATATATTTTAAAATTTTAAAAGTCATAAAAATTAAGACCTTTCTTTTTTTTTGAAATGTGATTTTTTATTTTAGGATTTTTTTATGTTTTAAATTTATAAAATGTTTGTCATAACTATCTAAACGTAGTCATGTTGTTTTACTCAATTTTTTATAATGGAGAGAAAATTAAAATAAGTCTTTAAAATTTTAAGGATATTTTTAAGTTTCTAAAAACAGAAAGATGAGTTAAAAAAATAGTTAAAACTAAAAGGTAAATTATACAATCAACCCTAATAATAAAAACAAGACAAAAACCCTAGAAAACAACAACCCACCCCACATTATCCGTTAACACCTCTCTTGCCTAGAAAATTGAGAGTTCTTAGTTAGGTAAATTTGTTAATTTATTTTTTAAAAAATAGCACTAAAGTGCTGATTTTATTAATTAGTAAATAATATCATATGTTTTAATAAAGTGAAGAAATAACATATTTAAAATTAACCAGTATTATATAAGCTTCAGAAGCCCTACATACCCCAAGTCAAGTTTTTTTTTTTTTTCTTATTTTCTCCTTCCTTGGTCTCTCTCTCTCTTTCTCTCTGTCCTCCCTCTCTCTTCAGTCTCTCTTTCTGATCTACTCTCCACCGTCCTCGACGGCGCAGAGCTTATCACCAGTTGTCACCGACGAACACCTCTACCTCCAGGACGATCATCCGCCTCGAGATCATCGATCACTAGCTCTCTCTCTCTCCTCTCTCTCGCCCTTGTCTTGAGTCTATGTTTGCCCCTGATCTAGTCTCTACGTCCCCGATCTACTCTCATCATTACCATCCCCGATCTATCCCTTGACAGTGTCAATGGTAAAGCTCGTGAAGGCATCGACGAACCTCCAGCCACGGCAATCAGGCTGATCTAATGCAGATCGTGACTCTTGTTGACGATGATGGAGTCTCGTATGGATGTCAACGATCTTCAAGATACTTGACAGAGGCTCCCACACGGGAGATTTTGGCGAAAGGGTAAAAAAAAAAACCCTAATTGAGAAAAAGTATCTTTTTTTTTTCTACAGAAAAAAAAAAACATTTTTTTAAACAGTTAGACTGTTTTAGTTTAAAAAAAAAAAAGATAAAAATAATTGTAATGATGAGAAAAATTTTAACAGAGTAAAAAAAAAAAAACTGAAACTATTTTGATATCCAAAAAATATGTTTTTTTGCGTCAAAAAACTATCAAAAAATCATTTTGTCAAAATTAAATCTTTTTAACTTCACTTTTCAAAATCCCCCCTCGTATACAGTTGTTTTTTGAGTTTTTTTAATTTTTGTGATTGATCTAAGGTTTGGTTTGAAATGTTAAAGTTTGTTTTACTTTTTTTTTTTTTGGTTTTTCATCTAGAAAAAAAAAGGAAATTTTTTTTTTGCTTTTTGCTTTTTTTGTTTTCACAACTGTCAACGACATTGTTGGTGCCGCTAGTGTTCGACGATATCATCGATAGATTTTTGTATTTATGTAAATATAATATTTTTGAGTAAATACTATATTTTGTGGTTGTCGGTGTCAGCGTTGGTGTCGGTATGCCCGACAGGTTACTTGTGATTTTTATATGTACACGATAATACAATATTACAATGTTAATTCTATATTTCTCAACTGGCGACAGTTCGTTGAAGTTATCGATGAATTTTTGTATATATACAATAATACAGTATTGTCATGTTAATACTAGATTTTTTGTCCGTCAACGGTCTGGTGAAAATCATCCATGAGTTTTTGTATTTACATGATAATACAATATTACTATGTTAATACTTTATTTCTTGGCTGTCAGCATCAAATTTTATATTTATATGGTAATACAATATTACTAGGTTAATATTGTATTTTTACAGCCGTCAGTGGTTTAATGAAATTATCGGTAAATTTTTGTATTTTTATAGTAATACAATATTACCAGGTTAATATTGTATTCCCCAGACTACTAAAGAAGTGGTCGGTGAATTTTATATTTATTTTATGTTTACACAGTAATGCATTATTACCAGGTTAATATTTTATTTTTCGACATTTCCTTGCCGCTGGTGATTCAGTAAAGTCACCTGTAAATTTTTATATCTACACAATTATATAGTATTATCAGGTTAATACTATATTTTTCGACCGTCGACTATCTCGATGTACTACAATATCACTAGGCTAATACTGTATTTTGCGGCCACTGGTGAATTTTGTATTAATATGGTAATACAATATTACCATGTTAATATTGTATTTGCTAACCATCGGCGATGTCGGTACAGTGATCGATGAATTTTGTATTTATATAATAATACAATAATAACAAGTTAATATTGTATTTTTTGACTGTTGGAGGTCGGCAAAGTCGCTTGTGAATTTTATATTTACACAGTAATACAATATTATCAGGTTAATATTGTATTTACATGATACAATAGTATTATCAGGTTAATACTGTATTTTTTAATCGTCGGTGATGTTAATAGAGTTGTCGATGAATTTTTTATTTACACAGTAATACAATATTACTAGGTTAATATTATATTTCCTTTTTGCTAGTGATGCCGACAAGGTACGAAAGTAAGAGATATAGAGGAGAAAGAGGTAGGGGTATATTGGGGTTTTTGTTCTTAATTTTTGTATGAGATATTACTTAATTTCTTATTATATACTATTTATTACACATTTTAAAACTGTATGGTATTATTTACTAAGTTTTAACCTAAATATGCTAGTTTGCTCTTTTTCTTTTTATTTTAAGGGTTTGGAGACAAAATTGTCAAAATGAAAAGGGTTCGTTTGAGATATCAATTAGAATTTAACGTTACAACCTAAATACTATAGCATGTGAAAGTTTTATATTATAATAAACTATTATAACATATGAGAGCTTTACACTATAGCAAACTGAACTTGTCTTTTAAACGGGCTTCCTAAACTAAGTGAAAGATCAGGGACCAATTTGCTTGTCACTTAATGTTCATACCAATAACACTAATTAGGCTTTGCATACTAGAATGTGATTGAATCTAATGAACAAATTTAGTAATTACATACAATTAAGGCTAGCCAAGGGGTAAGGACTAGGAGGTCCTATTCGAGAGATTGTAATATATCTCTTATATGTTATAAGATCATTACATTAAAGATTATGAAATACACATTTTTCTAAGTATATTAGAATCAGGGAGTAGCGCCACGACATTAAAGATTATGAAAATACACATTTTTCTTAATATATTAGAATCAACGAGTAGCGCCACGACATTAAACATTTAAAACAATGCTGCGACGCCTAGTCCAAATTTGCACCAAATTGATGTATTCATTCAAGTTGATTTATGTTGAAATAATGTGCCTTTTGAGTTGTTTTGAACAGATGTATTCATTAGTTGTATGCTTTCATATAAACCTCAATACCTATTAGCAACGAATATAATCGTTGTAATAGTTGTGTTGATATATAAATAGATACTTTTACAAATGAAGAGATATTTTTACAAATAAAAAGGTATCTATATGTAAAGGGTCATATGGATTAAAAAGGTTACATCCATTTATGAAATAACACCCCTATATTTTAATGAATTTTTAGAAATCTACAGATTTCATATCTAGTTCTAGAATACAATATTATTATTAAATATTGTTTTTAAATGCTTGTTGTATATGGGGATTATTTGTCATAAAACTCGTTAGCAAACTTTAAGAAATGAGGACAAATAAAAACTTTAAGGAAGGTATTTTATACACGCCTAAAACATTTTTTATTTTCAAAAAATCTTATCCTCCATTATCACTAAACACTCAAATTCTCCAATAGGCTGGAGGTGTATGGGTACTTATCTAGGAAATTATTTTTTTTAAGAATTTCATTTTAAAAACTGTCTTCTATAATATTATAATTATGTCCATTTCTAATAATTTTTTTTGAAATGGAGTTCTTTTTATAATTAGTTGTTTGTGATATCTCTTTTGGATTTCTAATATTATGATATCTATTTTTGAAATAATATTATGCTGCTGATATTTATTGTAGTCTTCGTAATAATGATTATATTTGCATGTATATTGTAAATGTGTGTGTGTGTGTGTACATATATAGACTGTTGTAAATTTTCATCTTAATTCATCATTATAAAATTGGAATATTGCAATCTTTTGCCCCCATTCATTGATTATCATAAAGGCGTGGTTTATTTTGGGTAATTTTGATAAATGTTGTCTTGCAACTGTACTCTTTATGATAATGATATTTTTACATATTTC
The DNA here is from genome assembly GCA_025403435.1 of Artocarpus heterophyllus. Taxonomy (NCBI): domain Eukaryota; kingdom Viridiplantae; phylum Streptophyta; class Magnoliopsida; order Rosales; family Moraceae; genus Artocarpus; species Artocarpus heterophyllus. The sequence continues at coordinate 38,912,173 of CM046333.1, read as the reverse complement.
CATTTGTCAACATTTTCAAATTTCATTCTCAATATCATAAAGTTGAAATTTGCACATGTTTTTTTTTTTTTGGCTAAATCAGGACTAAAATTGGAGATAGCAGTGTCATTATACATATAGTTTTGGATAATTTCTAATAAATAAAATCAGAGACTATCTTTAAAGTGGACACCAGTATTTAGGCATTTATATCCTTAGCCGCAAGCAAAAAACTGAATCGCATAGTAATATGTATCAAGTGACAGCTGACAAGTAATGCTTTTTTTTTTTTTGGGGTCTTTCATTTTACAAAATTTGCTAATATAAGAATAAAAACATTTTACGGGAAAAGCTAATCTTGTAATGGCGTTTACACATAAAGTAAAGCCTAGCGTGTGTGATACCCCACCTTTCAGAAAATCAAATTCAAAATTCCTAAAAAAATAAAAAAAAAATACTACAACAAAAACGAACTGAATAAACAACATTGGAATAAATACCCCCGTATCCTCCCGCACCCTAAATTACAATTAGATATGTTGAACATAACCTTTCTTGTATTCAGATTCCAGCAATTGAAAACAGTTTTGCTCGGCAGCCTCCCGAATCGCTGGCACCAAGCCCTAGTCACCAGCTCCTGCAAGCCTTTCACCAAAAGTTTGAAGAAATGTATTGGACACGAGTTTCATTCACATCTACATGCAATCCTTTGTGTGTTTGAATTCTCAAAACTGCCTCCCAAGTTTTTTATGTCTGCAGCGGAATATTTTCAGCATACTTGTTTGGCCAAGAATGAATTTTTGATATGAACTGGACTTTAAAATAGGGAACTCCAAACAGTTCCGTCTCCTTCACCACACTTTTCATGAACAAATTTGATTTTCTCTACAGACTTGCAGATTCCGCTGCAGCTCCAATCAAACGATGCAACACAGACGTTACCAGCCTGCGCCTTCCACTCGCAATCTGCAGCAATACATTTAAGTAAAAATTTAAAATTAAAAATAAAAGGTCCAGCCATAAACAGTTTAAATTCAGAAAGTTTAGATATTAGTCATATGCATTCAACAGGCCATTTATTACTTTTTACTTTCCAGGCATAGATCAAGGCTTTAAAGTTAATCACTGATGTGGGCAGAGCAAAGTAATAGAAAGAACTTGATTACATTGTATAATATGATTGATTAAAAAGCTTCTAGATCTCTGAGCTATTTGTATTTTGTCTTTGAAATATTGTAAAATTAAATTGTTAAAACTTCAAATAATAGAACAAAACTAAACCCGCTGGAATTTGCTACAAACGCATGAGGGTTGTTTAGCAGATGTGCATCATCTAATAGCAATAAACACCCACGACATGCATAATTTTTGGACTTCAAGTATGAAAAACTGTTGGTTGGGCATGGCTACTAGACATTCTTACCATAAGATTTGTTCCAAGAGAATTACCTGGTGGAGTTCCACAGCACATATTGCGGTCATCAATGTGTTCAACTTCGAGGCCAATGAACCACGAACCAAGTGACACATCTTCATTAGCATACTTATGCAATATTGGTCTGCAGGCACAAAACGTCTTTCAATTCTTTAACCATGTATTACAGGAACAAACACACAAAATCCCAAGTTTATGACGAGGATTCAGAGCTTGGTATTTTCATATGGGGTAAAATCAATATTTTCAAGCATTTGATTTCGTTACAGAATTATTGCAAATTTCTCATCCTCAAACTTCTGGAAAATGGCGACAACATAATTTTGAAAACTTTAGTCAGAATTTTCAGAATTTCATTCCAAACAATACCAAGGTTAAAATATTTTGCATTGATACAGGGAAAAAAAATTATTTTACCTCCACGGCACCAGATATGCGAGAATCTGAGTATGAGAACTCTTAATTCTAAAGAAACAAGTCATCAACTTCCATATGATATTAGATTAATATATCAACGTATCTTACTGGTTGATGGAAATATATGTAGCTAGATCCTTTGAGATTGCATAAATCTGCCCAGTTGCATGTCGAAAATATTTGTTCCCTTCCTCTCCAAATTTCCAGTATTCTGGTTCATGGTATTTGACATTCCTAAAAAACAATAATTTCAAGAATTATTTAGAAGTGAATGCATGAAGGACAAAGCTTAAAGTTCATTTGAAAGCTTCAAGAGAATTACTTTTGAGAAAGAACAGATCCAGACTTCATACAACCAATGTAGACTCTGGGCTTTGATCGGTGATGGGCAAGAGTTGTAGCTAGCATACCTTTATGGACAAGACATGTAAAAGACTCAGCCGGTAATTTTAATTAAAACAGTTTCAATGAAAACAAAAACATCTATGACATGCAGCCAGGTATACCTAAATTGACGTGAACATCATCATCAACTTTGACATAGAAATCAGCATCCCACTTTGCAACTGCGGTAGAAAAGAAAATTTTTGTTTTTGCGGACAATTCATGATATCCTTCAACGTGTTCCTGCAATATAATGCAAGATTAAGGCTACATTCGTGTCATAGTCATGCTGATATTCATACATAAAAGGTAGCCTGCTTACTTACCAATCTGAGGAAATCTTTATGTTGAGCATCTTCTGAATCAATGGCTCTATCTAAAATGCTATTGGATGTTGCACTGAATGAATCAACAAAGAGTAACTCAGGTCAGTTTCAGAAGGAAGCATGGGAACATTATAGTAAGCGGTATCCGACAAATTTTCAATTATGTGTACATCATATGTCCCAAAATGCCTAATAGGAAATGTACCACGGTATCTTTTATAAGAATATTGTCTCATGTGGTGTCACACCAATTCCAGGATCAACCACTTCTAGAATTTCATTAGTTGTAATTTCTTTCGGCGTTGGTACTGATGACATATGAAAAAAATTACACGGTGGAAAATGAAGAAAGCATTGGCTTCTGAAGTTGCAGAGCTACTTACTAGCATAGCACCCTTCAGGATATGGGAACCATGCACATACAGAAAAGGGCATAAAAGAACTATAAAGATGGATCTTGTCCAAAGGCATTTTATCAACCCACAAAGGAAGAAAGTTTTCACTATAATAGAGGGTCCATGGAATAGATGAGCGCTCACAAAAAAGGTCCATGAAAACACATCCATCGTGAATTAAAATTTGTCCCCACACGGTTGCTTGAAAATATGTCAATTACATCTTTTCAAGACATCTAACAACAACACCAATTTCAGTTCAAGCCTATAATAATATGAAACTAATGTTCCGATTGATATAAAACAAAGAGAATCAGAAATGTAAAATTTACCTATGGCCAATCATGAAGCGAATGACGATCCCCTTCTCGCGCTCCAATTGCACAAGTTTCTCGCCTGAACCAAGAAAGTAAGAAAATTTTTTAGCTGATATACTCTCAGAATACAACAGATCAAACCCAAACAGATGCAAAGAAAAGTGCCGATAACTATAATATGACATACCTTGAGGCATCCATGTCTCTCTGACCGAATCACGTCGCTTCCTACTGCTGAAAGCAGTGTTGATTCCAATGACTATGAACATCTTCTTCCTCGGGGAGCCTTCCTGAGGCAGCACCGATTTCACATCAGAAGAACCGTCAGAGAATCCCAGCTCCCGGGAGCTCCGAGACGCCGCCAATTCCATCTGAATCATTGCCATTTGCTTGTCAAGAGATCTGCCACCGCTCCGCATTCAAAATCAACCAAATTGTTAAATAAATTTTGTTTTTTTTTTTCTTTTGAGAAAAAAAAAAGTAATTGTAGCTAAACTAAAAACAAAAAAACAAAAAAAAAAAAAAACAAAGTAATTGTAGCTGAAATTTTACTCACTGAATGGATTCATGAGTCTTGTGAATTTCATCCATCACATCCTTTTCTTGTACAGGCTTCTGATTAAAGAAGACATTCAAATCCAATAAAACCAAAGTTGATTCGAAAATCCGCAAAACAACGAAATTGAAGTTGACAGAGATTTGTGAACCTTCTTAGTTGTGCAATCCTCAGCTACGATTTGAAGCTCCTGTTCATGGCGGCGATTCGAGATAAGCTGGCTGTTTGACTCAGGCGGCGTCCACATTCTAGAACAACCAATTAATCCGAACTCAGAGCCTCATCAACCATGTTCAAATTTCTCCAATTTTCGCAAATTCTAGAGAGAGAAAGAGAGAGAGAGAGAGAGAGAGAGAGAGATACCTGATTGTGATGAGCGCACCGAGGAAAAAGGAAGACATGCAAACAATAGGAATCCATTTCGTAGAGATTCTGCCGGAGCTCCGGCTCTTCATCTTCCAAGAGTTTAAGCAAACGACGCACAGAAGGTGAAGAAGAAGGAAGAAGAATGGAAATTGAAATGAAAAAGCCTTGAGGAAAAGAGAGAGATAGAGATTTGAGATTGTGACTTGTGAAATTGAGATTTGGATTCGAAGTTTTGTTTCTTCTATTTATGGTATGAGCCGCGTATGGAATTTAGACTTTGGACCGGCTGAAAGGAAGAATGTTATTTAAAAATAAAATTAAAAAAAATAAAAAATAAAAAAGAAAAGGAAAAGAGTTTAAGGCGATTTTGGGTCAATAGAAAGTAGGCCATCCCATGGGGGTGTGACCAAGACCTTTCGGCGTTGTTCCCTTCTATAGGTCGCAGTCGTAGACGACAGTCACGCCACTCCTTAAGATCTCCCTTTTTTGTCACTTTCTTTTTCTTTGGAAAAAAGCAGTGGTCGGAGCACCACAGGTGCCAAGCTCCGTTATTAGTTGAAGATCAGTGCTATTTGAATCTCGGGATAAAAAATATTTAAAGATATCACCAATACTAAGTATCATAACTTATAAAAAAAATAAAGTATTAATATTCAATCCGATGCCTCGTTGGGCTAATAAGACATTATAAAAAGTGGGTTGAGTTTCACATATGAGATTTGAGTTGTGATGTTATATATTTGTTTTTTATAGCATGTGATGTTTGACACCATAAATTACTTAACATTTAACATTGATCCATGCTTTCTATCTTTGTTTGTTTTGTCTTACAATCTTGGAGCAAAATTCCGTATAATTGATAACATTCCCTTCTCTCTCTTTTTTCACCTTTTCTCTTTTCTGATGAAGAAGAATAAGAAGAGATGTTCTCAAGGATCATGCTAATTAAAAAAGGTCTATAATCTCGTTAACAATTTCTAAAGGTACTTAGTGCGGATGCAGAGAATCAAATCTCTGACATTCACGGAAAGGTCATAAACTCACCGTATTTGTATTTGAGTGTTATGTCATCACCATTGGTGGTTAGATATTTCCTTTTTAAAAGTATCAAACATGATTTAAAATTAGTCGGTGGGAAAAAGATTTAAAAAATAAAAAAAATATCCAAAACACCCAATGTATTTGTCAAAATACTATTTTTGTTTTTTTTATTATTAAAATACACAAAGCACTCCCTGTGTTTTTTCAAAAGACCACTTTTGCTTCTCTTATTATTAAAATATCCAAAACACCCATTGTGTTTTCAAAATCATACTCAAAATACCCATGAGGCAATTAATTTTTCAAAAATTCCTAGATTGTTCTTCTTGATATAATTAAATTAAAAGGTTATTTTATGTATGTGAATTTTTGTTTCCAACAAGTTTTTTCATTTTTTATTAAACCTTTATAAAACTAAAATTATCCTTCCTAATCTTTACTAAGTACAATTTAAAACATTATTAAACTAAAATACCAATAAAATCAATCTTAACAGTTAGAACTCTCAACATAATTAAAGTATTTGCTTAGTTAAAATATTTATTTGGACATTTTAAATAACCTTGTTTTTTAAATTGTTAGTCAAGTTATATTTAAAATGACATTTAATATATATACTAGGGAGGATGATTTTAGAATTTTTAAGAAATTAATTACTTCATGAGGTATTTTAAGTATAATCTTGAAAATTCATGGGGTATTTTGGGTATTTTAATAATAAGAGGGGCAAAAGTAATATTTTGACAAAACACAGGGGGTGTTTTGAGCATTTTAATAATAACAACGACAAAAACAATATTTTACCAAAACAATAGGGTGTTTTGATTATTCTTCCAAAAAAATAAAAGCATATGACAAACAATTAAGTTGTTATATTAGTTTATTATTAAAAAAATAAAAACTCAAAGGTAGAGAGATTTACACTTTAAATTAAAAATAAGCAACGACAGTTTTTACTTTATTTTTCTTACTTTTTTACATTAGAGGCCTTTTTCTTACTTCTTAAAACAATAATTTATCGCACATTTACCGTGTCTTAGTAGAGAAGATTTAGTAAAAAAAAAACACACACACACACATTACATCTATATGAAATGAAGCATAAAACATAATTCGTTGCAAGGACTTTTTTTATAATTTTTTTTTTACTTATTGATAGAACATAATTTTTTAAAAAGTACTTTTTGCAAATACTTATTAATATTATCATAATAAATTGAGAATTTTTGAAATGGAGTATAAAACATAATTTCGTTGCAAGTGCCTATTAAGATTATTATTAATTGAGAAATTTTGAAATGGGAGTATAAAACATTTGTTGCAAGTACTTATTAAGATCATTTATGACTTGAGAATTTAAGCGTGCGAATCAAAAGTTGGCTACAAAATGTATGTGTCCCTATTAAAGAAAGAAACTAAAGAAAACAGTGATTGGTTAATAAGAAACTAAAGAAAACAGTGATTGGTTAATAGTTAAGGCAAACGGAAAGTTTATGAGTGAGAAATTAATTCAAGAGGGCTTCCAAAATTCAATTCTTATTCAATGAGGAATCAAATTCGTGATATTCATGGACCCCCTATAGAAACTTTAATTCCCCTTAGAAAAAGCCCGCACTAAAATTATGTACTCATTTTATTTCAGTTCCTCTAAAGTAAACATGCTATTAATGTCATTTAAAAACTTTGCATCCTCCACTTTATTTGTAAGTCAGATGTCATTATATTTAGGCCGACTTGTACAACAATAGCGGAGCCACCGCGGACGAGAGGGATAGCCGTCTTCTTAATTTTGTTCCTTCTAATTTTGTATATAAAATTTTTGTTTTACTTTTTTCATCCATAAAATTGTATTTTACTCTTCTAAAATTTTTACACTTTAATTTATTTACCTTATTTTATTAATTCAGTCACGCCTCTTGTCTTCGGAATTTTTTTTTTTTTTTGGACTGGGCTCTGACTTAAAGACACAAGCATTTCAGCGCCTTTGCTTGTTTGTTGATAAGAAAACTAATTAGAAAGAGACAAAGAAAAAGGGGAAAGAGAAAGAGAAACCAAATTTAAGATGGTTTAAAAAATAGAGTACACTTATGATATTTCCTGAGAAAGTGGTTTTAACAATCACCTAACTTTGTGTACTGCTCTCTTTAATGAATATGAAAAATTAATTAAATCTAGCCGTTTGCGTGTGTAGCTTTGTTAGTTTTATGTTACCCACTTTTTATTATTCTTACCCTCTATTTAAACCCTTTAAAATATAAAACTTTCAGGGTAAAACTCTCAAATTCTATAATATTTTAAACTAAGAATAGTGTTTAGAACAAGTAACATGTTCATTTGGGACTGTTTTAATAGAAAATTTTCCATCTTGGTCCTTGGACTACGACCATTAGGGCAATTTTGATAGAATTCTATCACTTTGAAATAAAAAGTGCAAAAAGACATAAGCGTTTTTCTCCAATCACATAATGTTCCCTCATAATATGTAACCTTATGTTTGGAAAAACGATTCAAACTCATGAGTTCAAGTTGTCTACAGTATAAAGCTCGTTTATGCACTCTACATCATCATAAAATAAAACAACTGTTTTTTTGGTTCAAAATAAGAGACTATGTATGCATCCAAGGTTTAATGAAGCTAAAGACTGTATATGGATCCAAGGTTAATGAAGCTACAAAAAATAATCAATCCCTTAAAATATAAAAAATTTTTGTGTTACAATATGCAGAACATCAATAGGATAAAATATGCAAAGCAACAATAGGGTATAGTTTTGAGCCATCAAATTGCATTAGATCGTATTAAATTAAAGATAACATGATAGTTTAACAAAATTAGAAAAAATACAATAGTAAAAAAATTATATCTTATGGGTAAGATTTTTATTATTTTTTTAATTTTTTTCCTCCTATTGAAGAAATAGCTTAGAAGTTAGTGAAACCTTGAGCACAACGTCGTCAATTCAAACGTTTGACTTCTCAACTTGGTACTTGAATATGTTTATGAAAAAATTAAAAATAAAATAAAATAAAATGAAACAAGAAATTGTCTGGAAATTATGTACCAATTTAATTAGTTTTTTTGGAGAAGAATGCTAAGTTGTTGGAACTCGACATAAGCATGAAAATTTTGAAGAGTGATTGGTGGAGCACCACATTATGCATGAAGTTAGTTTAATATTTGGTGAAGGCATATGAATCATATGACATTCCTCCTGTTTTCAATCGTTTTTCGAGTCTAAATACTGTTTTACTTGTAAATCTCTATTTATAATTCTGAAAAGGAAATTCTGGTAAATCGTCACCAAATTTCCAAGTACTGGGATCTATTCGTTTACCACTTGACCCAAGTTTTGTTCTTTTTTTTGTTTTGATTTTTTTTTTTTTTTTTTTTGATAATGAGACCCAAGATTTGTACCCTCTTCTTTTTTCTTGTTACCTAAAAACAATGAGAGCCAAGTTTTTTATTGTTGCCTAAAACAATAACGGAGCATAATTTTCAAGGAACAAAAATAAGTAGCATAACTTATGAGTAAGTTAGTAAAATAGGGTAAATTCAATATTTAATAATCCTATAACTAAATTCGGTAAATCCACTATATACTCGAATTTACTCATTACTAAATTTGATAAATCCTATTTTACCATATAAATCTTGGATTTTCTTTAGGATTAACCCAAATTTACCTCATGATCAAATTTTGTTAATTCGGAATTTGCATGATTTATTGCCATGAAGAGATCATTATATGTACTTTTTTTTAATAATTCACATATTTCTTTATTTAGATAATATTTAATAAGTCGATATTGTTCGTCAATTACTAAATTTGAATGATAAAAAAGATGAGTTAGCCAATAAAAATGAGCAGATATGGACAAATAATATTGACTTATTAAGTAAGAGTTAAACATTAAAATGAGAAGAAATGTGTATACAATCTCCCTTCCTAGATGAAAGTACAAAAAAAAAAAGAACTCTAAGTGAGAGTGTAAACATAAAACAAAACTTAAAAGTGAAAAAATCTCATTTTTACTCTTGTAGGTGACCCATGTGCGAATCACGTAGGCTTAATTCTATCTATTTGAATGCAAAATTGAAGGTTCAATGTGTAAAATGAGGAGCTTTTAAAGTTCATAAGACAGTGGTATTTTTTAAAGTTCAAAGGGTAAAATGAGGAGTTTTAAAAGTTCAAGAAACAAAGTGGTAATTTTCAAAGTTTCGAAGACAAAGTGGAAGGCGCCCTAAAGTCTGAGGGTCATTTGTGTTGATAACACTTATACTATTCAAATATAAGATGAATTTTTTGCATTTCCATTAACACAAACTTAAAAAAACAGTTGATAAGGTTTCAAATAATTATTGCTAGTTTGACTAAAATGATTTATGGCACTAGAGCATTTCCCAAATTTTATCATTTGAGCAGAAAAATAAGTCTTTAATATGGTAATATGTATTATTGATGTTAAATTTGATATATATTATATTTGACGATAAATTTGACATCAAATATAACATCTGTTTATTTCAGTATTTGATTGTCATCTGTTCATTTATTGTGATGATAAAAAATATATACAACATTTGAAATAGCATGTGCATTAAAGTATAAATCAAAATAATACGTCAAATAAGTCATTTCTAATCTTCTTGGTACCAGATAAGTCTTGGCATTAGCATGTAATCTTGATATCGATTTTTTGAGCCGCCATATTTTATGTTTAATTCGCCAATAAAATGTCGTCTTTTTTTTTTGGTAATTTCATTCTCTTGACGCTCCTTTTCTTAAAAATTTATATCGTCTTTTCACTGTAATTATTAGGCACCGTACCCCTTTGACAATCTATTTATCTGCCCAAGCTATTCCTTTCCCCTCCTTTCAAATGGGTTATTCTTTACTTTGTGGCCAATCAGTAGGCAAACGAGAAATTTTATAATGGCTCCTAATAATCTATCTTCTAGAGTAGATGTTAATTTATCTACTAAAATATCATCCATCTTCACCCTAGACACCAACATCATAACGTCGTTATTGTCTAAATTTTAGAGTAAGTGGGCTTTTAAATAGGCATTTCATTAGTGAATTTTTGGACTGATTTTTAAGAATGGCCTTATGAGAAATTTTTTTTGGATAAATGGTCTAAATTTTTTTGGACAGTTTTTGACATAAAAAAAGGCTTTTTGAATATCAAAACGGTTCTAGTTTTTTTTTGTTTCATCATCTTGAGGTTCCTTATCCTGCTACAGTCATTTTTCTTATTTTTTTTTTAAAAACTGGGACAATTTACCTGCATAGAAAAGCATGTTTTTTTGTTCAAAAAAAAAAAACCATTTATCCAATTAGGATTTTTTTTTGCCCTTTCATCAAAATCTTCCGAATTGTTTAGACTCATGGCTTGTCAAATGAGTATGAATTTCATATTTTCACATTTGAAAAAAATATAGATATCCTCATATACTAACGCTTGTTAATGAGCACTGCATTCTCATAATTGTAACCTTCCTATGGCATATATAAGCTACTATCGCCCCAACTGCAGCAACACCATCAGCCAAAATCTGTCCCTTTTTAATACACAAACATCTTGCAACTTTAGGTTTTTAATGCATACAAGTATTTTTGTTGGAACGTTGTTTATATAACTAATGAAATTTTTGAACTTTTCACTTTTTTCCTTTTACTTTCCTTTTCAACTAATTTTGCTTGTTTTTAAAATGTCATTTTTTATTAGGAATGAGATTTTTAGTTTAATTTTTATATCCCAATTAGCATTTAGCCAACTATTTTATACCTTGTCGTATATACTTAAATGTTAAAACATGTAAAAATCATTAAAAACGTTTCAAATTTTTTAAATAATGTGTAATAATATAATTGGTTAAATATTATTTGAGACATAAAAAATTAAATAGATCATATAAATTTAATTATATATGTCTTTGACTCATTGTGTGTGTTTTTCTTTTAATACCTAATAAATTAATGAGAAATTGTGACAAATAGCAGGTTTTACTAAATTACTTAGGTAAATAATGACAGGTGTTTTAAAAATATAAAATAAAGAGCATCTTGATTTTTAAACTTGATTTAGAAGAATGAAAAACCTAATATACCCTTTATTTTTACATTGAACCCTAATTTACCAATTTTTCTTAGTTTCTTTCTCACTCTTCCCCTCTACTTCCCTTCTCTTTCTTCTCCCGACAGACACACAAATCCAAGCCTCCTCTTTTAGTCTTCCCTTTCTCTCTCTTCACCTATCAGACCCATGGACCTAGGCCTCCACGGTTGAGCCGTTGCGGCCATCTTTAACCGGATAGACTTCATCGAATCATTTCCTTGTCGTCGTCGTTGCTCCGTCATGATTGAGTCGAAGCCGTCACCGTCGTTGCTTTGTTCCGATCGACTACACCACCACAAATCGACATGCTGAATGCCAGAACAACAAAACACTAGACACCACTATTTATTACACGGTTGCTACTCTACCACGAATCGTTTCCAGATCTTCTCCGTCAAGACTCGTCGTCTTGTAAATTGCGCAAACATGTGGTGCTCCATCATGAAGACATCATAAGTTGATCTGGGTTGTTGATGGAATTGTCAAGCTGAGGAATTGTGATGCTTGAAAGGAGAAGCTACCACGCCGGAGTCATAGACCACATAGACGAGCAGTGGCAGAGACAACAAAGAAAAAAAAAGCTAAAAGAAAAGCAAAATAGTGTTTTTTTTTATAGCTTGTTTAGTTTCTTTGTGTGTATTTTTTGTTGTTTGATTAAATTTTGTATTCATAGGGAATGCATTATTTTTTGTCGGCCGATGACGTCGTTGGTTTTGGATTTGTGAATTTTTTGGATTTATATAAATAGACAATATTTTCATGTAAATAGTATATTTCTTGACCACTGGCAATGTCGCTAGTATGGAGAAATCTAGCAATTTTGTTTATAAAATTTTGGAGCCGTTTAGTATTGTTTTCAAAATGGGTAAAAATATTTTTATTTTAAAAAATAAGAACTTTTTGGGTATTGCACTAGGGTGTTTTTAAAACTTTTGTCTCGAAAAACATGCGAAAATATTTCTAAAAATTTTGAGAACTAAAACAAAAAGGGCCTTTATATTTACATGAAAATATAGCATTTCCTGGCCACCAACGCCGACACTAGGTGCTAGTGATATCCGGTGACATCGTCTGTTTATTTTTGTATTTACATGAAAATGTAACATTTCAATGTTAATTTAGTATTTCCTCGTTGTCGACGATATTGTTGGTGTAGGTGATATACAATGACATCATTGGTGACTTTTTGTATTTACATAGGAATACGTTATTGTCCTTGTAAATAAAGTATTTCTTAGCTGCCAGTGGTCAGACGAAGTTGCCAATAAATTTTTGTATTTACATATAAATTTAGTGTTTCCATGTAAATATTGTATTCCTTAACCGTTAATAGTCCGGAGAGCTTGCGGTAAATTTTTGTACTTATGGGGAAATATGTGTTTCCTGACTACAGCGATGTTGTTAGCGTAGGCCATGTCTTACAACGTTGCCGAGAAATTCTGTATCTCTAGGCTACCATCGGTGCCAGTGAAGGAGGAGAAGGAGATGTGAGGAGGATGGAAGTGAAAGAGATGAGGGTATTTTTGGATTTTATTTTAATTTCTCATGATGTATTATGTACTACATATTTTGAAAATATATGACATTATTTACTTATTCTTAGACAAATCTGGCTCTTTTTCTCTAAATTAACCTTATGAGATGCTTTTAATGGCCACATCTTTATCTTCAACCCCTTAAAAATTTGTAAAATTAAAACGAAATTGATTCTTCATTGAAATTTGAATACTATGAATAACATATCTAGGTTAATCAAAAACAAAATTGGCCCCATTTGGTTTTGTTTTGAAAATTTTTGAAAATATTTTTGCACGTTTTTTTAGACAAAAACTTCAAAAATATTCTCAGCACAATTCTCAAAAAATTCATATTTTTCAAAAACAAAACTATTTTCATATATTTTGAAAACACTACCAAATGGACCCAACCCTCTCTCAAATCCTATTTTCTCTCTCTAGGTTTTTTTTTTCCAATAAGGGGGGATGGGGGTTGGGTGGGGAAGGTGGTGAAAGAGAGAAGAAAAAGGAGACAGAACAGAGAGGGAAAAAAATTAGGGGTAGGATAGGTTTGTTAAGGGCGATTTTTAAAAATGACTTTTTGGGAAAAAAAATTTTGGTCAATGACCCTTTTTTTGGACAGTTTTTGGCACAAAAAAAGGCTTTTTAGACATCAAAACGGTTCCAATTTTTTTTTTCATCCCGTTGAGGTTCCTTATCCTGTTACAGTCATTTTTCTTATTTTTTTGAAAGAATCTGAGATAGTTTATCTGCACAGAAAAACGTGTTTTTTGGTTCTAAAAAAAAGAGGTCAATTACTCAATTCAAAATTTTTTTTGTCCCTTTCTTCAAATTCTTCCGTTTGTTAAAGATATAGATTGGTATGTTTAAAGGAAAAATAAATGAAAGGCATTTCTCTATTCAAAATATTTCTCTAATTGTTATCTTCATTAAGAAAAAGGAGACAGAACATAGAGGGAAAAAAATTAGGGGTAGGATAGGGTTGTTAAAGATATAGATTGGTACGTTTAAAAGAAAAATAAATGAACGGCATTTCTCTATTCAAAATATTTCTCTAATTGTTATCTTCATTAAATAAGCATTCATCTTATTACTATTTTCGAGTAATTTTTGTGTGGACTAGGGTGGGGGAATTTGCAGCTTCAGGACCACCAAGAGCCCACGGTCTTTTTTTCTTTTTCTTTTTTCTTTTTTTTTTTTTGAGTTAACCCACGATCTTGGTTTTTCGTCCCAGCTTGTTTATTTTTTTTACAGAAATTGTAAACGTTGCCTTTTCGATTCTGATTGTAATATATAGCAGATTTTTAAAATATTTATAGTAAATATTAAATTTATTACTTATGGTGTAAATATTTATTTATTATGTAAATAATTTTTATATATATAATAAATATATTGAAAGTATAAATAATTTATTTATCTTATTGTTTATAATATAAATAATTCTTATTTACAGTAAGTAAATTATTTACATCGTAAATTTGTTATATATCATGAATATTTTTAAATTTTACTATTTATTTTAAAAAGTCTTAAAAATTGGCTATTTCCTCAATTCTCTTGTTTTTAATTTATCTTTTTAAGGAATTTATCTACTTCCTTTACTCAAAGAAATAATTTTATTACTACTGGCGATTTTTATAACAGAGTATTGAAAAAAAAAATCTTACTTGTAAGACATAATATATAAACTTTAAATAACATTACAATTATATTAGGTTAAAAGAATACGACAGTTTAGTAAAATTTTATAAAATCTAACACTTTAAATTGAATCTTGATGGGATGTTTTTCATTACCACTAAGGAATTTTTTGTTGCAAATATTTTATCAACCGGAGGTACTTACGCTCTTTTTCAATTATTTCAAAAACATCTATGGTTTTGCAAATTTTTAAAAAAGGTCAATATTGACATTTGGATATCTTGTACGTATGTGAACGCACTTTTTCAGCTTTTTATTGTTGGGGCTAAGTGCACGTTTTATATTCTTGACATTTTATTAGAACTTAATATTGATAGAATTGGTCAATGATCAGAGTTGAGTTTTCTTGTAATATGAAAGTATTCAAATCAGCATTAGTATTTGTATTTTATTAATTTGGAATCAGTGACAAAGTTATATGGAACCGTGTGGGGGCTATTGCCCTCACTCTTAACTTTTTTTCAAGAAAAATTTTCCTTAAACATTTTGTGATTTCCTAATTATGCCACACTAAAATTTGCGTATTCCTTTATAAGACCCACAAAACTTTTTTCTTTAATTTTTATTTCACCCCAAAAACTCATTCATGTCAAAAAGGAAAGAAACAAAGGGAAGGGAAAAACTTGTCGAGCAAAGGCATAGCAAAAGACAAAAAAATGTAGTAAAAAAAGAAAAAAATTATAGGAATTTAGAGACCCTGTTTGAAATGACTTATAGGCTGTTTGAGAAGTGTGGTTAAAACCATAGTTGTAATTCAAAACGTCGTAGTATTTGAGAGCTAAACTGTAGCAATTTTTTTTTTTTTTTACAGTAACATGTGAGAGCTTTACACTATTTGGTAACCACAACTATAGTTTTGATCACAATTGCCAGACACCGTATTAAAATAAGCTGCCTTTAGACATGTTTGTATAGACAAGCTGATTAGAATTTTGGCAAATAAGCACTTATGAAATAAGCCATCCCTTACGTACTTATGAAACACTACTTTTATTTACCTTTTAACCTTTTATTTGTGAATGACAAATTACAAATTCTAGCTGTATTTTTGTATTACATTATTTTTTACAATAAAAAGAGCTTTTGACTTATTATAGTAAACAGGTTAAAAAGCTTTTCTAAAATCAAAAGGCTCTTTTCTATGTATTATCCAAATACTAATTAAAAAGCTATAATTTATGCTTATTTTTTTCTATTGCTTAAAAATACAAACACAAAAATCTCTTTCTCATTTCAATAATTTGTCTCAAAGGAGAGATAGAACAAAGCAACAACCTCGAGAGAGAGAGAGAGAAAGGGCTGAGTCTCGTGGGCTAGCGTATCGCTGGTCTGTTGGCCTTCGAACTTAGTCAGGGAATTCATCATCAACCGATCTCTATCATGCCAGGGAGCGTGTCATTGAGGGAGGAAAGTCTCGCATAGGTCAGAGGAGAAGAGAAGGAACCAGAGGAAGATCCATGCCATCACCGTCCAAAGATTGAACTCGAGGAGACGAACACCGTGGCTGTCTACAACGGTCGTGCATCATGCAAAACTCTCCCTGAATCACTATGGGACGGCTGGTAAAGGAGAAGGTGCAGTGTTGGACTACCACGACTTAGGTTTTCTGCTTGCTACTCGTCGTGCCCCGATGTTGAGGGATCTAACTATGAGTGAGGCCAAATTCATGCCATCAGGTGAGGGTGGGCTACAGTGGGGCTTGCTCAACCATCAGGAGATCCGCAGAAGGCAGTGTTGGGAAGGCAAAATAGGTGGTGCGAGAGACCTCCAGTGGGCAAAGGACCTGGATTGTGTAGGTGAAGCTACCGGGTGGAAGGCGTTGATGGGCTGGACTCGAGAATCGTGGTGAAAATAAAATCTTGATGTTGTGTTTTATTTTGTGTGTGTTTTCTAGATTTGTTGTAATAAGACCAACGACAATCACATCGTTCAGTAGTAGTTTAAAATTAGTGTTATGCCGGTGTCTTGTCGACTTGGCTTAGGCTTGGGTTTTTACTTTTCTAGATTTTGGTCTAGAAGGACTCAATATTAGCGCCAATGCTAGTAAGTAGTACCCCGAAATGATTGGAAATATTCATCAATTATAAAAGGGGGTGGTGGACTTAGAGCCACAATGTTTTAATATCCGATCGATTGGAAAATTTGGCCAAGTAGAGCACTCGTGCTCGTTTTTAGTATGCCAATAAACTTTCCCGCTAACGGGTTTCTAGTGTGTGTTTGTCCTTTTGAGTGTCATTTGAGTTTACTGATGAATCTGTTGTCAAAGGGGAGTTTATACTCATGTATCATGGGGTCTTTCATGATTTCCTCGCTTTGTATTACCTTCAGTAATTGAGTGAAATGAATTTTTGTTATAAAAAAGAAGAAGCACAAACTATCTCAAATGGGCCCAAAGTTAATGTAGAAGTGACCAAGCAGTGGATTTTAAAATGTCATTAGCTACGTTGGAAATCAAGATTTTTTTTTTTTTTTGAGATGATTGAAAACCAGGCTTTGTTTTGTTGTCCTTTATAGTTTTTTCTTTTAATGGAAATTGTTGTTCTTCTTCTTATTTTCCTTGAACAAAACTTAATTGTTCAATTAGAACAAGAAAGCTAACCTATTATTACATTTTTCAACAGCATTGCTCTTCATCAATTTTTTTATGGTATTTGTGTCATTCTTTATGTTTATTTATTGCAATATCTCATTCTTTTCTTTTCTTTTCTTTCCTTTTTTGGGAGAAAATATCTCATTCTTTTCTTTATTCTTTTGTAATTCGATCTATCAGGGTAAATTATACTAACACACCCTGTGTTTTATTTAAATTATAGCGACACAACGTGGACCAAAACTAATCACACTAACATTCCTGACTGCTCAAAAAAATTACAGAGACACCCTTATTGTTAGTTGATCGTGAGTTGACTATTAATTTTGTTCAAAATACTAAAAAAGTCCCTCCTTCCATTAAAAAGTGATTTTAGTTATTTACTAGTCAAAAACTCGCGCATTGCTATTGGGAATATTTGTGCTATATAAAAACTTAGAAATGTTTACAGTATAAAATTAATCTATATCTATAGACATATATATATACATAGATTGATATAATATTGTATTCAAAAGCTTTTTACAATGTTTTATAGCTTTTGGTTTTTCCTAACTGCAAAATAGGAATGTAAAAAATTAATAACAATAATTATTAAGGAAGTTAGAAATGTTGGATTATTTGTATTGTAAATTAAAGGATTTAAAAGTAATTATATTACCTTGTCATTGGTTTGCCGATATGACATGCCACTTGCTCGTCCAACTGGCAAGTTACTGTTGTAGGGCATAGTGCTGCCGATGTCCCAGTTACAAGCACCTACCAAGGTAGGCGGCCGGTAGGAAAGCCATTATCGTCCAGTTTTGAGAACTCTTCTAGTGGTTCCTTCAGTTTGGAGAAGCCCATAGCTGATGAAGAGCTCAAGGATGTGATCAGGCAACTCTACCCACCAGGCCAGCTCTAGATCGGAGGTTTGAATAAGTTTTTTTTTTTAATTTGTTGAGCTAAGCTTAACTTGCATTTTTTCTTGTCTTGTAGATATGTCGTCCAGGGAGCTGTCCAGACGGGAGAGGCAGAGGCGGATGAAAGAGATCCATCATCAAACAAAGGGGAAGGAGGTTGCTCGGTCGAAGAGGAGAAAGACCGATGGGCTAAGCAACCCTCAGCAGCCGACCCGTCAAGCATCTTGCCTCCATCATAGACAAGGCCAGAGGGGTCCATAAGCCGAGGTGATAGCACTCCACCTCCTCCTACAATCATTTTGCCCCCACTGGCTGACCCACCTAGAAGGCACCGTCTAATGCGCCCTTTTATGGTCGAGTTCCTCGGGGAGGCCATGCCTGACAAAAACTTTTTTCTCTAGGCTAGGAACCAGTCCTACCAGGACTATTACCATGTGGCCTTCTAACAGATCATCTAGGTATGCTCAGTCTAAAGATCTTGAGCTTTTCAATACTTGTGTTGTTTTTCATTTTCTTCTGCTAACTTCGTCCTTTTGTAGGCCAGTACATCTCTAAAGCTCGTCGACCTTTGGGCCAAGCATTAGATAAATATTAAGCAGGAGAAAGCGAAGAGAACCATCGAGGAGAAGGTCTGAGTGGAGAAAATGTTCGAGGAAAAGACAACCAAATTTGGTCGGATGAACATGGGGCTGAAGGTCGACGTTGCTTGGGCATAGGAGGAGGCCCAGAAGGCTCAAGAGGAGGCAAAGCAGGCTTGGGCCGCCCTCCTAAAGAAGCTGGAAAGGGTTTGGGCAGCTCAGGAGGACCACGACCAAAGTTTGTAGGAAGAGCTACCTTGGAGACTGAACTAGCCGGTGGAGGAGTTCAAGGAATCCGAGATGTTCACCAATCAATACTACCTTAGGATGAATGATTTACAATAACATTTGCTAGAGAAGCATCTCAAGGCAGCCGCCATGGATTGGTCTCTAATCGTGGACCCTAGGGCAGGGGACGGCTAGGCGAGGAATGAGGAGACCCCTTACACTAGCTAAATAGGACACAGTCGTTGACCTAGACGCCGATGATGCTGAGGACGAAGCCCAAACCCTAATAGAGCTCTTGTTCTTCTATTTTTGTATTTTTATTTTGTACCTGGGTTTAAGAGGTGCCCAGTTACCTGTACCTCCCTCCAAACTTTAATGAATTTTTTTTTTAATTTTCCTAAGTTCAAAGTTCCTCGGTTATGTTTCAATTTTTATTTGCAAAACTTCACGGGTTTATATTTCAATTTTTCCTAAGTTCAAAGCTTTTTAGGTTTATGCCCTTGCTTTTTATTTGTATTTATTGTATTGTGTTTTTGGGCCTAGCAGGAGCATGTCTGTTTGTCTGGACCAAGCACAATCTTGCTTGTCCAGCTCAGGCCCTTTTGTTTGGGACCATTTGTCTGGCCTGTCCCTATTTAACGGGCTACAACGGTGCATCCATAGTCCCCTAGTGCCCCTAAGACTTACTAAGTGCTTTAGGATTTTACAAGTCTATTTATGGTTGGGAGGTAAGTTCCCCATGGTCATTATCAATTCAGCACGACTGTTGGTCAAGTAGTCCGTAATACATTGGACTAATGGGCTAATGTTTCAAGTCCACTTGTGATCGGTGTGTGTGCTAACCAGCCCCCCAGTTAGGAGTTAGGCGGCCCCCCTTATCAGGAGTTATGGCCTTTTTTCAAGACTCGAATTGCTCAAAGGAATTCTTTAAATGTGCATTTTCATTAGCGTTTCTTTGTACATTTCTCTACTTTGTTTGGTAGGTATTTTAGTTACAAAAAAGAATGCTATGGCTAGAGATCAAAAAAGGTGTTCTAGCTTTTGTTAGCAATAGAACTTCTTTAAGTGCTCGGCGTTTTATAGGCGGACGAGCATATTCCCTTCTATATCAGCAATCTTGTATATGCCTGGTCGAATGATGCCGACTACCTTGAACGGGCCATCCCATTTGGGTCTGAAGGAACCAAGCTCAGACTGCTGAACGGTAACTTTATTCAAAACTAGGTCACCTTCTGACGAGACTAGTTGCTGTGAACTATTTGGTTTTGTCAGTGACTATGGTGTATAGGATGCCGAACTGGTAGATTATATTCTTCCAAATGAAGTTGGTGCATCTGTCTTCTATCGTGTTGGTATAAGGTTCGACATCTACTCACTTGGTGAGGTAATCAATGGTAACTATACACTATTTGAATTGTGACCAGGTCGGGGGTAGAGGTCCAATCAGATCAATAGCTCACATGACAAATGACCATGCAGAGACTACAGAGTTGAGCAGCTTGGGGTGTTGTCTAATTGCCTAGCCAAACTGCTGGCACTTGAGACACTTGCGTGTGTATTCTTTTAGTCTTGGTCCATGGTTGGCCAATAGTAGCCTTGGCAGAGGCACTTAAGCGATAAAGAGCGCCCCCTACATGATTGCTGCACAACCCGACGTGTATCTCCTCCATAAGGTACTGAGCTTCTTGAGGTCCGACACGTCTCTAATAAGGTGTGGTGTAGCCACTTCTATAAAGCTTTCCCCCAATTATCGAACATTAGGCCAAGCTGTTGCAAATACACTAGGTTTTCTCTCAGTCTCCAAGCAGCTTAACTGTGGTCAAGTATTAGATGATCGGGTCTCTCCAAGTTTCGATCTATTCAACAGTTGTATTCACCATTTCTTTCTTAATGCTCAGCTAGTCGGCCTCTCAATCTATCTTTTAAGCTCGAGGCTAGTCAAGCAACTATGTCAGCCTCTGTGTTTTCTGCTCTCGAGATCTGGACAAAAAAGTAACTCTTGAATTGTCTAAGCAGGGCTTTCCCTTCACTCAGGTATGCAGCCATGGACTCGCTCTAGGCTGGGAATCCGTCAATCACCTGTTGGACAACGAGCATTGAATCGTTGTGGATGTGGATACAATCCACCCCAAGGTCTCGTGCGATTCTAAGCCTTGCTATCAAGGCTTTATATTCAGCCTCGTTGTTAAAGGCCTTAAAATCAAAACGAAGTACATAGCTTGCCTTGTAGCCGTCTAGACTGGTAAGGATGAGACCGGTGCCTGAACCGTTCATACCTGAGTACCATCAACGAATAACCTTCATTTGGGCTCGAGCTCAATAGTGCTGCTACTGGGTGAGTCAAGGTTTTCAACGGGTACCTTCTTAGCCGTAGGGGTAGGCTGTTTGGCATCTGTGAATTCTGCTATAAAGTTAGCCAGAGCTTGCGCCTTTATGGCTGTACAAGGCACAAAATGTATATCGAATTCCTCGAGCTCACCAGACCACATGGCCAACAAAGCCAAAATTTCTAAATTCTAGAGGATTTGATGCAAGGGATACTTGCCCAAGACCCTAACTGCTTATCCTTAAAAATACGGTCAGAGTTTTTGGGTAGAGTTGACAAAGGCAAGCGTTGACTTCTCCAATAGAGGATACTTCTCCTCAGCCCCCCTAGAAGGCCTTGCTAGTATAGTAAACTGCTTTTCGAACCTCCTCTTCTTCTCGGACAAGGACTGACCTGACTGCCTTCTCGGAAACGGTTAGATAGGCTAAGAGTATCCTCCTAGTAGAGGTTTAGATAGGACCAAGTATTTTTTTTTTTTTTGAGATTCTAGAGCGCTTCCTCACACTCCTTACTCCATTCAAACCTCCCCTTGAGTGCTTAAAAAAAAAGTTGGCACTTATCGGTAGATCGAAAGACGAACCTAGACAGGGCGACGATCATTCTAGTCAACTTCTGGACTTCCTTGACTATCCAGGGAGAATGCATATCGACCATAGCCTGGGCTTTGGTAGGATTGACTTCGTTGCTATGGTGATTGACCATAAATCAGAGGAACTTGCCAGACTCCACTCCAAACACACACTTGGCTGAGTTGAGCTTCATCTTGTATTCTTAGTGTTTGTCAAAACTGTCTCAAAGATCGGCGATGTGGTTCGCTGCTTAGACTAATTTGACAAGCATGTCGTCGAAATAAACCTCCATAGTTTTCCCAATGAGCTAAGGAAACATCTTGTTTACCAGGTGCTGGTAAGTGGCCTTAGCATTCTTTAGCCCGAACGGTATGACCAAGTAGCAAAACAATCCTCAGTCCATGGTGAACGCAGTCTTCACTTAATCTTCTTTAGCTATCCTGATTTGATTATAGTCAAGGTAAGCATTCATAAAACTCAATAGCTCGTGCCTTATAGTCACATCAACTGAATGGTCGATCTGGGGTAATGAGAAATAGTCCTTTGAGAGGCTTTATTCAAGTCGGTAAGGTTAATACAGACCCCCCATTTCCCATTGGCCTTTGTGACCAAGATCACATTCGTCAGCCACTCCAGATACGTAATTTTACGAATGAATCTAGCCTACAAGAGCTTTTGAACTTCCTTATTCATGGCAGCATACCTTTTTGGGTTGAATGCTCTCATCTTCTAGATGACAGGCTTGTGTCCAAGACAGACATTTAAGTGATGGATGATGATGCTGGGGTCGATCCCGGGCATGTCCTCATAGGACCAGCGAATATGTCCTGATATTTCGTTAGGAACTTTTCCAGGTCTGCTCGAATCTCAAACTTTAGCTGGAATCCAAGTTGGACCATTCGATTGGGGTGTTCGGGTCTAAATGATACAACACCAAATCTACTACAGGCGTAGCTCACACTTCTTCTTCTTCTAGCATTTGCGGGTTGAGGTCAGATAGCATCTTCGGCTTCTGCTCGATAGGGAAAATGATCTTGTCCACTTTGAAAATGGCCAATATGTTTAACTGTCGAGCTATTGCTTCCTTGATGGCTTTGACATAGCATTCCCGGGAATCCTTCTGCCTCAACCTTGTCACTCCGACCTGGTTCTTAGTAGGGAACTTCATCGCTAAGTGATAGGTTGAGACTACGACTTTGAGGGCATTAAGAGATGGTCGTCCAATGATGATATTGTGTTAGGAAGGCTTGTCGATGACGAGTAACTCCATAATGTGTGTTACTCGAGCAACGCCTTCACCGAATGTGACCAAAAAACAGATCATGCTTCTTGCTCGGACACACTCCTTTGAGAAGCTGTAAGGGCTATCTGGTCTAAGATTAGCACAGCATTGCTAATCTTGAGTTTGTCAAAGGCTTGTTAGAACAAGATATCGATCAAGCTATCGTTATCGATTAGCACCCACCGAACAATGTTGTTGGCTATCTATAGCTCACACACTAAAACATTATTATGCGGATGAATGAGTCATTCGCTGCTTCCTCTATGAAGGTAATGGAAACGTCCTCTTGTTAGTAGATCTTATTGATGTGCTCGGACATGTTCATAAGGTCATCCCTTTCAACCAGCCTGGTCTCCTGAGCATATGCTTTCGGCCACTCAAGGTGTCCCCGATGACAAGCCCACCAAAAATCGTGTACACGATGTTTCGCAAGTTCGGGGCGTTCCCACCGTTGTTTTATGGTCTAGGCTGGCCTTCTTGAGCTGGCTGATCGTTTCTCCTGACATTGGTGCCAAAGATCAGGACTCCCTCGACGAACTCCCTAAGGTGCCCTTCTTGGACAAGCTTATCAATCTGGTCCTTCAGTTGGATGCAGTCACAAGTGTTGTGCCCTATATCCTTGTGGAAGTTACAGTACTTGTTTTAATCTCTCTTGGCTCTATTCCCCTTCAACGAAGGTGGGTCCACTAACAAAGTTTGGTTGCTCACCTAGTTTAGCACCTCATCAATGGTGGCTGCCAGAAGTGTGTAGCTCTGGAATTTCCCAGTCAGGATCTTGGATTCATCCGTTTTGGGTTTCTTACTCTAGTTGGTCGTAGGCTACTCGGGTGGATCCTTTTGCTTTTTGCCTTTCTTCCTGTTGCTACTGCCTTTTTCGTCCAACCGGCTCTTCATGTAATCGGTCACATCGGCATGCCTCTAGGTATAACCGAGCATTTAGAAACGTGCTCGGCTACTTAAGGACGAGTGACCAGATTAGGTTATTATCTCTGAGCCCCCCCAAGAAGGCATGCTTTAGAGTTTCGTCTTCTAAGTGCCTTACCTCAACGCTGCTCGGGTGAAGTAATTGATGTAGTTTCTCACGCCTCCGTCACCTTGCTTAATGGCATAGAGATGGGTCACCTCCTTCCTCCTAGTTCAGAATGTTGTGAAAACGACCGAGAAGATGTCAGACAGCTAGGAAAATGAGGTCATAGTAACTGGATCGATACATCGAAACCATTGTCGAGCTGGACCGGTCAGTGTGAGTCAAAATGCTTTGCATATAGCAGCATCGTTAGCGTTTTGGAGGAACATGTGACCTCTATATAGTTTTAGGTGCTCGTCAGCATTGGTCATGCTGTCATATGCTTTGATCTGCTACACCTTGAACTTATTTGGCATGGGGGTCCACATAATTACATCAGTGAAAGGCAAGACCGACATGCTGCCTTTGTCTACTCTGTAGCGGTAGTTCTTGATCTGATTGATCTGTCAATGTAAGTCTTATAGTTGGCAAATGTTGGTGTCTTCGGGTAGCTCTACCTTGTACTGGGCTCCACCCTCTACCATGCTACCTCTTTCCAGCCTGTCCCAGGTAGGGCGATTCCCTTGGTCCCCAAGCTTGTAAAAGATTGAAGCCCGAGAGCTTTGTAGGGAGTAGTTGCGGCTATCCCGAGGACCGATACGGCTTTCCCAAACAAGCCTATTGTTCTCAGATATGTCTTCTGAGGCCTGACATCTGGTATGCGCAGAATCTGCTTCATTCTGGGAGTCACGCCTCTGCCCTAGTCAACCATCCGCCCGGTCTTCCTAGGAGTGAGGAAGGAGAGCAAAGGGCAGCTGCTACTATGCTTGTTGTTGCACCATTTGTTGCGTAAGAAGGTAGACCAGGTAAGTTAGCTGGCGGATCGGGTCCTGTGCGGCCTGTTCTACTCTGGCTTCACTACCCTGGCCGCCTGATCAGGACCTCATTACTTAGGGCCTTCCGCGAGGTCTGTTCTGATTCCTGTTCAAGGCGTTACTTGACCCTTTTTGTCGAGTACCCTCGTCTCTGGTGTTTCCTTTGGTAACCAATCAAGTATGGTTGTCGGCGGATGTGGTTGTTAAGTGAAAAAGTTGGAAAGATGCAGGGCCCTCCTTCTAGCACTAAAATGTTGATACCTAGCTTTGATCTGTTGTATATCAACACCATGTGCAGTAGCGCACGGTGGTCAGATGGCTCCTCCTGCTAGTCTTGGCCTCCCAAGGTAGACCTACACAAGAAGAGGGACGCCTCAGATATCAAAGGGGCACCAGTCTAGTGTTGGCCAAAGGCTCTCCGATGCTCAAGTTAGATACCTATTTAGTAGAGTTTGGGAGTAAAGTTATGTGAAAAAGAGCACGTTACCTCGAGCTGCAGTAAATGACCTCAATTTATAGGCTACCACTTGAATCAGGTGCTAGATGGATTTGACATGTGACGGGTGTGTCATATCAAGACATATCAAGTAACAAGTGACAAGTGTCATGATCCTTGCGGGAGATTTGGTCTCTATCTAAGGGTTGAAATGAGGCCATATGTCGACATTCTGTGTTGAGTTGTTGCCTAGGTGTAGACTTTGACAATTCGACCCAAACACTTCATTTGTCCCGAGGAGTCGGGGGCCCTATGCGGTAGCCGATCATGGTGTGTGGGACACCTTGGAGAGAAATGTCGGTCATGATGGAAATGAATTTCCCGAGCACGGCGGCCGAGTAGTCGCAAAGGTGGTCTTCGGGAAAGTCACCAAGTACACCCCAACAGTTATGTCTGAAATAGCTAAACATACTATAAAATTTATCTATATAGCCAACAAAATTTCATCATTTTTTTTTTACAAAATAACTTACAAAAATCTCCTCTTAATCGTAACCTTTATAACACTATACTCTCAATGCTTCGAAATTTCAAAAGGTAATATTCCCTTTTTCGGATTGTGAATTTATGAAATATCAAAAAAAAAAAAAACCTCTTTCAAATAATTAAAAAAAAAAGGTTGGGCTTTTAGAGGGAGGGATTTTGAAAACTAGACTTAAGGAAAACTGATTTTGGCAAAATATATATATATTTTTGCAGTTTTTTGACACAAAAAAACATATTTTTTGAACATAAAAACAGTTCCAGTTTTTTTTTCACTCTGTTGAAGTTTCTCTTCTCATTACAATTATTTTTATTTTTATTTTAAAAAATAAAACAGTAAAAATATGATTTTTTTCTGTAAAAAAAAAAAAAAGACCGTTTACCCAATTAAATTTTTTTTTTTGCCCTTTCGTCAAAATCTCCCTTTTAGATAGCACAGTAGGAGGGGCAGGACCTGTAGAAAGGTTCCGCCTGCGCAGTGCCACCCTCGGCGGTCACCGGAGGAGAGCAAGCGCAGTGCCACCCTCGGCGATCGCATTCCTTTCGTTTTCTCATCGGAAATCTTCAAAGTATGCCTCATTCCTTACCCTTAATTCGCTTCCCATCCTTTTTTTTTTCCGAAGTATCTGTTTTTCTTTGTTTTGCTTTCCATGTTTTCTTTTTCCTTCTTGTTTTCAAAACGAATTTCAATCAATTGATGATAAAAAAAAAAAACTGCAACAATATGATGGATTCGTTCCATGATTCTTTGTACTTAAGTCTCTGACGATTGTTTCTGTTGAATTTTTCGATCTGTTTCTTTAATTTCTATTCGTGCTAAATTAAATCTTCAAATCACTGTTGTGTTAGATATGATGAGTAACCTTTTGGTCCGTGTTTCTGATTTAACCGTGACCGATAACCTCTTTTAGCACACTCTGATCTTACACTTTGATTAGTTCTAAAAAAAATTGTTTTTCTCTTTTGTATATATATGTTTTTTCCTTTTAATTTTCGATTTTAACTTACTTTCGTAAAGTATTTCTTTTTCTTTTTTCTTTTTTTTCCCAAGTTTCTTATATCTTTAAGTCTCTCTGTAGTGATGATACATGAATAAAAATACACATGTCAGACTTCAGAGATTTTTTCTTCAAAAAAATCAATGAGATAGAATATTCATATAGCCTGATCAGAATTTTCAAATATGGTCTTGTTCTAATTTGATTTGTTTATCTTATTTGAATAATGCGACGTTGAGATCTGTCCGATGAAGTCTTAATGCTTTAATGAGGAGCAAACTTGTTTTTTGTTTGTAAATTCCCAAGTAAGCGTCGCAGATTAAGAAGCCTAACAACGTTGTAGGTCCTCCCAGAAATGGGAGCTCCTCCGTTGTGGGCGGTCTCATATTCCATCGCCTTTTGAATTTCTTCGGAAATTAGGAGCAGCGTCGCTGCGATTACCCTGTGGCATGGCCATGAGACCCACATTCCATTTTCAATTTTTTAAATGTTGTTCACCCTTCCTTTTTTCCTCCTTCTTATTGTTTTGAGCAATATGTCCTCAATCTAGCTGTTCTAAAACTATGTTGAATTTGGTTTGAAAGCAAAGTAGAGAATTCTACTTTAGGGTGGTTTATTATAATTATTATCTTTTCCCCTCAATTTTAAATAGACAGTAATAGTCTTCGAGATGTGTTAATCTTGCAGAGATGCTAAGGATGCAAATATCTGTTAAATATAAGTATCGTCCTTTTACTGATTCACAATATTAAAGATTGATTCTCCAGTATTAAGCATGTTTCTTGGCACAGAAGGCGAGATTGAAAATGGGTGGAGGAATGGAGGCAAACAAGAACAGGTTCATAGAGGATTGGAGCACTGCAAGAGAGAACCTTGAATACAACTTCCGTTGGACCAGACGCAACTTGGCGATCGTTGGATTGTTTGGCATTGCCATCCCAATCTTTGTCTACAAGGGCATCGGCAGAGAGTTTCATATGCAAGATGAAGATGCGGGTAGACCCTACAGGAAATTTCTGTAAGCGTCTACACAATACTTTGCAATAATTGTTGGAGTAGTAAAACAAGGTTTTTTCTGCAAACCACGGAGTTCCATTTCTTTGTATGGGAAAGCCGTTCTTTTTCTTTTTTGAATTTTCTGCATTTCAACTTTGAATTGTATTTTGTAGTTTTGCCACCAAGAAGACAACATACTTGTGATCGGCCAACTTCAGCCTTCGTAATCTCTTGTCCAGTTTGATTTATCCTTTAACTACAGAGAGACTCCTTAAGGGAATCGTTCACTTATTTTGTTCGCCCATAAACACGTGAATTACTCCACAAGTAGGATGTCCAAAAAGTCCTAGTGTCTTGTGTCTTTGAAAATGAGTTAATAAAGGGAAATATGGTTTTTTTTTTCTTTTCAAAGAAATTAAAGGAAATGCGTTGCATTCTTTTAGCCAAGTAAGAATGCGTATGGAAGCTTATATACTTTAATTTTATTACTTGCACTCTGCCCTTGCTCTTGAGGTGGTAAGGTGTGATTCCATAGAGGTATATACAACATCTTTTGTCTGGATATCACTTTTGTCTTTTTTGTTATGCAAATACCTAAAAAACCTTATGTGTTTTTTAAAATTATACTCAAAATACCCTTGAAGTAAATACATTTTCAAAAATATCAAAATTACCCTTGCCCAAGTTGTTTAAAATCTTATTTTTCAATGTATTATGCCAAATCAGCAATTGCAAATGGGGCAATAAGTCTTGGAATGGCTTCATTCCTTAAACAAAGTTAGACATAAAAACAGAACTGCGAGGGCATGTGCCACAGCATTACCCTCCTTATGAAATGTCACAGTTTTGAAGATTAGGGTTAGGTCAGCCGATGTAGCTAGTAATGAGTTCTCATCAACTGGGAGCTGCCCTGTGGAAATAGCCTCCCAAAGCAGCAGTTGTAGTGCAGGGCTCGATAAATTGGGAGCCTCGTTTTTGGCAGCTTTAGAGGCACGATTTAAGGACCCCATGACAAATGAGGGGGTGGGGTGGGGTGGGGTGGGGTGCGCAGAATTTTGGGCATCTATTGGGAATTGTTATGGGCCTACAGGACAGCATTAGGGATGCTGTTAGGGCATAATTGAAGGAGCAATTTGCTAACCATCATTGTGATTCGGCCGGTGCATGCTGGATGTCTAAGGATGAAGTAACACCTGATAACTTTGATTCTGCGAATCGTGTTAATGATCTTTCAAATGGCGGCGTAGATGGTTTGAATAATGACATGCCTGAGGACGAGGGAAATGAATGGATTTATGAGATAGGTGAGCAGACCGGATATACAGCAAGCAGTGGCCAGTTGGGTGCTTATGACAGAATATTTACTTGGATGGAGGGTCACACAAGCCATACTGGATGGGATCCAGTTGACGGGGTGGTGGTCATTGTGGATTGTTCGGATACAGAGATGCAGGTTCAGTTGAGTAGAATGGCCGCCTATGTTGAACCGAAGAAACAAGATGCGATGCAGTTGTACAAAGGATTTGTGAAGTGCTGGTTTGGTGATGATGATCGGATGAGTTTGGCCATTGAACTAGTTCTCTCACGGGCTAATGTGCAGCCGGGAAGTGTGCTCGATTCAATTTGTAAGAACTACAGACAGAATGTTGTTGAGGCATGCGCTTCTGCTACTAAGAATATGACAAGGTGTCTGCAATGCCGTTGGCCCTCCAGTCATGTTGCAGGGGTGAAATAATTTCTGTACAAAGAAGCAGCGATCTAGTCATTGGCCGCGTAGATAGGGCTAAAACAACTTTGCCAATACAGACTATACGGGTAAGGGGGGTTGAGTAATATGTTGACTGAATTTCTATCAATACCTATTCATACTGATCATCTGACAACTTGAGATGTATGATTTTGCTTCGAACCAACTTGTTCTTTTAGTCAAGGGTTAATTCCAAGAAACACCACAAACAAGACAACAAACCACCCTATTCAATGACGACGCTGGCCTATACCGACCTTTCATCCACTCCACTGCTACAAGTTCGAATGATTATTGTTGGGATTTCGGTTAGTGATACAATTTTCAGCTGAACGACGATGATTTTGGTTAGCTGTAATCCTCATTAGCATTTGCGTTATGTTGATATGTAATTACCATGGGTGCATGTAGAGCAAAAAAATTTATTTTTTATGAACTTAACTCTAAACAATTACGTTATGCTGAAAAACACAACTCGTTCAAAATTCCCATGCAAGAAAATACTAATTGATTAAAAGTCACGTCCAGATATGCAGCACTGTTACTTCTTAAACAATATTGTTACGCTGTCGTTTCCAGTGGGAAGTCCGTACCATGATCCTAATCGGTTCGCCGTTGAGTTCATCATAATTACACCTTTCTCGAGTCATATCCTCCACTCAACAGTCTATGCCCGGTCAGTTCCACAATATTAAGGTAGGTCTAATGGGCCTAATGTGGGCCTAATATGGGCCTTCATGGACCAATTAGGCAAAACCTAATTGGACAACTTATCACAACAGTTTGCCACGCTATGGGTGTAAAAAACACCCGGGTGTTCTCAAGTAAAACCCTCTATATGCATGTGAATGATTGGGCTACCAAGCCCATGTGGTGGCCTCGGATCACCTGTCATGGCCACATCAAGCCATTTTTAGTTTTTTTTTTTTTTTTTTTTGGGAATTTAGCTTATATGTCTTCTTTTTTATGTCTTTTTATGTGTACTTCAATAATATCATGTCATATTAATTAAAATAATTTAACTAACATAATTAATGATATAATTTTTTATGACATGGGATTTTATTGATATGATATGATATTATTTAAAGAACATAAAAAAAACATGAATAAAAGGGTACAGGAGTCAGATCCCTTTTTTTCATACTTCATTTACTACAATGTTGCTTAAGTATTTAACATGTGCAACTCACATGGTAGGACTTTAAGGGTAAATTAGGTGGCATACCACTTTTTTACTATCATTATTGTGTTTCATTACTTTTATCCCTTTCTTTTAATCTATACCATTTCTCTTACTTAAAAAGACGGAAATACCTTTAAATAATACATATTTGCCTAATTTAACCCACAATACTTGAGAATAATAGTGTCTTTATATTTATTGAAAGTTGTATGTTTTAAATCTTCTCATAAAAAGAATAAAATTAAAAAGTACCACAGAAGTAGTATTTCTCAAGTTGACCTAGATTTTAAATGATTGTCAATTAAATTAATTCTCTTGCCCTTAAAATAAAAGGTTTAGGTTTGTTAAATCAAGAACAAAAGAATTAGGACTAATTTATCACTTTCGTAAAAGATTGTGAACTATTTGAGCCATTAACCCAAGAAAAAAAATAAAACGTGCAATATCTTCAACATAAATAATAATAAAAAAAATTAGTCTCCCGTGGTGCTTAAAAAACGCTCAAAATTTGAAAAGTTTTGTTATTTCTTTTTGCGAAACTTTTTTTTTTCAAACGAAATGTTTTTTAAGGCTTTTGGAATTTTTTTTTTTTGTTTTTAAGCTTTGGAAACATTTTTTTCCTTTCGAAACATTTTTTTTTATTTTGTTAACATGTTTAATACGTAAGCGTAGACTGCATGCTCTTCAACTAATAAATTATTAAAACCATAACTATCAAAGTATACTCTTATAGAGTGTCTGACAAATATGACAAATATGGTTAAAACTAATTTTTTGATTTAAAATATTATAACATATAAAAATTTTAATATTATTGGTTAACTAAAAAGTTGGTTATAAGTATATTTGCTAAACACCACCCAAAGTTCTTAAACAATAGAAATCTAAAAGAATTTCCGATGATTGAAGGAACCATGTGCTTTTCCTTTCTTCTTCGGTGGAGTTTAGACCGCGACAAACCACTTGATATAAAATTCCACCTTCTGATTAACCGTTAATGTCTTTGCAGGACCACTGATTAAAGACGGGATACCAACCTCTACGGTGTAGAACTGTGGAGAGTTAAACAAACGGAGTAGAGTAGGGCTTATATAATGACTTATTTATTTGTTAAAAAAAAAAAAAAAAAGGAATGGTAGGAGCCACTTGATTGTTGAAATTCATTAAAAAAAAAAAAAAAAGGCCTGTCGTCACCAAAAAAAAAGGGTACATTTTTACAATATTTTCCATGTTGCTCCTTCTGGTTTGCTCTTATTCATGGCAGATCCTCACGAGAAGGGGGACTGCAAGTAATATTAAAAAGATACTCAATAAATTTCTGTTTAGTACTATTCAAATAAAGAAATAAATAAATTTGTATTTAGTACTATTTATTCTACATATTTTACTACTATTTACTCCAAATGATTTTAGAATATGCTATTTACTTTAACAATTTATTGTAGAAATGCTATTTATTTAAATCTCTCATAAGTTAAAATCATGGAAAAACAATTCAAAACAAATATGAGAGAATGAGGAAAATGGCAGATTTTTGAAACTTTTTGAAGTAAATAATATATTTTAAAAATATTTATAGTAAATAATAAATTTACAATGTAAATATTTATTTACTGTATAAACAAGATGCTAAATATAAATAAATTTATTCTCTATATTGTTCACAAATATGCGATGGATTGTAGCTAATAATGCTCCGCTTCTTCCTTGAAAAAATGAATATTCTTCGCTACTAATTTTTAAATGGATGATGTTTTATCTTTTAAATGCTTTAAAGATAAATTGATTTACCGTATTAAACATTATTATCAAGCAATTTGAACTCCTTGGCACAACTTTGAGCCAAAACCCACACAAAATGATTCAAATCATATACAACCAACCATGAAAAACTATTTAAAGTTTATCATACTTTCACGTTTTTCTTTCTTTTTTTTTTTCGGTTTAATTAAGGGAGAGAAAGCCACCGTTTATACAGGAAGCCAAAAGAAAAAAAAAAAAAACTTTTAAAAGAGCAATTTTTTTGGATCCAAGTTCTATCAAATTTTTTTTTTCATTAGTGTGATTTTTTTGTGATTTTATGGAAATAGAAAAGAGCAAATTATTTGTTAAGTTCATGAATTATTTAAAAGATGATTCGTTCGCTCCTATTTTTTTTTTTTTAACTCAAATGACTCTAAACTCATAAAAAAGTACAAAAAGATGAACTTAACTAACAACGTTATTTTTTGCTTTTTTTGACCATGTTATATTTATGTGACCATCATTTACGGTGAAAAGACTAAAATTCCGAACAAATAACAAACAATAAATAACTAAAAACCAAAAACTAAAAATTAAAAAAACTAAAAAACAGTAACCCATCTTGCAGAAACTGAAAAAAAAAAAAAAGAATAAAAAAAACTTTCTTCCTTTGATCAACAAACCGAAACTGTCCAAAATCAATTTGATAAAGCAATTCTTCTTCAACGACAACTTCCAACAATGAGAATAGCAACAATAAAAAACCACAGATTGCTGTTGTTGAAATCTCAACTATTAATTTTCCTCAACAAACAAAACAACAAATCACCAAGTCAAAGCCCAGAAAAGATTTCACCTTCCCAACACAATATATTCAGACCAAAAAAAAAAAAGAAGTCAAAATCAAAACCAAAAGCACATGAAAAAAATTAGAAATACTCAGATTGTGAAATGCAAGCCAAACAACCAATCAAACATTCAATTGCACAATATATACTCAAGCCTAAAAAAATCAAAATCAAAATTAAAACCAAAAGCAAATTAGAAAGAGAGATGCGGTGGAGTCGAAATCTGAGGATTGGCTTCTGTCGGCGGTCGATCTGCTAAGTGGGCTAGGCGGCGGTGGACGTTGGGGATTGGACGTGGAGCCCATTCCGTAGTGTAATGCCCCTATATAAGGGTTAACAGTATTGAATAAATAAGAATAAATTTAAATACAATATCATTTTTAAACATTAAAACAACACCCATAGGTTTTGAAATAAATAGATAATAAAAATATAAATACAAACCACAGTTTTAGTGTAGCACCAAATATTAAAATACAATTATCATCATCATAGTACAATTCTCAATCACACATAAAACTTAACACAACCATCACAAAGGTATTACAAATCTTACATGATTTAGACGAGTTACAATTAAACTAGGATCTTCCAAGACGTAAACAACGGTGTTGTCACTTATTCGTCGTCAGACAAGTTGCACTGAGTTCCACCTAAGAGATGTAAATATGATAGAAATGAGTATCGACATGCCGAGTAGGAAAAACCATTACCCACCTTAAAGTTTTAATTATTAGCACATTTAAACCTACATGGTTAGTTAGTGCTCATCATTATCCAAATTATAAGATTTATTATGATCATATTCTGTGATTACCAAGTTTTATACATATACATATATAGAAATATTACAATTCATCATTATTCTTAGGTATCCACATTCGATGGAGTATCACTCAACTCATTGAAACCCAGATGGGCTCATTTGGTCACCTTCCAATCATTCCAAGGGTGTTCTAGTGAGGGGACATCAATCCGCAAGTCCTCACCTATTTGATTCCTATATAGTGCGTTCTAAGACTTTCGACCCAAAGGAGCACTGTCGCCTCCTTTATTTTACTTTTTAGGGTATTCGTGCCCAATGACGTAACTGTCGCTCTCTTTATGTCTCACAATTCCTCTATAACTAATCATTATTTATAGAGTAAGTTTTCCTAACCATGCTTCTCAAATTACAAAACATGTGTCAAATCATTACGTTCCTCGCTGTATAATACAAGATGAGTTTCACGTCATCGTGTTTTGGTATAATCGTATACATTCAAAATATCATATATATATATATATATATATATTGCAATGTAAAACAATCAAATTTTAATTCATCAAAACCTCACAAAAGATGAGTGATAGAATCCCTACCTCTTCGATAATTTCTAGCTTACAAAATCAAATTCGCCACGTAAAATCCAAATACGTCGTTATCTTAAAACGCATAAAATAATCATACTTTAATTTAAATCTTAATTTTTAATTATATAAATTTATCATTTATTTATTTATTTTGGTGTACCATAGTTATTAATGTACTAAAATTGTGAATATCAATTTTTTTGAATTTAATTTTAGTAAATTATAAAATAACAATAAAATAAAAATATACGAATTTTATTTTGGTACAAAATATGTTAAAATGAAATTTTAAAATAAATAATATGATTTTAAAATATTTAGAAGTAAAATAATTAAAAAGTTGGATATTTATTAAAATAAAATTATTTTAAATTACAAACTTTATAGAAAACTATTTATTATTTCCAAAATATAAGTAATCAAATAATTATCATTGTCCTAGTGGTTTGGTTTCCTTTATTCATTCTTGAGGTTGGGGGGGTCAAACCCCACTTGAAGCATAAAATATGGTTTTAGTTTTATTAAGTTTCTTTTTTGAAAATGACATGTCGTTTTTAAGAAAATGATACCTAGTTTTTATAAGAAAAATGACATGCAGTTTCTGAAAAATGACATATAGTACACAAATGAAAGATTAAATTTGTTAACAAGATTCTAACCTTGAATTATAACTAGATGGAGGCTTGAAATGACTCCAAAATAACTTCAAATATGGCTGGGGACTACAGTTGTCTTGGCTGCAAAGATAGCTTTGTGCTCTATATTCTTATGCAGAATTTTAAAGTGAGAAAGAGAAAGAGTGAGGGATGAAGGGAGTTGATCTGAATAAAAAGAGGGTTGTCTAATTGAGTGATAATTTGGGGAGGCAAGATTGATTGGAGTGGGTGGGGAATTAGGTATTGAATGTCTCCTTTGGAGACATTTTGTAAGAAAATGCCAAAGTGGCATTTTCGTATATAAATGGAACTTCAAAGGGCAATTTGGTAATTAATTAATTATTTATTTTTAAAACACAAAGAAATTTCAAATGCAACAAAATTTTAAATTATCACGTTTTATATAGTAATTTTACAAATCATTCCGTTACAATAACATGCGTTACATGTAGAAATAAAAAAAACAAAAACAAAAAAAATCTTTCTCAGATAAAAAAAACAAGATTTTCTTCTTCTTCCTTCACCTATGGTTCAACTTTTTAGACCCAAGAAAATTAAAAAAAAATCCAACATGTTTTTATATAATTCAAACTGGAAGAGAAAACCCATAACTTATCTCCTTCCTCACCTCTAATCTGTCGGGCATCACATGTTTGAGGGATGAGCTAGGCCGACGTTCGTGGTTAAGGGACGAGCTGGGTCATCGACCATGGTTGGGGGCAGAGTGGGTCATGACTAGCTGGGTTGCTAAAAGGAGGGGTTGTTTTTGGGGTGGAGGGCGTGGGTTTGGGTGAGAGAAGAAGAAGAAGAAGAAGGAGTAGTCAGGTCTGGTATTTGAACTAATTTTGATTTTAACGTTTTTGTTTGATCTGATTTGATTTTGATAAAGTATTTGATTTGATTTTGATTTTGATATGATTTTGTCTTTGTTTTGCTTTTTTAACGTTTTAATATCTTTTTGTATTTTGTTTTATTTTTGTTAAAAATGTAATAAACAATTGTTATTTTACTAAAACACCTTTGAAAATTAGTCACGTGTACAGCACGTGATTGTTGAATTCACGGACGCCAGTTAAATTTATCCTTCTACACCTTTCTTCTAAGTTCAGAGTCAGCTGCGCTAAAAAAATAAAAACGAGGATCAATGAGTTACTTTTTAAATAATTCAGAGACTTACCGAGCAATTTACTCAATAAAAAAAGTAAAGAACAAATTGATCTTCACATGAATAGAAGGGTGGCATTTTGGGTCGTGTTTGTATAAATGTAAATTTTTGTGTCGAGTTCTAGTTAATCCATAGGTCACTCGTTTAGTGAAAACATCACACAAATCTGTATTATTATGATTAATATAAGCAATATAAATGTTACCTTATTTACTTATACCACTTATCTATAGTTTACTTTGTAAATTTAGGTCATAAATACTATATTTTCTATTTTATTTGAATTAACTTTGTTAAATTTATTGTTTCAAAAATTATTTATCTGTATTATTTTATTTTTAATAAAAATTAATAAATCAAGTTAATTTGAATCACTTTTGTTTCAATTGTGTTATCGAATTGGGTCGATGTATTCTTGGGTCAAACCCAAGTTGCATACCTAAAGAGGGAAAAGTTATCAGGTTTTTCATACTATCGTGATTTTACTAGAGACTATAATAAACAAAGAAAGTGGAATAATTACTAAACAAAATATAAGGTTCATCAAGTAATGCAACAGTAAACAGGTTAGGGGTCCTTTTATTAAGTGGTTGTTATAAACTTTCAATGTAAAATTTAATGTTCATTGAATACCTTTTAAGTGTAAAATTGTAAAATTCATCGTTATTTTCTCGACCTATAAAATTCCATCATTCAAAAAAAGAAAAAAAAAGGATTGGAGAGCATGATTGAAGGGGCAAGATTTGCAAATAGGAGGATAATCAAGGGCAAAAGGAATCATAAGTCGGTAAAAGAAATAATTAAAAATTAAAAATTAAAAATTTGAGAGGAGTGAGTTTGCCCTAAGAGCCACGTCACGCGTAGGGTTCCTTGAGGAAGAAAAAGACCACTCGGCGCATATAAATTGCGTGCTTCTTTTGCCTTCTCCACAAGCCTTTTTTCCTCTTAACAACGCGCCTAAACCACGCAAAATCACAGCCTCAGGGTTTTCTCTTCTTCTTCTATCGTCGACGATTTTCCATCTTTTCGTCAGGTAAAATTCTTCTAGCTTCTTCTATTTTCTCATATTGTTCTATGGATGATTTTTTATTTAATGTTTGTCGATTCTTTTTTCCTTTTTTTTTTCTGGATTGTTTGTCTCTTTTTTTTTTTTTTGGATCGGAGTTAAAATCTTGAGTTTGCGCGGTCGATTTTGCAATATTATCATGCGAAATTTGTAGATCTGAGGATTTTTTGTTTATTTTTGTTGTTGATTGTTTTTGGATTATTTTGTTCTATGGGTTTTTGACTAGTCTTAAGCGGAAAATCGAAATCTTCTCGAACGATTTCGGCTTTTATTTGCGTAAAATTTTTTAATCCGAACAGTATTTCGGCGATCTGTATTTTTTTCGTTTTTATTTTGAATTTTTGTTGATTGCGATTATATTGTTATTGCTTGTTTTGATTGTATAATCATTGAACCTGGTAAAGAGAAGTGGCTGTATATTTGTAATTGGTGATAAATGACTCTGTTTTGATGTTAGTTTGATTTATTTGTTGTATTGTTAACAAACATAGTCAATAATTGTTTTGGAATCGCAAATGGTTCGTATATACTCTGTTTTAGAAGATCTGATCAAGGTGTTAATAGGTAAAATTGTTAATCGGTAAAACCTATTTTCTTTTGGTACCATGCTGCAAATAAGATGATGCCGGTGTTCAGGGGAAAAAAGAGAGAGATTTTGATGATTGTGGTTTTAAATTCACTATAATTGTATTTAGATGTTGGTCAGAGTTATTGAACTTTCGATGAAGGAAAGATGAAGGCTGATTGCAAATTTCCAGTTATTTTTTTTCAATTACTGTTAGTTTATAGTGCAAAGATTTTTTATGGTTATTTGTTAATATGCATTGGACCTGTATTACAATGGCTGATAAATGATTACAATGGTTGATAAATGATCAACATATTCTGGATGAGTTGCGAGTCTACGAGGATTTCTCACTGTCAATTTGATATTTAGGTCAAATGGTTTGCTTGTTTCAGGGCTTAATATCTTTGCATACATGTGTTCCTTACAGTGTTGATCTTTTGTTTGGTCCTCTGATTGTTTATGATGTCATCCGGGGTTTCAAATAATGGGGTGGGAATGAGTGTGGGTCTTGTTACCGGAGGTGCTTTTGTTTGCAATCGTTGAATTTTTGTTGTTAGGCCTTGATTGTTGGATGGAATATCATGTTTTTATACTCATGTAATACCTTATTTGGATTCTGAAAATAATATACCTTTTTTTTAGGAAGTTGGCAGTTAAGTCTGCTTTATTAGCAGTTTGTAAAAGTGGAGGGCGTCAAGTTTGAAGCTTCTTTTATGTCTGAGCGGGCCACTCTCTTTTTGTCATCAATTGGATTGCTTGGAGAGTATTGTCCTACGTCCAGAAAAAAGAACAGAAGTTCTGCCGATAAAGTTGGCTGCATGCATCTTGGGTTATTAGAGGACTGTAAGACTCTCTTCCTCGGTTACCTGTTTATGCGACCCTTTCCAGTTGCGAGTAACTTGTCTCTGAAAAGATCCCTAGTCCCAGGAGGCCCTGCTGTTCATTTGTGTCCCTTCTGATAAAATCCATAACTTTGACAAGATGGCTCTGCAGAATATTGGTGCTTCAAACCGTGATGATGCCTTCTATAGGTATAAGATGCCAAAAATGATAACTAAGATTGAAGGCAGGGGAAATGGCATCAAGACTAACATTGTTAACAATGTGGAGATTGCTAAGGCCTTGGCTAGACCTCCTTCCTACACCACCAAGTACTTTGGCT
The DNA here is from genome assembly GCA_025403435.1 of Artocarpus heterophyllus. Taxonomy (NCBI): domain Eukaryota; kingdom Viridiplantae; phylum Streptophyta; class Magnoliopsida; order Rosales; family Moraceae; genus Artocarpus; species Artocarpus heterophyllus. Next base: position 38,872,793 of record CM046333.1, on the reverse strand, counting down.
GTGAGCTAGGGGCTCAATCCAAGTTTGATGAGAAGACTGGGACCTCTGTTGTGAATGGGTCTCACGACACTTCGAAACTCGCTGGACTTCTCGAGAACTTCATCAAGAAATACGTTCAGTGCTATGGTTGTGGGAACCCTGAAACTGAGATTGTCATTACTAAGACACAAATGATTACCCTTAAATGTGCGGCATGTGGGTTTGTTTCAGATGTTGACATGAGGGACAAGCTTACTACCTTTATTCTTAAGAATCCTCCGGAGCAGAAAAAATCTTCAAAGGACAAGAAGGCAATGAGGAGGGCTGAAAAGGAGCGGCTGAAGGAGGGTGAAGCCGCTGATGAGGAGCAAAAGAAGCTTAAGAAGGAGCCAGGAAAGAAGAAAGGCATTTCCGGTAGTTCCAAAGCATCAAGCAAGAAGAAAAGCAATGGTTCAGACGAGGATCACTCGCCTACGCACAGCCAGGCTGATGAGAATGATCATGCTGCTGACAATGACGATGATGATGATGTGCAGTGGCAGACAGACACATCCTTGGAGGCAGCTAAGCAACGTATCCAGGAGCAGCTAAGTGCTGTTACTGCTGACATGGTCATGCTTTCTACAACTGAGGAAAAGCAAAAGTCGGTGAAGAAGTCTCCAGAGCGTGAAAAGAAGCCCAAGAGTGATGGGCATGAGAATTGCAGTGTTGCTGATATCACCCATGGAAAGCTGGCTGAGGAGATAAAGGCATATCTTAAGAAGGGCTCCTCTTTAAGCCAGCTCCAATCCTTTTTGGGCTCGCTCTCTGGAACACCCCAGGAAGTCATGGATGCCCTACTCGAAGCTCTCTTTGAAGGTGTTGGTAAAGGGTTTGCTAAAGAGGTGACCAAAAAGAAGAATTATCTGGCAGCAGCCACTCAAGAGGGGGGATCTCTGTCTCAGACTCTACTGTTGCATGCCATTGAGTCCTTCTGTGGAAAGGCCAACCCTGAAGCTGTGAAGGAGGTGGCTTTGGTTCTCAAAGCTCTCTACGACAGCGACGTTTTGGAGGAGGAACTCATACTAGAGTGGTATCAGAAGGGTTTGGTTGGTGCCAACAAAAGCTCTCCAATTTGGAAGAACGTCAAGCCCTTCGTGGAATGGCTCGAGAGTGCCGAATCTGAATCCGATGAGGAATGATTTTCGAGGCACTTTCCTGTTGCCATGCTTGTAGTTGTCGTGGTGCTCTAATGTCCTTGTTGCACTTTGGTGTCTGCGTTTGCTTGTGTGCAGTTTCTATCGTGGTTGTGTCGTTGGTGTCTTGAAATAAAAGGGTGAGGCCTTGGTCTAGTACCTGGGTTTTGCTCTAAGGTCACTAGTTGGTCGAGTGTTTTGGTCACAGTCTGTGCGTTACTCGTGGTTTTGTCCGAGTGCAATTGTTGCGTTATTGGTGTCTATTGCTCGTGATAGTGTTAAAAGTGGAGTTTGGTATTTTAAATTTCTTTTGTCCAGTACTGTTCTCTCTTCGAATGTTGTGTGCGTTCCTGATGGAGTTGTTTCGAGATAATCGTTTGAAGTTTAGGTTTTGGTGATGAGAGTAATTGGATGCTCTCCTTAGCGACGTTGACTATCATCGACTAGATTGCGATTAATACGATTGAACTGAACTTATTAAACGTAAACGCGAAAGAATTGAGGACCTTAAAATGAGTGATAATAATATGTTAAAAAAGAAGTGATTCAAGGAATGCGAGAACAATCCACGTGGATATAATATCCCTTAATTCCTCCTTTAAAAAGTGGTCATGAGGATGTAAACGTCTTATTAGCGATCAGGATCAATTTTTTAATTTCGAATTATATGAATAAAAAATAAAGAACTTAAAAAAAAAAAAAAACTAGTTTAACTCTTGCGTTACTGTTGTCTACTACTCATTAGTTGTGCAAAAGTGGCGTGAAAATATTAGCATCAGTAAAACCATCGGTATTTTAATTTTATGAAAATTTTTGAAAGAATATAGATATAGGTGTAAATTTCATCTAAAACTATAAAAATTTTGTATTAAATATATCTTTAATATTTTAAAATATAATAAATATTAAAAAATAAATAAACATGATTTATATGATAAATTTTATACATGTTAGATTTATCAATACTAAAAGAAAGGTCTGTAAGGCTCAAACATGGCTAAGATTTCATATTGATAGAAACAAGATTTGTATCATGACATGTTATTTAAGTAGTATTGAATATAATTATGAATATGTCACACATAGGTTTATTGACTTCTTTGACTGTATTTTCATAAATAGGAAACTATGAATTATCTCAATTGTTTGCCTGAGATGGTGGTTGTATGCTTGGATGAAGATAATTAAAAATTTTATAACCATTATAGTTTTAAAAGTTTTAATTGTTAGAATAATAAACATGAGAAGCCTCTTAGAGGAGCCCGCTATAATTAGATCTTAAATTCATTAATTGTAAACTGAAGTTGATATTTTTAATGCATATAAGACAAATATTTATACATTAAAAATATAAAATACTAGTAGATTATTTAAGGGAAAAATCTATTGAATTTTGTAATTAATATTATCAAAATTTGGTTAAAATTTTCACAATATGTGCAAAATTTTTATACAAACTATATTGTAGATTTTTCGAGATCAATTTTTTAAAACAAGAGACTTGATATTGATGTGTGTATAATAGTATGCACGATGAAAAGGGAAAGATGTTTCCTCATCATAGAAAGAAGCTGGTTACAAAAAACGGAACCCAACTCCTCACAAGATCAGAAACTAACACTTAAAAAAACTCTTTAATCATGATGAACCCATAAGGCTGCCTATCTTGTCTTACCCCATAGCTCCTCGCAATCCTTATCCGCCAATATTAATATTATAGTAAAAAGGTGTTTTAGTATCTCAAAATTTTTAAATTTCACCTGTATTTATGTCAATGGTTCCAACTAATATATATATTTTTTGAAGTTTCAGTTTTGGTGATCATTTTGGAATTGTTTTATCATGAGTGTAATTGAAAGCTCTCCTGGTAGACCAAAATTTGTTTCAAAGTGGTAAAGAGAGAAATTAGATTTGTGTATACATACGTATACATATATTTTTAAGGTTAGTCTCCAATCTAGTATCTAACTGATCAAACAACATTTGTACATTTCTTCATTTGAAAACATAACTTTGTTTGTAGTTTATATAACTTTTAATTTGTTCACATGTAACCTTTAATAAATATAATGAAAAAAACATAACATTGCATATTACATTTTAACAAATTGAGAGTTGTACAAAATATGACCAAACTTATATTTTCAACAAAAGAAGCTATATATATTGAAATGGTTTGGTGCCAAACTCAAGACTTGCCTATAATTTATAATATGTTTGACATTATCAGTTTCAACTAAAATTTTTAATTGCTATAATGTAAAGTCTTTACGTGTTACAATGTAAAAAAAATGCATTACAGAGTAAAATTTTTATATGTTATAATATTTTTAACTAAAATTAGTTTAAATTATTGGTTTGAACCAATACTTTAGACACCTTGTTAGCATGGTATTAAAGAGATTGCAGCAACATTGACTATCATAGACTAGATTGTGAGTAAAATTATTGAACTGAAGTACTGAACTATCGCGTATAAATAAGAAAGAAAAATAGAATTTTGAAATGAGTAGTATATAAAAAGTACAAATGTAAAGTAAAAGAATTGAGAACAATCCACAAGTATTGAAGGGCTCATGTGATTAATTGCAAGAACTTTCGGATTAGAGCTGATGTGTGGTTACACAAAAACGGAAGTTGGAATCAACCATAAGCTTATTGCACGTTGGAAAAATGGCCTTAAAGATGAAAACGTCTTATCAAGACTGAAATCACTTTTATATTATTCTATGGTTCTCTCAAAATATAAGAATTAGATCATATTTAAAAAAGAATAAATAACAAAAAAAAATTAGACATTATCGATATTCCCATGAAATTGATCATGTTTTGAAATCTCAATATGAATATTGAGCAAGGACGAAATGACAACAATATTATTGAATTTCTATGAAATTAATTATATTATAAAGTCTTGACATGAATAAAATGTTATGCTTTTTAAAATTCATATATCATCAATAATATCAAAATATTTTTGCAGTGTTGAAAGAAAATCTATCTAATATAATTTTTAAAACGTTCACAAAAACCCTGAAAATATTTTTTTTTTTTTTCTCACAAAAATTAATTTTATAGCACATTTTTTTACTTTATAAAAAAATATGATAATATAATTCACATAATTCTAAAAATAACCCTTGAAACGACACCATTACTAGTATAAATCCAAGAAATACATTATTAAAGAAAATGACATGTTATGTTATATTTTTAAAAAGTATATTAATTCATTTTATATCTAAAAAAATTATATAATCGGTATTTATAAAAAATAACTTCCAAAAATAAAATTTATCAAAATTCCCCTTATAATTACTCCATAGAAATTCATTTTTATTATATGTGTTTTTGGAATGCCTGTCAACTTTAATGGGGGGAAGACACTAGACAGAAATTCGAGTTTGTTCCTTCCTGACGCCTTCCACTTGTCCGAGATAGGGTTTTAGGTTTACACACCAAATCCAAACAAAAACACAAAGGTTAAGAAGAAGAAGAAGAAGAATCCATTTCAATGGCGTTTTCTGTCTCTAACAACTCCGTACTCGCTCCTCTTCGTCCTTCCGCTTCTCTGACCTCCTCAAAGCCAACAACAACTGATCGCTCCGAATCCCTAGTCCTTCCTAACGCAACTCTTTGTTTCCCTCGTCCCCGCCATTTTCACTCTCAAGCTCGGCTAGGGTTTCCTGGCACCAGCTCTTTCGCAGTCCATAAGACCAGCAGAACGCGTTTTGTTGCTTCCTCTGTATGCCTTCTCTACTTTATTGAATATAATTTAATTTGATGTTCCTGTGCATTAGCTTGATTTGGATTGACATTGATTAGTGTTTTGTTGTGGATATAGCGAGATTTTGATCCTTCCGAAGTCGAAAATGGAATTGTTGAAAGGATTAGCAGATTTCGTAGAATAATCAATGGTGATCACACAAGAGCTTGGTGTTTCAAAAAAAAACAATTATACAAGAACTTGGAAGAACTCCCAATGGATATTAAGCTGAATCGTCGTGGTATTTGATATTTGTTTAAGCAAATCTAGGCAAAGGCGAGTGAAATCTCTGTATAAAGATGTCCTGAAAATCTTAGTCTTTTAATCGTTTGATTCATGGTTTTGGTTAATGCTATCTCAGTTTCATTGGTGAAATGAATCTAAGAATAGGTTACGGGAGAGTAAGATCTTATGGACAAACTAAGTTGATTCAATTTTACAGAACAAGGAACCTAAAGACCAGCAATGAATGACGCAATGCTTAAAGTCAAAATGAAACATTTCTATTGATTCTCAGATGTACTTCAGATATTATACTTTGATGTATGCATTTGCAAACATCGATTTGCTATTGGGTAACATTACTAAATTTCATTTTGTAATTTTTGATTTTGAATGTTTGATCTTTTCACAGAAATTATTTTACATTGTTTTAAACCTTGGTGGTACTTTTTTTTTTTTTTTTTTTTTTTCTATAGGAGTGGATTTCTAAAAGTTACTTTTTTAGATGTTCTATGATTATGGTTAATGTCATGGTGTGACGGAAATAGGCAGATTTTGCTTTCATAAATTCACTAATGGTCTTTAATGGAACCGTGCGAGTGTTTGTCTCGTTTCTTTAATTTTCTATACACCTTGTAGTTTAGTTCAATTAAGATTAACATGTTATCTCTTGTACTTTTAACTTTCGTAACTGTTTCTCAATCCAGGCAGGTGATGAAAAGGAAAGTAGACTGAATGGAGAAACATTGGAAACTAGAAAAATTAGTTTAAAGACCCTTCTTAATCTTTACAAGGAAGCTATCCTTGATGGAGATGAACAGACCATATCTGACATTGAGGGTAGCATAGACGTAATTGGAAATGAACAGGATGAATTAGTTGAGAAAGTGTCAACTTTGACGGCGGAAATAAAATCTGGGAAGGAGAAATATGTACGCTTACAAGCAGATTTTGATAATTTTAGGAAAAGAACTGAAAAGGATAGACTTTCTGTTAGGACTGATGCTCAAGGAGGAGTAATTGAAAGTCTTTTGCCCATGGTGGACAATTTTGAGAGAGCGAAACAACAAATTAAACCTGAAACAGAAATAGAAAAAACGATTGATGCCAGTTATCAGGGTATTTATAAGCAATTTGTGGAGATAATGCGGAGCTTGCATGTTGCTGTTGTACCGACAGTGCAGAAGCCTTTCGATCCTTCAGTAAGTATATGATATGAGAAGTATTTAAGGTTTTTTTTTTTTATTCTGTAAATTCATTGTTGATTGATTTTCTAGTTTTATAAGCTCTGCTCTGCTTTATTTCTGGTTACAGTCATTAATGATAATCATTGTTATGCTGGAATTTTGATGGAATTGAGGTGGAAAATGTTGGGCATTGCCCTGTCTCAAATCGTTTGCTACTCCATAAATTTGGATTGGTCAAGAGAAAGGACGGTATTATGAAACCATTAAGTAAAACCATAAAACTCACCTTTGAAATCGCCAATTTTTATTTACAAAATGTTATAGTTATTTTACGATCAACTTTTGGCGATCGTTATAACTATGGTCCTATATAATTTGTCATTCATGATTTCATTGTGAATCGAAGTGTTTGTATATGACTTTGATTTTAGAGTGATACATGTACTGTATCAGGGCTAAATCTTGTGTTTACCGTCTATTGTACTTATTAATAAGGTTCAACATCATGTGAGGCAACATGGAGATGTTTAGCATAACAAAAACGAACCGAAACTTCATATATCCTCTGGTATCATATGCTAAGGTCTAATAATTATTTGCCGCAGCTGCACGAGGCCATTGCTCGTGAGGAGTCTCATGAGTTGAAGGAAGGGATTATAATTCAGGAATTTCGTCGCGGTTTCCTACTTGGAGATCGGCTTTTGAGACCAGCGATGGTAAAAGTCTCTTCAGGGCCTGGTAGAAAGGCAGGCTCAACAGCCCCTGCATCGTCAGGGATGACCGCAGCTCTGCTGGAATAGATGAACGATAGAAAATTTTTGTGCAAGCTCAATGCAATGTCCGAGCACATCTCCTCCATCGGCCAATTGGGTATAATCTGGCTCCATAGACGAACGCGTTGTTGTTGTTGTTGTTGTTGTAGGATAATGTTATTCTCCTTCCAGCCAGGCTAATGCCATTCCCAATCGGTGTTGCGGCTTTACAATGAGGCTCATTTTACATTCGCATGTAGGTGATAGATATACTTCTGTTTCAAAAGGAAGGCAGAGACTCGTGCGCATTCATGTGTTAAACTAATTGTTTTTTTTGAAAGAGTGAAAATTCATGGCATTTATCATCTCCCCTTTGTGGTGACACTGGCGCTATATCTAGACTGAATATAATGAAAATCTCAGAGAATCAATTTGACAAGTCCTTTCTCCTGTGGCTAAAAGTGATGAACCGTCGCTAAAAGTGAAATTAAAAATAGTTAATATATTCCAATTGTAACAAAAATTGTACCGTGAGTACGTGCAAAAATGTTGCCTTTCAAACTTGTAGACAATTTGAACTCAATTAAAACTGTCAATACACCCGAACCTTGCAATTTTTCCATTCTTTGGATCCAACAAGAAGAATGGTCAGTTTCATCCCTATCCCATTGCAAATTCAGACAATTTGGATTGCAATATTTTTAGAAATATTAAGGCATAGAAGAAGCACAAGCAAGGAACCCATCGTTCTGCTATCATGGGTTAGAATTTAGGTAAATACCGCTTTCAAATTAAAGAGCATGGTTTTGCCTTGAATTTCCTCTCTTTTTTTTGTTTCTTTGGTAAACGACATTGTTCGTGTATATGTTTCAATTACCATTATAGAGGCTCAAATATAGGAAAGAGAGAACAGGAAAACAGCAAAGGATAAGATTGGATGAATATGAACAGAAAATAAAAAGGATAGAGAAAAAAGTTTGCTTGGCAGCACTTAGCCGCCCTTTCGGTGGATTTCCCACATCCGAGTCTACATATATATATATATATATAGATATATATATGTATACACACACACATACATATGTGTCTACCTAGAGTTGCATAGCTGTCAATGTGGAGACACCAAAATAGTGGCCCTAAGGCCTTAGTGGTTTAGGAAAAGTTGAGGAGGTGGTACTTCCATTTGCTGTTCTTTCTTTCCATTGTCAATGAATAAGTTCCACCAAAACAAATAGATAAAGAAATAAATAAACACCAATTGCTGTGTTTAACTTTTAGGTTTCGGACGCAAAATAATTAGGCTGAAAGGCTTATGGCTAATTTTACATAATTAACTTGCCTATATCACAAAGAGGATATGCATAACGAACATGAATATATATAATTATTTGTAGGAACATATTAGTTATGTATTTATTTTCACACATTTGAATTTCTTTGTGCTTTTATGCCAAGTAGGAAGCTAGAATAGAAAGGATTGGCGTCTATATATACCCAGAACTTGTAGGTCTAAGTCTCCAAATTGAGTTGGTTTTGAAAGAGGCCATTGTCAAAGCTCAGTGTGATTTTTACACAATGTGCCGTCCAAAACTCTTGCTGTGTCTTCTTCTCATGTTGGTCTTGGTTCCGTCCCACGAGACTCGGTCATCTCCTGGCTCAGTACCGTTCTCAAACAAGGCCAGACAACATGTCATGATGGAGAGTGCCAAACAAGTGTTGAAGGATAGTTTCATGAGACAACTCGGAAGACATGTCAAGCCCCAGCGGCAGTCCCCCGGTGGCCCTGATCCGCATCATCACTAGCACCACTCTCCCTTAAGAGCGCCATGTCTAGTTGCTCTTTCAGGGGACAAATACTCATGTTTTGTTATCTACCTATAGAGCGAAACTTCTAATTTTTCCTTCCTTTTTCAGAGAGAAGAAAGATGTAGTACTGAAATAAGAATGACATAAATGTGAAATAAGATATGGTGCTTGATATCTCTATACGTGTTAAATGGAGAAAAACACATTTTAAAAAGTGTGCTCTACCCACCTTGGATGTAACTTCTAACGAAAGAATGTTACTCAACACTGTTCAACTTGAAAATTTCTAGATAAGGAACTATAATTGGATTTTAAAACTAGGCATCATGTGAAGTGATTAAAAAAACGCCATTTGGATAGAAAATAATACTTTGTTCTAATGATACCAAAAAGTAGAGTACAAAAGATTACGCTTCTCTAACTGTATCAGTGTGCTGTCCTTTTAGTCAATGTCTTACTCTAAGTGTGATCCAAATTTTGGCAAGTTAACAGTACTATTCGAGTAAGCTTAAATAGCATTTTTGCTGAGCCTAATGCCCGTCAAAACACCTTATAATTCTTCTCTACACTTGGAAATTGTTGAAACGGCACTTGAATATATGGCGCAAACATAGAGCTGACTTTCTCTGCGACAAACAGAGAACAGGCCTGAACTCCTTATGATCTCGAATTGACATTGAGGGATGTAGCTTTCCACTCTCCAATTAGCATGTGACTTTCCCACCATCCCGTGTCCTCACGTCAAAGAATTCTGCTCGGACTTCCATAGGAAGAAATAAAGGAGAAACATAACACCAATACATGATTTCTTTCTAGTCAAATAAGAGCTTTTGCATCAGTTTCTTCTAGGTCTGAATTCCAATAGACAATGCAAGCTTGTAGAAGAGTAGAACAAACAAAAGCATGGCAGACGTAGGGCATTCTCCTAACGGACTCGATACCATTTGGTTAACCTGCTCCATTTAAGGTTCAAACGAGCAGAGAATATCAAAACTTGGTCTCCGTGATCGTATATCCGTCCTTCCATGACACTCTTACAGGTAAAAGAGAAGTTAGAAGGTCAACAAATGCCAGTGGTGAGGTAAAATTCCTGCCAACTCCAGTCGTTCAAACAAAGAAATTGCATTCTTGCCAATTCCATAAACCGATTGAGCAGATATCATGGCATTCCAGAGAGCAACATCTTCTTTAATTTGAGAGTCAAAACACTGATTTGGACTCAACAATACTACCACACTTTGCATACAGTCCAATCAGGGCACTGGCAAGATTATTGTCAGATTTTTCAACCCAACTTTTTAAGACATAACCACGCAATTCTCTTCCACTTCTTAAGGCTGCCATATCACCACAAGCAAGGAGAAGTATCATAAGAGTAATCGAGCTTGGTTCAACACCTTCCCTCAGCATTTCGCAGAAAAGTTTGAGAGCAATCTCGGGCTGCATATCGTTGACGTGCCCGGCAATCAAAGCATTCCAACAGATTGTGTTTCTATCCTCTTTTTTGTTGAAAGCTCTAGTAGCTGAAAGAGTGTCATGGCACTTTGAATACATATGAACCAACGCACTCGAGATATAGATGTTGCGCTCAAACCCAATCCTCAATGTAAATCCATGGATTTCCTTTCCTTGACGCTTTAAATTTAGGTCGGCGCAAGCTGCAAGAGCACTGGTGGTAGTAATATAGTTTGGTCGAGCAAACTCGGTGAGTACATTATTACCGAGGAAGGTAATACCTGATGGAGATTGCATGGTCTGGAACAATTTCAAAGCTTCATAACTAAACGCTGCGTGTTGGAAACCAGATATCAAAGCATTAAAGGAAACAATATTTGGCTTTATATCCACCCATGTCATCTCACACAACAATTCATATGCTTCGTCTTTTTGCCCAAATTCTTGCATGGCCAGCGATCATCTTGTAAAATGATATGACATCAGGTCTTGGCCCATCGTTTTGAATCAACCTGAGAAGCTCCAATGCCTTTGTCATTTCCCCCTCGTTCAAAAACGCTGCAATCATCTCATTCCAGATGGCAGTGTTTTGGTTCGCTGCATTGACAAAAACTCTCTCTGCATGGTCGTTCTTCCCACATTTTGAGTACATATCGATTAGCAAACCCTCCACATGAACATTTCCGTAAAGCTCATGTCTAACAGAAAATCCATGAATTGCCCTTCCTGAGTTCAGATTTTTTAACCCTGCACAAGCCGGTAAAACGAAAGCACCTGTAACGAAATTTGGATCTTCTGGAAGCCGTAACATGTTGTAGTATGCATCCAAAGCATCTTTAAAATACTTGTTTTGAACACAACCTGAGATGATTCCATTCCATGAATTAACCCTTGGTTTAATCCCTTTTCCTTGCATTTCATCCAAAGATTGGAGAGCCAGATCAATCTCTCCATTCCGTGCGAACTTGGATACAAGTGCATTCCAATAAGTTGTGAAAATATTGAGGCCTATAAATTCATCAACTCACTACTTGTGTGTTCTTATGTGTTTGCAGTTTTTAGCTTTTCTTTTTCTTTTTGTTTGAGGACAAACAAAATGCTAAATTTGAGGGTATTTTGATAACATGTAAAAATTTACGTGCTTATGAGTATGAAATAATTTATTTAATATTTTATTTGTTAATAAAATCTCTAATTAAACATTTTTATGTGTCTTTAGTATTTTAGTGTGTTTTCAATAAAATATGTTCAATTTTAGGTTTTTTATTGTTTAATTATATTTTTGGTAATTTCTAGAAATATTTTTCAATATTAATTATTTTATTAAAATATATTCTAATAGTAGGTTTAATTAAGTTTAATTTTGATTTTAATCTTTATTTTGATTTTAAAGTTTCTATTTAGTATAGTTTGTATTAAATGTGTGTTTAATAATATTTACTTATTCTTAGTAATTTTTATTTTATAAAAGAATAAAATTTTCTGGGCTAACTTGTGTGAATATTTGAACTAAGGGTGGAAATGGAAGTAAAATATGACAAGAAAATCAAATTTAGGGCAAAAGAATTAATTTGGAAAAGTAGTGGGCAGCTGCTTTTGAGCCGCCTAAAGATGAGCCAAGCAACCCCTCAGCCGCCTAGTCGCTGCCTCTTCAGTGTGCCTGGAGCCGCACCCAAGCTGAGGTATTGAGCTGAGCCGCGACAAGGGGGACCCACCTACATAGGCTGAGCATCCCAACTGCTTCTGTGTGCGGGCACACCTATGGCAACCCGTGCAGCCCAAAACCCATCCATCCAAGCGCTGGCCAAAGACCAGATCAACGGTGCAAATTCGCCCAGATGACCCAACTAGGTGCTTAAAATTCCAGCCACTAGATCTCATACCTACGGTCTAGATCGCACCATTCTTTGGTTTGGTCACTTGATGAGACGCACTGAATCACAAAGGAAGATCTGCACTCTCTTTAGATGCATCCGAGTGAGAAAAAGATGACGAATCAAATGTTTTGATTCTATGTGAGACGAGTCCAACGGGAAGGAAGAAGAAAAGGAAAACATTGCTGCAACGTCTTGAAGTGTGAGCCCAATGCAGAATAAATTACCTACACCCTCAATTGAAGAATTGCAGCCAAATAATTCACCCATTCCCTTAGAGATAGCGATGCAGCCGTCTTCTTTTAGATGGAAAATTCTGTGAAAAATCTACAAGTTTGCCTGTACAAAGGCAGCAAACTTTCAATTCAAATCATCAATTCTCTTGTCAGTTTTTCATTCAAAAAGTCAATAAATACTCAAAATATTTACAAAAAATAAAGAGAAATAAATAAAAGAGAGAGAATCTAAGTAGGTTTCTGCGGTAAATTTTTAGAGACCATCATCATTATTTAAATACTATCAATCTTCTAAGTTGTAAATGTTGTTAGCTTCTATGTTTTTATTATTATTTTTAATTATGTCTAACTAAATTTATTTTTAGTTAAGATTGATTCTAAAGCCTTAGACATAATTATGTAACTGTTTATATGAATTGTTTTTCAAGTTTTCAATTTGAGATTGTATATGTTTAACTATAAAAATCTAGTTCCGTAATTTTTTTGCATCTATAACTACTAGTAGTAATTTATGATCTACGATTGCGGAAGGCTTTTATTTGATTGTGTTGTGAAATATAATTTAAGTTAAATAAACCGAGCTTGTGAGTTTGTTACTTAGATTAACCAATCTTTCTCAACTTAGTACTTCCCTTTAATTAAATCTAGAGAGCTTGTTCTAAGTTATTTAATAGAAATAGATTTAGTAAAAAGCTTGTTTTGCTAGACTACAAAATAAGGAAAGATGGGGATAGCAAAATTTGTTGCTATTTATGGTTAGTAATTTTAATAGAAAAATTAGAAATAATCCTACAACTATTGTTATATTATTGTCTAACGGTGGAGAATGAACCTATAGCCACTTTTCCTATTTTTGTTTATAAATTCTTGAATTTTGTTATAATTTTACTTATTTGTAATTTTTATTCTGATTTAAAATTTGAATTTAAATTTTGTTAATTTAATTTTGTTGTTTGAGTTTCCTAATTGATTTTTGCATTTTTATAATTTATTTTACATTCTAATTTTAATTGTTTTCTTTCATTTATTTAATTTTATTCATTAGTTTTCGGTAACTTACTGGACTCCGCTACTTTACCACCATGAGCTCACACCATCGCATGGTCATATGGTCACAAAGAGGTATTTTCAAGCCAAAGATTTACACAACCACTATTTGACTTTTCCAATTGTAAGCCTGCTATTGTAAAACAGGCTCTTTCTAGACCGTTTTGGCACAAAGCTATGCAAGAAGAGATTATAGCTCTCCACAAAAACAATACTTGGGTTCTTGTTGATTCAACGGAAAACATGAAAATTATGGGATGCAAATGGGTGTTTCACGTTAAGCGTAATCTTGATGGTACACTTCAGCGTTATAAAGCACACCTCGCTGCAAAGGGGCTCCATAAAATCCTTGGAATAGACTTTTCTGAGACTTTTAGTCCCGTGATTAAGCTTGCTACTGTTAGAATTATTCTCACCTTGGCCTTCTCTTTTGGCTTGAACATACGCCAACTCAATGTAAACAATGCATTTTTACATGGCTGCTTGCAAGAGCAAGTTTTTATGACAACCGTTGGCTTCGAGGACCCTACTCATCCTCAAAAAGTCGGTCGGCTTACTAAGCTCCAAGCTCACTGTCTGTAGCCAACAATCTTGTTTGAGGGGGAGTGTTGAACAATCAAATATTGGTAATAATTCTAAGACCAATCCAATTTCAATTACTCTACAAGCTTAGGGAAACGACTGTTGTAGTCCTAGGAATCTTATACCTTGTATTTCCTTTGTACGGTGTAAATAGGAATATTCCCATTATAACCTATATGTGCTTAGTCATATTATTGTTTGTACTCCTTAAGGTTTAGGTTGAGTCCACTATAAATACATGGATTATTTTCACAAATACCCCTTGAACTAGATACTCTATTTCACTTTGACCCCAAATTTGCAAAACCGGTCAATATGTCTCCTGATCTATAGAAAACAGGCCAAATGTCCCTGAATCTATAGAAAATAAGTCAAAATGTCCCTTTTGTCTAATTTCGCCTATAAACTTAACGTTTTGCTGACATGTCATCTCATTAATCATTAAAAAATGTATTAAATTATAATTAAATATTAGTTAATAATAAAAAACATTTAACTTCAATTTTTTCTTCCATCTGATTTTTCTCCCTTGCATCTCTCTCTATTGCAAATTAGGCAAGAAAACCGTCTCAACCCCATTCCCTCACCTTCGCCCTCACCCCATGAAGGCCACCTTAGCCAGCCACCAGCATGCCACCCAACAGCTCCACGCACACGTCGCCCTAGCCAACCGCCTCCTTGCCCATCCCACATTGCATACCTAGATCAAGATCTTGAACGAGAAAGAAAGTGAGAGTGAAAAAGAGAGAAAGGGAGAGTGAAAGGTCTAGATAAATAGAGAGAGAGAGAGAGAGCGAGCAAGACAGAGAGATAGCAAGGTCGCGAGGCGGTGGACATGGGGGTGCGATGACGAGGCAGTAGCATCGTGTTGTTAGGAGAGGGAAGGGGAGTCTCGTGGAGGGAAAGCGGCGCGAGGCTGGGGCTGGTCGTTGCAAGTTAAGGGCGTGGGAAGGGGGATCGAGCATGTGGGGACGGCGGCATAAAGGGGGGTCGCTAGGGAGGGTTCCATTGGGATTTTTTGGTCTAAATTTTTTTGAAGGGATTGGTTTGAAATTTTCACAATAGAGCAAGGGGAAAGAGAGAGACCATGTAAAAGAGGGAAGGAGTGAAAAAAATTTTAAAAAATAAAATATTATTGGTATTTTTTTAATATTTAATTATTTTGATATATTTAATTAAAATTTTAATATATTTTTAATATTCTTTGATGATTAATCAGATGCCATATCAGCAAAATGTTAAGTTTACAGGTAAAGTTAGATGAAAGGGGCATATTGACCTATTTTCTATAGATCAAAGAGCATTTTGACCTATTTTCAATAGATCAGGGGGTAGTTTGACTTATTTTACAAAATCAAGGGCAACATTAAATAGGGTACATGGTTCAGGCGGCATTTATGAAAATAATCCAATATTTTTTAATGATTAATGAGATACCATGTGAGTGAAACATTCAGTTTATAGGCGGAATTAGATGGAAAGGGTATTTTGACTTATTTTCTATAGATTAAGGGGTATTTTGACCTGTTTTCTATATATCATGGGCTTATTGACCAGTTTTACAAATTTAAGAGGCAAAGTGAAATAGGAACATAGTTTAGAAGTATTTATAAAAATAATCCTAAATATAATTTATTGTCCTCCACGCGGCCCTAAGAAAAGAGAGGTCAAAGTTTATACCTTTGCTGCATTTCAGTTTTTCTTCCTTTTCTTGCTGATTTCTCTTTGGTGAAAATCCTCTCTGCACAATGACAAAGTCCAAACTGTGTGTAAATAAGCATATAAACAAAAGATTGTGGACAAGACTTTTTTTTAAATAAAAAAATTATACGTGGGTATAAGAGGTCTAAAATTTCTTATAGTACATGACAATATTTGCGGTTAATCAGTTGCTTTGAAATATTTGTTTTGCACTGGCAGTGCTTTCAATCGTTTTTTAAAAAGGCAATGCCACAATGAAAATACAACTATCCAAATTTAATAAAATTTGGAATTAATTTACACCTAAATAATTAATTCACTTTGCTCTATTGGCTTCCTTTGAACAATAATGATGTTCTTTTCCTCGGTAGATTGATAAACCAATCTGATCGTATATACATAGGCCTAAACCATAGAATACGTCACTTTGTGGACTCCAGAATTGAGTATCTCATATAAAATTTAGAGAAAGTTACACATTACACGCTTCTAAAAAAAGTGTTTTTTCACCCCACTCTTTAAAAAAATTGTATCACAATATCATTCATATTATTTTTTTTAATATAATTATTGTAGGTTGTTTATATCTTTTTTCCTAACTAATTTTAATAGACAACCCTTAATACTCTCTCTTCTTTTTTCTTCTCTCATCTCTCATAATATTTGTTTAAGTGACATAATTAATTTCAAACATACTTAACATTTATAAAAAATAAAAAGGTCCTATTTATGAAAATTTCTCAAAAATTAAATATGTGCACTACCAAGCACTATTTAGTTTGAATAAGGTAAACGCTACTTTTTTATAGTTTTAACGGACAAATTTTTATTGTAATTATAAACATACATACATATACACACACACACACACACACATATATATATATATATATATACGAGTTTTTAATAATTATTTCCATCTATAGTTATATATATATTTCAAAATAAGAACCGGCGTTCTACATTTTGATCTATACCACCCCACGTATAAATTAAATTGAAAAAAAAAAACGGATTGGAAGTTGGTGGCCACTGCAATTTGTGTGTGTGGATTCTGGGGGAGTGAAGTCATAAAACCAAAAAGATTAGTACTGTTGATTATGTGAGAAAGACGACCAAAAGAGACCGAATCTTGAGCCGATATTCGAGAATTAATTAGGGTCTGGTAGATCGCAATAACCAAGGCAATGAGAATATTTACATCACATCAGAGGATGATAAAATTCACAACAAGTTGACTCGTGATATGCTGATTACTATACGCGTCAACCATGTTTTTTTCCGTACAGGCCAGGTAATAGAGTGTTTGGTAGAGTTCTAACTCAAATGATAAACAGTAATAAATTATTATAGTATAAATCACTTATATATTATAATTTTTTTAACCAAAATTAATTTTATCCATGAATCTAACTTATATTTAATCCCATATTCGTCCGCCATTGTAACTTTTTAAGAGTGTTTTTGGAGATGGTATTTTGTTGTTGTGAGAAACTACAAGAACTTAACGTGAGATGAATATGGGGTAGGGTTACCGGTTGTTTTTGGGTGATGTTTCGGTTCCCTACTACGTTGAGGTCTTGTAATCTATTGGTGTGGCATATTTGACGGTGTTAGAAGTATCGTGTTGGGTGGCTGTGTTAGGATATGGGTGTAGTATTCTGGACGATGTGTTGACCATACTTTTCCTTTCATTAAGTGTCATCTAACATTATTGTGTTCTGTTCGGTTTTTGATGGTCATCTTTTTACTGAAAGTTAGGTCGTTGTTGCCTGTGGTTGGTTTTTTTTTTTTTAATTTATTTTTTAGCTAGCTAGCTTTGAGTTTGTAATAATGATGATTCTTAGTTTAAGTTGTTTGCATATTTGGTTTTTGCTATTTTTTTTAGCCTTATTGTTATGAGATTCTAGTTATCATATCTATATTTTTGTAGATTTTAAGGTTTTTTATTAAGAAGTCGTGTGTGCTTTATTTTTAGTTAGTGTATCTACTAGGTGTCGACTGGTATTGTATGTTTTATTTTAAAAGATTTTCGGAGTGTGACTTGCTGTAAGTTGTATATGCAAGCATATATTTCCCCTTAAAAAAAGTATATTTGATTAGAAGATCCATAATCTTTTGATTTCTTTTCTATAAATTTCATGTGTCATAATTACGTTATGGTAACATCGCCTTGTATGATTGGCTAAATAATAATAATAATAATATTATGTATACAGCTTTGAAAAGACATACATTGATGCACAGATTATTTTGTAAAGTTTACAACACATCAGCTAGGCAAAGTGTTTGCAATTTAAAAAGAAAAATCTTATCCATCCCCATCAGGCAAGAACCCAGTCTAGTTTACAATGTATTAGAATCCACTGTCTTGCAAGTAGTAAGGTTTTAATTTAATGAGATTAAATAGGAGTGCTTTTTGAAAAATGAGTGAAATGTGAAATCCATTAGATGAGAACACGTAACACTCCGAAATTAATTAAGTGATATTAGCATTAAAGATGATGGATTTGTTTGCCAAATTGTAATTTGATTTTAATCTAAACATTTTGGAATGATTTTCTAATTAACTTGACTTTTAAATCATTTTAATTATTTTATTTGTTATTTTAAATTTTGGAACAAAATAATTTGTCAAATATCAAATACGTCCTTTTTTGTAAAATAGTGGATGACACACGGTTTTCACATAATAAAACCACCCACTATTCCTCTCTATTTAATCTTTCCATCTCCATCTCTTCCTCATTCACCCCCTCACTCTCTCTCAGACTTCCTCTTTCTCTCTCCTGCGTTCTCTCTCTTTCTCTCACTACCCTCTCCTTCTCTCTTTCTTTCTCTCAACTTTTGATTTAAAAACAAAGTTCAAGCTTCAGTTTTCAGAGAATAGGAAGCTTAGGAATGTGATTGAGCAACCACAAACTCAAATCAAAGATTAAATCAAGGTTAGTTTTTAAAATTTCAAACTTTTTCCAATTTTTCCATTTTCTTTGCTTCTTGAAATCCGAGCCTTGTTAAGCTTAAAAAACCTTGAATCTAAGTTAGTGGAACTCCAAACATCTAGAATCTAGGCTTGGTTTGATGAAAAACAAATTTGAATCAAGTTTTTTTATTTTTCCTCTATTTTTCCATTTTAAGGTTTAATTGAAATTTTCTATGCAAATCTTGTTTAAATTAGTTTAAAAGTGTTCTAATATGTTTTTCTATCTTCTATGAATGTTTTGTATGCCTAGGAATTGAGAAAACAAGTTGAAAAATGAGGATTTAAACTCGGGGAGGCCAAGACTCGAATTCTGGAAAATTCTAGAATTTTTTAGTTCGGCAAGCTAGATTCATGAGTCCGGCAGGCCAGACTCATACCTTCGACAGGCCGAACCTGGAAACAGTTTGGCAGGCCGATCTTGATTGTCGATAGGCCGAACTGGTCGGACTAGGGAAACGGCAGGCCGACAGGGCTTTGTAAAAATTTGTCGTTTTTTACTCGTTTTTCCTATTTTAAAACCAGATTGAGATTTTAACATTTTAATATGATTTTACAAACACAAATAGTATACCAGGACACTATAAGATATCTTAGTAGTGTAGGATATCCTGAGCTAGATATTGATAAATTTAGTTTATATTTAAGGTTGTTCATGGTTCTATGGAACTAACGTATAGTGGATCGGGACTATGATGTTGGATATCGACACGGATATTAAGGTAAGACTTCTACCCCTTTCCTTAATAGCTAAGTTTTTAAATGATTTTAGCCTCAAAAATGATTTCTTTCAAAATATTTTCAATAAATGATTGAAAAGGATTTTTATCAGTTGTTTTTATAAACAATAGAATAAGGTGATTTTCATAATGAACCGTATAATGAATGTAAATGAAAATACTTGATAAAATGATATTTTAATAACTATAGAAATATATAGATGGGCATGATGTCATAATCATAGATCGAGTCGTGTAGAGTGCAACCTTGGGGTAGGTCCCGAAACCCAGCTAGGCCACCACAATGGTGATATATATGGTTTGCCCAAGAAAGGATAATAATATTCTTTCTGGTCGAACAATAAACGGTTTTTGGTAAGATTGATTTTATTGAGTTTATTTATCCATTTATTTATTTAATTCTATTTTCTAAATATTTTCTTGAACTACAAATTTTATATTCAACGTTAAATGCTTTTATAACCTACTCTTACTCAGCCTTTCACTCACTTTTTATGTGTTTTCAAACCCTTCCCCTCTAGGTGGAATCCAGCTTAGGATTGACAGAGAGTCCACCGACTAGACTTGCAAGCAGTAGAAGACCCCATGTAGGTTATTTGTATTAATTAATCAAGGCATGTATCATTTTAACTTCTTTTTCTATATTAGACTGTTGTTGTAGTTTAATTATTGTTAATACTATGTGTATGCATAAGTTGTGGGCCCGGTGAGGCCCAACATGTATTTCCTTTTCTTTATTTTATTTTATTTCCCACTTATCTATTTATCACTATAATAATCATTTTAAAAAGGTTTTAAATTGTCACATTTTTCATAATTAATCAAATTCTTTAATTTACATTTTTAATTAAAATTTAACTTAATTAACCTAATGAATCTGCCACGTCACCTCCCGATCTATAAGACATGACAGAACACGACATATTTCCCCTCACAAATTAGTATTACCTTTTCAATTATTTATAATTATATTCACTGTCCATTTGTCTTATGCTGAATTTTCAATCCTATTAGAATGTCCTGTATACACCTAAGACGAAAAATCATGTTAAACATTTTTTTAGATGTCAACTATTTTTTTTAATCTCCTAAGAATGACATGTTAATTTTCTCTTTCAAAGGAGAATAGACCAAAAACTATCACCACAACAGAGAAAAAAATGGCCATAATTAAATATTTATTATTCTAAATTAGTAAATAATTCATGTAGAGCGCTTGGATTGTATATCATTTTTAACTAGCGTTAATTACATAATTATATTTCTTAGATTTAACTTTTTTTCAATTTGTCACTTTGTTTTTAAAAACTACAAAGTTAATTTAAATTTTAAAAACTTATTTCAATTTCATCCCTTTGAATAGAAAAAATTGGAAAAAACAACATGACTATCCTTAAAATATGAAAAATATTTTTATATTTTAAAAACAAAAAATCCTAAAAAAAATCAAATTTCAAAAAATGATCTTAAGTTTATGATTTTTTAAATTTTAAAATAATTTTTAAAATTTTCCTCAAGAAGAAACATATATTTCATAAACAAATTAGGATTAATTAATGGTACTTTTATCTTATCCCTATGTTTTTAAGTCAAAAAAATCTGCGAAAAATAAAATTAAAACAAGTTTTTCAAATTTAAAAAATATCTTTATAGTTTACAAAAACAGTAAGACCAATTGAGAAATAATAAAAATTAAGAGGTATAGTAATGTAATTAACTTAACTATTCCTAACTATGTAGACAATTCTGAGCAAATTATCCGAATATATATTAGCAACATTAATCAATAAAAAATAAAAATATTTACACTAGAAAACTTTTATGTGAAATATAAAAAAATTCATTGAAAGTTTTTTTGAGGGAATTTAGGAGTCAGCATTCTTTTTTGGTAGGGCATCGGAGAGTTTTTAGTATTTCAAACGGTTGGGATTATTATAATTCGAGTAAAACCTAACATAGAAAAATCCGCCCTTCATATTTGGCAACAACCTGCACCTGATGTCAGAAAATCTTGAACAAGTCATAGTAATATTAAATCTTGTTTTTCCTAAAAACTCAGATAGAGATTACTTCCGCCATCACATTTCACCACTATTAATTCTATTTCTTTTGCCGTGAAGATATATTTCCTTCATTGACGTCATCGTTATTACTTGATCATCAAATCAATTAAACCCTTAATTATCATCATAATCATAATCATTTAACATAAATCCGAAAAATGTGACTATGAATCACTGTCTCTCACTATATATAATCCCCACAACCCCATATTTCATATTCACATCATAATCTTGAATTTATTTTCCCATTTTAAGAAATCCATAATTACACAATGGAGTCCCAACAAACAAACCCCGAAAACCCTTCCCAATCACCCCAAAACTGCGCTATTGATGGTCGCCATCTTGCTCACCCCTCCAAGGTCCTCCGAACAATCCGAACCAACCTCCTCTTCCGGTCGAAATGGGCCGAGCTCAACGGCGCCATGGGCGACCTCGGCACCTACATCCCCATCGTCCTGGCCCTAACTCTAGCCCGCGACCTCAACCTCGGCACCACCCTCATTTTCACCGGCATCTACAATCTCATCACCGGCGCCTTCTACGGCGTCCCGATGCCCGTCCAGCCGATGAAATCCATCGCCGCTGTCGCCGTCTCCAACGCCGACTTTGGCGTACCAGAGATCATGGCCTCCGGCATCATCACCGGCGGCGCTCTCTTCCTTCTCGGCGTCACCGGCCTAATGCAGCTCGTCTATAAGCTCATTCCGTTAAGTGTTGTTCGCGGAATTCAGCTAGCTCAGGGATTGTCGTTTTCGCTGACCGCCGTCAATTATGTGAGGAAAATCCAGGATCTTCCGAAATCCAAATCAAAAGGAGAGAGACCTTGGTTTGGCTTGGACGGCTTGGTTTTGGCTATCGTTTGCGCTTGTTTCATAATTATTGTTAATGGAGCCGGCGAGGAATATCAAAGACGAAGTAATAGTACCGAAGGAGATCAAGAAGAAGGGCAAGAAACTAGTTCTACTACTAGTCCATGGACAACACAAAAATGGAGGAGGGTTTTGTTCTCACTTCCCTCGGCTTTCATGGTGTTTTTATTAGGACTCGTTTTCGCTTTCATAAGAAAGCCTAAGCTCGTCCACGAGATCGAATTCGGGCCGTCGGCGATGGAGGTCGTGAGTATATCGAGAAGCGCATGGAAAAAGGGGTTCATAAAGGGAACGATTCCGCAGCTTCCGTTGTCCATACTGAACTCCGTGGTGGCCGTGTGCAAGCTCTCGTCGGACCTCTTCCCGGGGAGGGGAGATTTCTCGGCGACATCGCTTTCGGTGACCGTAGGGCTAATGAACGTGGTGGGGTGCTGGTTCGGCGCCATGCCGAGCTGCCACGGCGCAGGGGGGCTGGCGGGGCAGTACAAGTTCGGGGGGAGGAGTGGCGCCTGCGTGGTGATACTCGGCGCGGCGAAGGCGGCTCTGGGGCTGATACTCGGGACGTCGCTGGCGGCGATACTGAGCCAGTTCCCTGTGGGGGTTCTGGGGGTGCTGTTGCTGTTTGCGGGGATTGAGCTGGCCATGACATCTAGGGACATGAACACAAAGGAGGACTCGTTTGTCATGCTCATCTGCACAGCCGTGTCGCTGGCGGGGTCCAGCGCGGCGTGGGGGTTTGTGAGTGGTATGGCGGTGTATTGTTTGCTCAGGGTAAGGAAATTGGGGACGGACAAGCCCTCCTCGGCCGCTTGGACGCACGGAACACCTTAATAAATTATTCTTGTTTAGGATGAAAAAGTCTGAAAAGGGAGCGACCGGCCTAGTAAATTAATTAATGGGGTATTAAAATGTTTGACAATCAGTTTCGCTTCCGCTTGACATGAGCCGTTTGGATTTTGGTAATGTTGTGGAACATTAATTTCAATTTGGTTTGTGGGGAATACAATTGCCACAATGGGTGCTAATTTTGTGCCTTTCCTTTGTGTCAAGTCTAGGATATAGTGTTTGGGGTCGTGGAAGGCTTGGAACTTTATCTCTTTTCTGTGGTTGTGGGTGGGTGGGATTAAGCACTATACAATGTTTGATTTGACTTTTGAATTACAAAAAAAATAATAGGACAAAGAATAAATTCTTGTACGCCCCTCAAAATTCGTAAATTCATGAGAGGGGGATAAACAATAAGACAAGATAAATACATGCTCGGGTCTAAAAATATAAGTATGATATAACTTTAATATAAGGTTGTCTGATATAACTTTAAGTATAAAGTTGTCTTAATAGTAAAATTCGATGAATCCGAAGTAGATTTTATAGAAAAAAGGTATTGCAAAGGTTCAATATATCTGTTATATTATTTTTAGCTAAAAAATTTGAATATTAAAGTTAATTATTTACAATATTTACATATTTTTTTCTACTTTTTTCATTTTTTAGATTTTTTAGTGATTTTTGGGACTTTAACAACAAGAAATATAACTTAAATTGGAATGATAAATGGGATTTTAATAAGTGCAACTAAATTGAAGATGGAACTTTAATAATTAGTGTAATAACTTCGAAGAAACAACAATTATAACAATATTGAGTATTAAAGGTTCTATTCTGGTAATTCGCTAAAATATGTTTTAGTTTTTTCTAAAATTATTTATTAAAATAGTTTAAATATGCAATATGCCATCTTATGTCTATAATAAATCAAGAGTTACTAAGCATTTAATATGTCAATTCATGTCTATAATGCATCAAAAACTTATTTTTAACAAATAAGTATGATTTTAAAATTAACTAACTAAAATTACCATCAAAATTTACAGTTAAGCATTTATTGTGTCATTCCTTGTCTATAAAGTTTTTTTAAGCATTATCCATACCAGTTTATGTTTATGATAAATCAAAACTTAATTTTGCAAGAATTTTAGCTAAGTTAACATGAAAATCATAAGTTTTTTAAAAATAATTTTGACATTATAACAACTTAGAAAACATTAAAAAACTAAAAATATTTACCTTCATCAGCAAAAAGGAAAATTAGAAACCTTAATCAGCAAAAAGAAAATTTAGAAAGACATATTGAAAATAAAAACACACATAATTTTAAACTAGGAATATTTTACAAAAGCTAAAACTAGAAACTAAGAAAAACTAAAACTAAACTTTGAACTATATTTTTACAAGAGTAAAAAAAATTTCTCACAAGGAAAAGAAGTGAAGAATATATGGCATGGAGGGGAGTATTTATAGGTCAGAAAATTTAACTATTTACATGAATTTTAACATTTATTTATTTATTTTTAAGTATTTTTATTATTTTATTTTTTATGCAAAATGAGGATGATGCAATTTTGGGATTTTTTTGGCATTTTATTGAATAAATATTGTTGCCCCATTTTTTCTAAATCTGATTTGAATCTGATTTATAACTTTTTTATTTTTTTCTTTTCTTCGCATGTGAATCAAGTAGATTTTAACTTGAAATCTGCTCAACGCCTGTACTGATCGGACGTATTTAGGTCGTGGATCACGTAGACTATTGACTATAAATGCGGCTCAGATCAGAGTCAAAACAATTAAAGTCATCAGCCCATTGAAGACCATTAGATGAGCTTCGGTCAAAGAATCTAATAGCGGATAAAAGACATGCACGTATGGCTGCACTTGATTTCGCTGGGGAGGAGACACTGGACGGTTGGATCGGATTGGAGGCATGATCGGATGGCTGAAACACTGCCATGCGCATTTCTTTTTGAATTTTAGTCTCTTTTTGATTTTTGATAGATTTGTGGTCTATTTTTGCTCATTTTCGCGCTCTTTTTCTTCGTTTTTCTTACAGATTTCAAATCTAAAATAAAAATAAACAAACTAAAATTAATTTTTTTACAAACATAATTTTCACAATAACTAAAAATATTTATTTTATAATAAAACACAAAAATTATTAAAATAGATAAAAAAATTCTAAAATGAACAAACCTTAACAGATATATTGTTTAAAACTCAAGAATATTTTTCAAAATTACTAGAAATATTATAAAATATATTTTCAATCACTTTAAGGCTCAAAATAAAATCACACAATATTATTTTTACGGTTTTAATTATTTATAAACTAATTAATTATAAAGCACGTATAGATGATTCTAAAAATTACTAAAAATATTACTAAATATAAAAACATACTAAAAACATATTTTTAAACATATTTTCACACAAACACACTAAAATGCTAACTAGAATATTACTAGTCCCAAATGCTATAATTAAAGGATTTAATGAGAAATGTGAATTCAAAAAGATTAATTTTAGCCTGAAATGTACATTTTTACAGTCGCACTGCACCTCTAACTAGCTTATTACTAGTCCCAAGCCATTAAAGTGATAAAACATAAAAACAAACGAAATCATTGAATTCTCAAAAGCTTTGTGACTCTTTCCTCAAGGGTTGTTTTAGAATCATGGCTTAAAATAAAAAATAGATATTATTCTAGTTAATGCTTCATTTCAAGAGTATATCTGATATTTAAGATGGATTTTCCATGTGTGTGTTATTCTGTTACTAATCATTGTTGGAAACAAAGTGCGCAGCGGAATTTTTAAAATTTTTCATCAGAGTATTTTCCAAAACACAAGTTTGACATGTTATATGTATAAATTAAACAGATCTTACTAACCTCAGTGTGCCGAAGAACCTCCGCGACCTGTGTAGAGAAGTAACGTTCCAGAAGAGCCTCAACCAACTGGTCTTCTTTGCTATTCTCTATCCACAACCGGAGTGAGTGTGGGCTCACACGTACAGCTCTTCCACCGGTGACTCTCCTTCCAACCAATAGAGAGAACCCAAAGCTAGTGTTCGTGATTTGTGAACAAAAGCTCTCAGGGAGTTTTCAGATGCTCACTAGAAGAGTATCACTCTTAATCTCTCAAATTGATCTGAGTAAATCATTAGACTCACTCCCTTTTTATACCTATTGGTCCTTGGGGTCAGTCCATATCAGATTAGGTCTTAAAAATCGAAACAGAATCAAGTTCGGATCAATATCTGATAAGATACGCGTGAAAAACGCGTAATCTTAACTGTCGCGGTCGGCATGCCGAACTGTGTGATAGGCAGGCCGAACTGGCCAGTTCGACAGGCCAAACTTTCTGATAGGCAGGCCGAACTGCCGAGAAAAATTCTCCGCGAATCTTTTATTTTTCACCCGAGATTCTAAAGGATAAAGTCTCAGTTTTGATTCAAATAGCCCAATATAAAAGATATCTGATCAAAACAAACTTTATCAAGATAATCTCTAAGAAAATAAATCAATTCACAATAATTCTACAAGTTTATCTTGTTCTAATTTGTCCAAAATTAAAACAACCGATAAACAGACAAGAATTATCCGAACGCCATAATTCAACAAGTTCATCTTGAACTAATTTCTTACATAATTAATTCAACCGATAAACAGACATGAATTATTTGATTCTTATAAATTTTAAACCAATCTGATAAATCCGACATAAGTCACCAATTGTGACACCCGTTATTCTCCTAACGGGTATTGAGGTAATTAAATTAATTTTTAATGTATAAAAAAAATTGCTTCATTTAAATTTATTTTATAATATTTATTTTTATCTATTTTTAAATTTTCTAAAATTCTCCTATATTTATTTAGTATGTTTACTAAAAAGTCTTAGAACTTCTAATAAATCTCAAAAATGTCATATTGGCATTATGTGTGTTAAAGTCTTTAGATGAGACATAAGGATATCTTTTCCAACTACTCTTGACCCTCATTTTCTTTATTTCCTCCGTGACATGCTTCAACATGTCTCCTTTATAATTGTTTCTATCACTTCTCTTCAAAGACTTCATCTTTTCTTCCTTTCTCTTCCACGGTTCCCACACTCTTCTTCTCATTTCTTTGCTGAAGCAAAATACTTAGAGAACTTCTTCAAGGCAGCCATAAAAATCAGCCACCATCACCTCCATTTGAGCAAGAATTTCAGTCATACCGAAGTAAAGGAACCTGTTTTGAAGCCATTTCAAGCTTCCAACTAACCATAATCCGAGGTTAGAATCTTATGAACAAATTTAGTCTTTCATTTATAAATTTTCTTTTATACTAAAGGATTATTCAAATTTGCGTTCTTAAACCTAAGTATATGTTTGTTGCTATTTTGGAGCATATGTATGAAGTCTAAGTGTATATGCCCTAGACAGAAAATTTATATTGTTAAACTTTGTAATATCTCTATGGGCAGTGGTTATTTCTTGAAATTCTAAGATTAAATTAAAATGAATTTTATGAATTGGTTTGCATATTTGAAAAGTAGCATCCTAGGCTTTCTAACGAGCTATCATAAACCTAAATTGGAGTTGTATTTTATTTTCTAAGAATTATTCAATTTTTGTATTGGAAACTAGTAAATCTGCCAGTTTGTTATGGTATACCAGCTGCTAACCTGAACCAAGAACCCATCTTTGCTCACCACCTAATTCTTTAATGTCTTGCAACCTTTCCAATATTATCCTAAGTGATTGATGAATCTTATTAGGGACTAAAACATATAGATTACTTGTTCACATTTTATATTGTGTTAAGACAAAAATTGTTTACTGTGGTATTCAAAAGAGATTTATATAAAAGCTTTAATGGCATACTAGTAAGATAGGTTTACACATGATTTATTTATGAATGTAGTTGTATGTTGTGCTTTAGTTTTAATTGTCCTTATGCACGCCTTAGGATCAAGGGAGTATGGAGCTAACGTTAACTGATTCCAGGATTAAAAGATTGTTGATAAGCTTGAAAGGTAGGGATTCTATTACTCATCTTTTGTGAGGTTTTTATAGAATTAAAATTGATTGTTTTGCCGCAATATATATATATCTATGTTGAACTGATATTATATGATTATCACATATGAAACTATGACATGGACTCGTCTTGTATTGTACGGCGAGGAACATAATGAATTGACACATGTTATAAATTGAGAAGCATGGTTAGGAAAACTGACTCTATTAATAATGATTTAATATAGAGAAATGATGAGACATGAAGAGGGCGGCGATTACGTCCTTGGGCATGAATACCCTAAAAGGTAAAATAGGGGGAAGGTGATGACGCTTCCTTGGGTTGAAAGTCCCAGAACACACTGTACAGGAATCGATTTGGTGAGGACTCGGGGCTTGATGTCCCCTCACCGGAACACCCTTGGAATGTTTATAGGGTGATCAAGTGCGCCCATTTGAGTTTCGATGAGTTGAGTGATACTCAATTTAACATGGATACCTAGGAACAATGATGATTGGTAATATTTGTATAAATGTGTAATTATGACACTTGGTAATGATTAACTACGGTATCCATAAGATGTGATCATAATAAACCTCATAATCTGGAATATGATGTGACTTACTAACCATGCAGGTTTTAATGTGGTAATGATAAAAACCTAAAGGTGAGTAATGGCTTTCTCTACTGAGCATAGTGTTGCTCATTCCCTTATGTTTATATCTTTTCAGGACTCACTAAGTGTGAGGTGGCTACGAGAAATATAGTTGAGGAAGCGATGTAACTATATTACATTGGGACTGCTCAATTGTAAAGAATGTTCTTCATGATAATGTAAGCATCAATTGTTACTTTCTGTGACTGTAATTATAATGTGTTGAGGGTTAAAATGATGATGACAACAGTTTATATTATTAAATTTAAGGTGCTACATTTAAAACTGTGGTTTATTTATCGTTTATATTTTTATTTTTGAGTTGAGAGTTTTCATTTAAGTCCCGGGCAAATTTTATTTTAAGGTTTTACTTTTATTATTTATTTTTATTTTATCTCATTAAAAACTGTTAACCCCCATATAGGGGCGTTACAGAATTTTTGGTATCAGAGCCTAGGTTCGGTTAACCTAGGGAGTGTAGCACCACTTTAAAAAAATATATTTTTGAGATGGTTTTGAAGCTGAATTTTTATTGTCATCATCAAAATGAACCTTCACATTGATTTATACAGTCTAG
This sequence comes from Artocarpus heterophyllus, assembly GCA_025403435.1. Classification (NCBI taxonomy): domain Eukaryota; kingdom Viridiplantae; phylum Streptophyta; class Magnoliopsida; order Rosales; family Moraceae; genus Artocarpus; species Artocarpus heterophyllus. Next base: position 38,843,281 of record CM046333.1, on the reverse strand, counting down.
AAGGATGTAACATGGAAAGGCCATAGAATGAAAATATCAATGGTTATATGAGTACAATAATTATATAGAAGAAAAGTATTAATAGTTATGTGGGAATGATAATTATATGGAATGAGTTTATAAGTAGATTGCTTATGAGAGATTCGTATAATATTTGGATCTATAAGCATATCTAATTCGTATAAACGATGAGAAATTCGTATAGATAAGAGGATTTAAAAGCCTTTTGTCTCGTGAAAAACAATGAGAAATATAAGGCTTGATTTATTGATTTTAAAGTTTGGCATAGATATGCCAAATTTTTCATAATTGATTCAAACCTAAGTAATGATTATGTGTGGATTCGATGGAGCACATAAGTGTCAATAACTTTTCTTGAAAGTTCTATTTATTTGAGGAATATGATATAAGTTGGGAATCATGGTATTGAATCTTGAGAGAGATAAATGTTAGACTTTTGGTCTGTTGAGACTGTGTAAAGTCTAGAATGCATGAATCTCAAAATTGGAATATTTCGTTACGTACATTGTATTTAAGTGTATCAGTGAATCTTTTGGTTACCTAAGGTTTTGTTATATGAGGAAATTATATATTGTATGAGTAGAATTGTGGGGATTATAGATGTTCTTAAGTAGTAACATCAAGTGTCTTTGTTCATTGATATGGTCTACGTTGAAAGACGTAAATCGTATTGATTTCAAGGTTAGTCGCATTCTAAACCCTTGGTAGTAATGATGATGAATCCATTGATAGATGTTGAGTATTAGGAATAACATATGGGTGTATGCATTGTTCAATAAGGTTTTGATTAAAACAAAATTATTTGAGTTGCTGGAAGATTATGTTGTTATGAAATGATTTTAAATATCATTCAGGAAGATCCTTGTTGTCGTTAAATTAGATTTGTTGTTCATATTTAACTTTATCTATAGTGGGCTTTAAATTGGGTTTAAGATTTATACAAATTGGTTTTCAATTTTATGTTTGTTATTTAACTTGTTCTAAATGTGTTAAGGCCCGAAACAACCTGACCATTTTCAACTAAGAACATTTGGGCCTAGTTTAAATCTTAAATCAGTTTGATTCACACTGTCTCTCCCACGTGGTCTCTATACGTGTCATATACAGTGGTTTAATTATTGTTTACATATACGTTTACTGTGCGTAAGACCTTATTTCTCCGAGTTCACTTTTTCTCTCTTAATTTGTTATTTTTTCTCTAAATCGCAAATCCTCTTCTTTTTCATTAGAAATTCTTCTTTTCCTCTAAAAGAAGAAGGAATTCTAGGATTCTGCAATTTACTATCTTAATTTTTCCTTTCTATTTACTCTTCTTTCATCTCATCATGGACCCAAAGTACCAACACCTGAGAAAGTATTTCCCATCACTCTCCCAAAAGATTCTCAGAAAGAAATACAAGGCTAGAATTACTCGGTTGTGGATTCTTATGCGTTTTGGTATCCCTTGTGATGTGAGAATGTTAATAGAGGGGAAAATCCGTCCGAGTGACTTTAGTCAAGATGTCGGTTTACCAGGAACGGGTACCAGTCGTAGTGCAATGAAAAGAAGAGCTCGTGCCATCGTGGTCACTTGTAACAAATGTGGAAGACAAAATTGTAACGGTAAATGTACTTCACCTGGTTATATGTCTACGAATAGAGAGGATAAAATAAGGTTTTGTAGGGATGGACTTTCAAAGGAGAACTTGGATAGCATCCATCCTCCTCTCCACGGTCACCCTAGTGGATATGTTCAAGGAGCTATTTTTAAACTCTGGCCTAAATTTTATACAGAAAGACAACGCCTCAGGAATATGGTATTTCTAGATCCTGTTTGCCAAGCCATAAGAAAACTGGATGGGAAATAAGTCATCGCTCTATAAAGGTTATTTAGTCTTTACTTATTTGAAGCAGTTTTAGCTGATGTTCAACAGTTTGTGTTTTTCTTTTACTCAAAATATTTGCTTTTGTGTTTGAAATAATTGTGATTATTAGATTGATACAGTAAGTGTTAATATCTTATTTAATTTATGATTTTCTTAAATATATATATAATAAAATATATTATCTTATCAGACACGTCACATACGGTACAGTAATATGTTTGAATTTTGAAAAGCTTATCCAGATATTTCAAGATTTGTGTCTCAAATTA